>CM076578.1:1756431687-1756820512 GCA_034641835.2 Pinus albicaulis | reverse complement strand
TTCCATCATGGTCTAGTTAAATTGATAGTTTTACACGAACTTCAGAGGATAAACAGAGAATGTTCTACATTTTTTTTTTGTGTGGATTTGGGGTGGAAACACAAGGAGCAGGTGTTAGCCCTATGGCCAAAGAAAAATCATCATCAGAAACTAGTGACCCTGCAGAGACAAGATCAAAAATATTTGTCAAGTTAAAGCCTATAAAGCAAGTGAAAGATTCAGAGATTAAAACATTAGTGATTATTCAAGAAACCCCTCAACCTGCACAAAAGAGGACAACTAAAGTTAAGGAAATAGTACAGGAATAGTCAACCAACAAATCAACCCAGAAAAGATTGAATAGAAGTCAAATAGAAAAGGAAAAGGGAAAAACAATGGTTTCAGAAGAAGATCCAGGTTTAAAGGGTAGTTTGAATGATATTTTACAGGCTATTGATATTGAGGAATCTCCTTTAGTTCAGGAAGATTTTATAAGACTGGATGAAGTGAAATCTAAGAAGATCAAATCTTCCAAAAAGCTGGATTTTGATGATGAAATTTCAGAGTTTGTGTTCAAGCCCAAAAGGCCTCTAACTAGGAAATCAAAAAAGTTGCAAGGGCTGGATATGGAGTTAGATAAAGTTGGGGAAGTTTCAAATGTTTATGAGGAGCCCATAGACCTCTCATCACCAATGCCTGAAGATGACAGAAACAGAGTTTTCAATACTCAAAGAGAAAAGAGCAGCTATGAAGGAATTAAGGAAAAGTTGAGACTAGCTAATCTTGAAATTGCTAAGCTTAAGATGAAAGCAAGAGCACATGCTGTTGAGAAGACAAAATTCAACAGAATAAGGGCTCTGTGGGAGGTTGAAAAAGTTTCCAAAACTGAAACAGTCAGCAGTGAAGCCTAGTACTTTACTTGGACTGTCCCTGCAATCAAAGAGGCAAGATTTATGAGGATGATTAATGTTAAATTGAGGGCTGCAAATAGGAGACTAAAAAGGCAGATTTAATATCTTGAAATTCAATTGAAAAATTCTAAATACCAGCTACAACAGAGGTAGAACAAGAACAGTAAGTGACAAATCCTTAATACAATTTTGTTTTTGGGAAGGACATCACTTTTTGAAGACATTGAAAAGTTGACTTATTTTAATTGTTAAGGTCTATTAACATCAATGAAATAATTAAAAGGCTGTAAATAATCTTAAAATATGAATATTATGAAAATACTGTGTAAAAAGGATATGCACAGCAGTTTCGTAGCGCGCTACGAAACTGCTGTAGGTGCATTTTTGAACATTTTTGTAAAAGTTTTGACAGGTAAAAAGCTTGGTTTCTGAATTTTGTTGCTGGTGGTGGTTGGAAAAGGTTCACAAATGAAATTCCAGGTCTCAAGGCAAAATAAAAAGGATGGTTGAGAGAGGTTTGCAAAGATACAAATTCTGCGCTACGAAAACAACTGCTCATTTCGTAGTGCAGCCATACCATTTCTCCTTTTACTTTTTCAAAGGCTTAGTTTCTGTATAGGTGGAAAGGCATGGTTCCATGGAAATGATAACACATGTCACTTATCTTAAAAAGTCAACATTTCCAACAAAAAGGGTTCGAAGATCATCAAAGAAGGAAAAGGCTAAATTATAGGAAACATGTCCCCTATTTTGTAGAGCAAATAAGATATGAACCAGCATGATAGCATAACAAGATTGCAAGCATCATCGAGGTTGAAGATATGGAAGAAAAACTGTTAGAGATATTATTTAAGTTCTAGATAAGGTTGTTTAGACATAATAAGGAGTTTTACTCCTATTTGTATTAGGACTTCTAGAAGAGACAGTTAACTGTCAGATGTAATTAATAGTCTGTTTTAGGAGAAAATAGGTGTCAATCTAAGAAATTCGAATTCTCTTCATGATGGATAAGGGAATCCAAGGTTGTAATGATGACTCTATAAGAGACATGAGGTCGAATTGCTAAAGGTTGGCAATTTTCATTAACAAGAAAACTATGTCACTATAGTAGACTGTGTGTTTTTATCTTAATACAGATATTGGCTTACTACTCAGGATTCAGAAAGAGTTTTTAATGTTTGATCTTCCTATGGCTTTCCTTATCTACCTATTTGTAGTGGTATGAACATATGTTACTTATAATTCATTGGAAAATTCTCTAACTTCCTGCATATGTTTGTAAACTGTGTTTTGTTCACTCTGTTACTATTTTGCTGATACATCTAAAAACTCTGAAATGCCCTGACTTCCATGATAAGATAATTTTGATGTTTTGTGAAAACATACCTTGAATCCATAGCCCAATAGATGCTTGTTGATCAGTAATTCAACCAATCATACACTTTTATCCAATTTATTCCTAAATTTAGCCATCTAATCCTTAATTCAAAATCTTAAACCTAGTGAGAGAGCCCTCTCAGGTTGAGGAGGCTAAGCCTTAACTAAAAGTCTAGTTTGAAATAGTTACTTAGAGTCTACTTGATTAGTAGCCTATCAGGGTCATATTTTGTGATAAAATTTTGGTGCGTCTGCTGGGAGCCTGAAGATTACTCATTCCCGAAATCAAGAAACTGAACTTCTGAAGGTAGCAGGAACTCAGAAAGTTTTTCGAGGCTGCAATCTACCTTTGTGACTCCATACATTTTCAAAAGTTTAAATGTGGCTTCGAGAAGGAGATATGCACGGATTAATCCTGATCCTAATCTAGCTACTGCTATGGACAATCCAAACACTATTTCAAGAGGCAGTCAAAGAATTTCAGAAATATCAGGTGTTCCATCTCATTCGAAATCTTTCTCCTCTGAAATATTAAGAAGTCCTGAAGACAAAAGAGTTGATGATAAAATTCATGAAGTGTTGTTTAGATCAGAAAGTGAAAAGGAATTCATTGATATTACCTTAGACTTGCAAAGGAGTGGAATTGATACTTCAACCCTAGTAACCCAAGAGGACAAAGAGGAATTTTGGTAAGCTGTTACCTCTGAGCTGTTGTTAGAAAAAGAGTCTCTAGATAAACTTAAAGTACTTGACCCTTTTGAAGTCTTACTAAAATCCAAAGTTGGTTTGCCCCTTCCAAATTGGAGCTCAATTTTCAGTGGCTTGCAGAAACCAAGTAGTCTTCCTCATATTAGTTCTTCATCTTCTATTTCTGTCATTCTGTTGTAGCCACTACAACACCACCCAAAATTTTGGGTATATTTAAAATTTCAGGTTCCCCCTCTGCTCGCCTAGGCGTTAAAGTCTTTCACTTAACCTGCAGTCAACGACATCCCGCCGACCTATCTCTAATCCCTCATGAGTTGCCTCATCACCATGACTTGATGTTGTCGCTGCAATCACGCCATATGTGGGAGGGATCATCCGGCATACGACCAAACACTCTTATCGCAGTCGCGTCATGTGTAATGAGATTTCCATGCATACTTTTAAATGGGAAACTTTTGTATGTTAACAATTAAAGGCCCTGTCGCCGTAGGTCATTAAGCATGTGGTTTGAATACCTCTGTTACATTTGCTAGTCTCATATGTTTTATCTGTCGTCATCATTATCAAGAGTAATTATGATGTCGTTATGTTCCGCACAGGTCGACCCCACAGGTGACAAACTCCTCAGTCGTGTCAGGACATCAAAGGTAATAAAATTGGGCTCAACGATGAGGCCAAAGTGGCGGAATAGGGAGGATCAGGAGAAAGTGATCAGTACTGTTAAAAGGAGGATGGTGTGTTGCACATCGATCAGAAAAGAACCTTTTACGACACTGATGCAAAGGCCTCCTTCGCTAATGCGCACCAGATGCTTAAAGCGTTCCGTTTGGAAATGTCTAGATCCTACACCATATCATCTGAATGTCGGGGGGTGCATGCAAAGGAACATATTTCTCCACTTCGATGAATCTAGCCTGAAGTTTAGCTCGGGGAACAAAGCGAACTCAGAATATTTCCCTAGACAATGACAATCTCATTCGAGGCATTCTCGCGCCGGGCAGCAGTGCGAAAACATACAGGGTGGTGTGGCAAGCCAACGACAGAGTTTCAAATATGAGAACGCTCCTTTCAAAACAACATGTATGAATCCTAAGCTACATGGTGTGAAATTATTTACGCTGCAAGGAGTACGATGTGGAGCAAGGAAATGAGATTAAAAACCCTAGCCTCCTTGTTCTTTCATATCCATAAAGTTTGTCTATGTGGGATCACAAGAGATGGGGAACCTCAAATTGAAACTAAAAGGTTATGTTTAAATGCATACACATTTTAATAGCTAGGCACGTTGGTGCGTATGCAAATAAAGTCTTTGGAACCACGAAATAGGAAGGGTAAATGTTAAAAGAGCCATCAATGTGGCTTGAGAAACACCTTCCAAAACAAACATCCTTCGTATTATAAGGTAAAACAATTATTCAAACTAAAACAAAGCTCGTAAGCACATGGTTTTGAAAACCATAAAAATTATGAAGGGCGCACATTCAATTGGAAAGGGTGATGTTGTTATGTAATAAAATCAAAGTGCAAACCCATGTCATTTCCAAGTCATATAAAATGTCAAACATTCGATGGCACGTACATGGGATGGTCAAAGTTACGTTTGAAATGGCGGATCAAAACTATATGTAGTCCAACGTTGCATGGCGCCAACGTGCATGGACACGTTGCATGGAGCCCGAGCCCGACGTTCGCTAGCTTGGAGCAAGATATACGATAAGTGTTCAAGTGGTCAAAGTTTATGATTGAGCCACGTAGCAAATGGACGCGAGCATACATACATAGTGACCGTGTTTTATATTAAAGGTGGGGCAGATGTATTTTTGGTTCAACGTTCAATATGCTTGGAGCCCAACGTTCACGTTTATGCCGTTCAACGTTATACGCAAACCATGGCAGCGGATATTATTATGGCGCATGTATGATGGTGCAACAAAATACATGCGCACGTGGCACAGAGTCAAAGGCTCGTTGGCTAATGATTTGAGAGCAGATACACGCGCAAAGGATTAGAACCATATGAAGAATCTTGGCAAATAGGCTCAAATATCTCCATAGCAAAGTTTGACCGCTGGTAAAACAACGTTGAACGGATATATAACGGTCGAAGGTTTATTTCTTAAAACATGGAGCGGGCGCGAAGATTCGATAGTGGAGTTATTTGTTACAAGTGTGATGACCATTATGCTGAAACTACAAGATATGATGGTGGTGAAACTACTATGCGTGGAGTCCAACATCGTTGGCAGGTAAGTGCGTGGAGCAGATATATGTTTGATGATCCAACGTTCGATATTCACGTTGCAGGGTTGACGGTCAAACAACGTACGAGGCGGCAAGCAAAACCATCTAAAGCATGGCATGGAGCTAACGTCCGATGCCAGGTTTTCAATGTATAATAAACATGCACAGCATATACATATAACGGCCATATTGTGTGAAGCCCCAACATCGTAATGAATATATGATAACATGCGAGCATGGCACCGGTGGAGACTAGGATTATGGTGAACGTTAAAGCGGAGATAATGACGGTCAAAAATCTACGTTATACAGTGGCAACGCTGTAATATTGGTATGTACACAGTCAAAAACAGCAAGGTGGAGTTTTCCACGTGGCCATCCCAAATTTACACGGCAAAATCACAAAAGGACCTCGCGTTTTGAGCAGGTATGAAAAGCTTATCGATACTGAAGGCGAGCCAAGAATTCAGCGCCATAAAAGGAATGCTGCACTACATTCCAGAAAGGAGAATAAGATCTGATGGTTGCAGCCTTGACAACAATTTTCCAGGAGACAATCACGCTGCAAATATACTATTAATTACCTGCGCTGAGCACATTCAGAAGGACGTTATCACTACATATCCACTGGGTTCTGATTTTTGATATTGCCATTATTGACCACGTCTAGCTATATCAACAGAGCTAATTTTCGATGGTGTTTTTTCTTGCACTCTGTCCCAAGGCACTAAAAACCTGATCGTCACATCCCACGCGAGTCCATTCAGTGTGTTTTTCCATTTGCAGGCTCATGCCGGAATGAGCCCCTCACCATGGAAGCGGAATGTCAATAATAGAGCGTTGCACCAGAACGGGCCACAGTAAGAGAGAGAGGTCGATGCATTTTTCTGCATACAGGTTAAGGTGAAGGAGATGGTGATACGACTATAACGCAACGCTGGACAAAGAATGAAAGCCGAGCACTCGAACTTGCAGATGATTTCCACGATAGGTGCTAAAATGCACCACTCCAAATGTTGAGACGACAAAGAGGAGGTCGCAACCGTCCAGAGGTTGCAGATTCACCCCAAAGTGCGACCTCCCTCAGATGGCAAACGCCCACGCCCATCTGAACATGGAGCTGCATTCTTGAAACGCGTATTGGGCATCTTTTTATGAGTAGCTGGCTGCGATGTGGTAAGAGGTGAAATGAACCTGAAAGGTGCCCCATATAGCACGGAGAAACCCCAGCTCAACAAACAGATAATTTCAAGCTGGATGCAACAATGGAAGTTCGTCTTCTCTGCAGCAAAGCGGGCGATATTAAACACTTAGCAGCCACATTCTGATTTACTCATGGTGGTGTACCTGGAGACAATCTGAGGAAGCCTCTTTCTCTGCAATACCCACTTTATCTAGGACCATACAGGGGGCCAAGTTGATCTTTAAAATCTTCTGGTTTTATGTGCCAATATACCTTTTATGCATCTACGTTGATATATTCATAATTTCCTCAACATGCATAAAATATTTGTATGAGTAAGGCTGATTTAACAGGTTACGCTGGCTGATTTAATTCGCATGTCTGCAGATTATATGAAAAGATACTGATCCACTCTGTTGTCTTGCAGGTAATACAAGGAAACAGAAATGCCCATCCAAATTAAGAAGACTGCCAACTCCCTCCGGAGGATGCGAAGCTGTGCTTCAAATTAACCTCGGAACCTAGTATTATGCGGATGATCAAAATCACCGGCAGATCAAAGCTGCTTTCCCGCATGGCGAGGGCTAAGGATGGCCTAGGAAGAACAAGGTTACGAAAACGTTGAAAGAGAAATGCAGAAGGGAGGACCGAAGGTCGCAAGTCCATATCTCTTTGATTTTTCGCCTTTTTGCGACCCTGCGACCCAGCGACCTAGTCGCAAGGTCGCAAGGTCGCATCTCTTTGGTTGTTCCGTCTTTTGCGACCTTGCGACCCAGCGACCTAGTCGCAAGGTCGCAAGGTCGCATCTCTTCGATTTTTCACCTTTTGCGACCCTGCGACTCAGCGACCTAGTCGCAAGGTCACAAGGTCGCATATTCTCGGTTTTTCCCTTTTTGCGACCCCGCGACCCAGCGACCTAGTCGCAAGGTCGCAAGGTCGCACACCTTCGGTTTGTCCACCCTTGCGACCTCGTGACTTAGCGACCTAGTCGCAAAGTCGCAAGGTCGCACACCTTCGGTTTGTCGACCCTTGCGACCTCGCGACTCAGCGACCTAGTCGCACAGTCGCAAGGTCGCATTCTCTCATTTTCTTACACCTTGCGACCCCGCGACCCAGTCATGTCGCAGTTCGCAACAACAGACAGGTCACAGGTCGCAACAACGGCTCAGGTCGCAGGTCGCTAAAGGAATGGGTCACAAGGCAACCCAACGGTCAAGAAGCTGAACAGTCAAGGAAGCCTGAAGGGCAGTTTCTGCATTATAAATACTCGTACGGGAGCTTGTAATGGGGCTTTTTCTTTTTGGGAAGACTCAAGAGCTACATTGTATTGTATTGAAAGACCATATTCTTAGACATATGAATACGAATACTTGCTAAATCCCCTTTGTCGGATGATGTATTTTGCTGTGACAGCACTATGTGTATTTCCTGAACAGTTTCAAAACATCCTGTGATTAATGAAACTGCCTTTCTAATAATATCATTTATGCATCATGTTTATCTATGCTGTGTTAATGATGTTCAGTTTTATTGCTTTCTAAATGAATGTTAATACCTTTGTCTATTAGCATTTCATTTTATCTTTCAGAAGTAAGAAGGATCTTGCCATTAAGAACTATTTCTTCTGTGGTAAGATACCTTGCAAGCATGACCCCAAAGACGTGCCGTTAACTGCATCTCTTCGGGTGTATGTGTTTTATTCATTCTCTTGCTACACATAGTGTTGTAGACATGTTCCATGCATCAATCATGTATTTTGTATCCTATGAATAAGTGTGTGTCCGCAGATTTAATCAGGTTCTTTTGAGACCAGAAGGGAAGGCGTCTTAAGCGGTAACCGGACCCACACCCCGGATGGGATCCCTACTTCAAACGGTTTAAGGTCTAATTGGGACTTTTTACCGGGGAGATCCCCTACTGTTGGCTGGACAAATTTTCCCGTCAACACATTCCTAAAACTACTTTTCATCCCTCAAGCATGGCTGCTTCTGCTAGGTATGCACCACTTGTACTCCTTGCTGTTTTGCATGATCTTCCTAGTAAAGATGCTGCTAGGATCCCTACTTGGGGTAGTGATGAAGAAATTACAGCAGAGGAATATGTAGACAGATTTAATGATTTTATAGACAGGGAAGAAGTTGATGATGAAGATGTGAAATTAAGGTTGTTTGCACAAATTTTTATTGGTGAAGTTAGAAAATGGTTTAAAGCCCTTGCACCAGGAAGCATTAGAAATTGGGATGAGTTTGAAGATAAATTTTTAAAGAAATGGGGAAACAGAACCAATCCAGTTCAAGCACTTATTGAATATAACAACATTATAAGGGTATTTGATGAGTCTGTCCAATTTTTTTTAAAGAGATCTAATAAAGTTTTTGACTCAATTCCATCTCATTTGAAAACTTCGGAAGCCTTAGCACAATTGAGATATGCTGAAGCGTTTGATTATGAATTTTATATCTTGTTGAGAGAAAGGGAATCACCTACACTTGCTAAAATGAAAAGTGATGCAATTAAGGTGGAGGTAAACATCATAGCTACTAAAAATTCAAAAATGGGAAAAACTAAATTGAAAGAAGAAGAGAAACCTTCCACTTCAACTTCTGAAGATAAATTTGATTCAATGATGAAAACCATGGAGAAGTTGATGGATAGGTTGGCTCTTGGAAACACTTTGGCTCCTCCTGTGCAACATGAACCTAAATTTATAAATCCTCAATCCAGGAGACCTCAAAACCAACAAAGGCCAAGAGAAAATAGAAATCAGTAGCCCGATCCTCCAATGAGACCACCTTTTCAGCAGAATTTGGTAGATGAAGAAGATGAGCCTGAAATTCCTGAAGAATCCATCCATTTTCTTGATGAAGAGATGTCAATATTTTCTTGATTAAGGAATAGCATGATGAGTCAGATTTGGCTAACCAAGGGGGAGAATCGTCAGATTATTTTAAGGGATATCAGCATGCCATTTTTGAGATGCAAAAGAAATATAATCTCAGAAACAGAAATGTACCTATCACTACAAGCAAAACACAACCTAAGAAAGATGCTCCAAAGGTTTCTAAAGCTAGAAATGATACCCCAAAGGTTTTTTAAGGTAGAAAGGACACTCCACTTGGTAAGAAAGATACTCAACTTCCTCCTCTTATCAAAGAAGTTGAAAAATCTGTTTCTGTTTTTAACCTTGAGAATGAGATTTCAAAGATTAAGATATCAGTCCCATTTAGCGAGATTATCAAGGTAAATGAATATAGAAGCAAGATTTTTAAGTTGTTAAACTCACAACCAGGAGCTGCTGATATTTTGAATGTTCAAGAAGATAATCCTACTATATATCTGGGTCCAAGGATAGAAGATGAACAAAATGAAGAGTTTCCTCCTTGTTATGTAAGCATTAGTATTCATGATATGACTTTACATAATGCTATGTTGGATTCCAGGGCTTCACATAACCTTTTGCCCAAAGTAATCATGGAAAGGATGGGATTACAAATCACAAGACCATATAAGGACTTATTTTCCTTTGATTCAAAAAGAGTTCAATGTATTGGTCTAATCAAAGATGTTTTTGTTGGTCTAACACAAATCCCAGCAAAGATAGTTGTTATGGACATTGTTATGGATGATGTTCCTCCAAAGTTTGGTATGCTATTGTCAAGATCATGGGCAGCGAAAATCAAAGGCACAATGCAGATGGACCTTACATATGCCACTATTCTAGTTTTTGGTGAACAAAGGAGATTGTATCGGGAGAATAGAATGGCTTACATGGTAAGTAGCGAAGATAAGCCTTAGAATTTTCCTATTTATGCCTTTGATACTGAGCTTGGATCTGCCATTCTTTTTAATGAGTCAGCTGATAGTGTTGATGAAGAAATAAGAGCAGAAAATCAACGAACAAAAAATAAACAAGTAAATGACAATCCGATGGAAGAATGGTGGTCGCTGTAATTTGATGGATCAGCAGGAAAAGAGGGGGAAAGAGCAAGGATTTGGATTACAAGTCCAACTGATGAGAGTAAGTTTTACTCTTACAAACTGAATTTTGATTGCACAAACAACATGGCTGAATATGAGTCTTTGATTTTGGGTCTAGATCTTCTTAAAAAAATGAAGGCTTGAAATATTTCTGTTTTTGGAGATTCTGAATTGGTTATGAGACAAGTGGAAGGTGTTTATCAAACAAAGGATGTAAGAATGAGAGCTTACAGAAATTTAGTTTTAGACATGTTGGAGAATTTTCAAGCTTTTTCCTTCATAGTCAAATCTAGAGATCAAAATTCCATTGCTGATTCTCTTGCTGTCTCTACAAGTCTCTTCATCATTCCTATGCATTCAACTGAAAAATATGAGATTGAAGTTCGTCATAGACTAGCTATATCGGACAATATCAAAAACTGGAAATTTTTTGAAGATGATCAATAGGTAAAGAATTTTATTGAGCTGAAAGAAGGATTTGAAAGTACACATGTAGATCAAAACAATATGTTTGTTGAGTCTAAACGAAATTATGAAGTTTTGCAATTGAAGAATAATGCAATACCAAAAGGTCTTATTCCTCTTGAGAAGATTTTTGATCAAAATGATGTTTTTAAAGCATCAAAATTATAAGCTGATGAAGAGGAAGTAGAGAGATGTAATCTTGGTACATTAGCTTTGCCTAAAATGATCAAAATTTCAAGGTTTCTTTCAGCTTATATGAAATTCAAATATATTGAAATGATGAGGAGGTTTATTGATTTTTTTGCTTGGAGTTATGCTGATTTAAAGAAATATGATTCTTCCATTATTTAGCATACTGTTTCTATCAAAGAAAATGAGAAACCATTCAAACAGAAGTTGAGGAGAATTAACCCCCTTCTCATGCCATTGATTGAAATGGAGATTAAGAAACTCTTTGATGCAAAAACCATTGTCCCAATCAGATTCTCCAATTGGCTTGCAAATTTGGTATCGGTTAGAAAGAAGAATGGAGAAATCTGAATTTGTATTGACTTCAGAAATTTGAACAGAGCATCACTAAAGGACAACTATCCTCTTCCCAAGATGGATACAATTCTGAAAAGTATTTTTGGTTCTCAAAGAATGTCTATGCTTGATGGTTTTTCAGGTTACAATCAGATTCTTGTACATCCGGATGATCAGGAGAAAATAGCCTTCACAACACCATGGGGCACATTCATGTATGCCAAGATGCCTTTTGGTCTCATGAATACGGAAGCCACTAAATTTATTTTTCTGAAGAAAAGGATAAGACAATGGTTGTTTATCTTGATGATATAACCGTCTTTTCAAAGAAAGAAGAAGATCATTTGAAACACTTAGAAAATGTTTTGCTGAAATGTAGAAGGTTTGGTATTTCTCTTAATCTTGCTAAAAGCATCTTTGCTTTAACTACAGGCAAATTACTTGGTCATATAATTTCTAAAGATGGAATTGGGATTGATCCTAATAGAGTTAATGCAATTCAAAAGGTAGGTTTTCCAAGAAGAAGGAAAGAGATTCAATCATTTCTTGGAAAAGTGAATTTTGTTAGACGCTTCATTCCTAAATTTGCTGAGATTGTCAAATATATTACAAGGATGTTAAAGAAAGGAGTTGATATCAAATGGATAGCTGAAGCTAAAAAATATTTTGAGCAAATCAAGAAGGCACTCACACAAGCACTGGTACTCATCAGCCCAGATTTTTCCAAAGAATTTCTGGTTTTTACATTTGCTTCCGAAAACACAATTTCTAGAGTTTTGCTACAAAAAGGAAAGCAAGGTACTGAACAACCTATTTCTTTCTTTAGTAAAACATTAGAAAATTCTGAGCTGAAGTATAATATTCTAGAAAAACAGGTTTATGCTTTGGTGAAAGCTATAAAATATTTCATAATTTATATTCTGCATTCTCACATCGTGGCATATGTTTCAAGTGCTGTGATAAAAGACATTATAACTCAGGAGGATCCCGATGGTAAGAGGGGAAAATGGATCGCCAAATTGCTGGAATATGATATAGACATCAAACCAACCAAGTTGGTGAAGGGACAAGGCTTGGCGAAAATAATGACTCAGTCAAATTTGGACTGTCTTGACATAAATCTGAATGCAAAAATATCAGAAATTTCTGATGATGAGGAGGAAATGGTTCAAATTGAAGAGAAATACATCACTTCTGAGTGGTATAAGGATGTAGTTTTTTCCTATAACATCACAAAGCTCCCGTTGATCTAACAAAGTCCAAAGCAAGGTTTGTAAAGTTGAAATCTTTAAGATATTTTGTATATGACAGAAATCTATTTTGGAAAGATACAGGAGGAATTTTGCTAAATTGTTTACTTGAATAAGAAGCTGATAAAGTCATTGAAGAATTTCATAAAGGTGATTGTGGAGGACACCATTATTGGAAGGCTACAACAAACAAGATTCTCAGAGCGGGATATTTTTGGCCAACAATGTTTAAAGACATTTACAAAAGAATTAATACATGTCATGAATGCTAAATTTTTGAAGGAAGAAGAAAGCTTGTACCTTTACCTTTGGTTCCTATCTATGTGGAAGCTCCTTTTCAGCAGTGGGGGTTAGAATTTATTGGAGAGATACATCCACCATCATTAGGGCAGCATCGCTGGATTCTCACAGCAATGGACTACTTCACTAAATGGATAGAGGCGATACCAACAAGGCAAGCTAATGATTCTTTAATTATTTCTTTTCTAGAGAATAATATATTGTATAGATTTGGCTGTCCCATGAAGATTATAACAGATAATTCTCAAGCATTTAAGTCCAAGAAAATTATAAATCTCTGCCATCAATACCATATCACTCTTGGAAAATCTATTGCATACTATCCG
The DNA here is from genome assembly GCA_034641835.2 of Pinus albicaulis. Lineage (NCBI taxonomy): Eukaryota > Viridiplantae > Streptophyta > Pinopsida > Pinales > Pinaceae > Pinus > Pinus albicaulis. Next base: position 1,756,807,269 of record CM076578.1, on the reverse strand, counting down.
CAAGGGAATGGTCTTGTTGAATCATCAAATAAGAGCATTGTAAGGATCATTAAAAAGGTATTGTAGGAGAAAAAAAAAAGCTTGGCACTTAAAGCTGAATTACGCCTTATGGGCTGATAGGATTTGTACAAAGAGGTCAATTGGAACTTCGCCATATGAACTTGTCTATGGTGCTGAAGTTGTTTTTCCGACATCACTTGGGGTACTAGTCATGAAGTTAATTCAAGGACTTGAAGAGGAACCAAATGCCATTCAGAGGAGGATCAACCAGCTGATAGCCTTGCAAGAAAAGAGAAATGAAGTCTATGACAACCATTAGCAAGTTCAAAACAAAATCAATAAAACTTTTGATAAGAAGATCAAAGAAGACAGTTTCCAGCTACAAGACAAAGTGCTGAAATGGGAGGCCAAAATTGAAGAAAAGGGCAAGCACGGTAAGTTTGAGAATTTATGGAAGGGTACTTTTAAGATTGCTGGTTTTCATGGGAACAACACTTATATACTGCAGGAAATTGATGGAAGATCATATGCTGGAGGTCCTATTAATGGCAGGTTCCTAAAGCATTATGCTTTCTGAAGTTTTATTAGTCACTCATGACATTGTACATATTCCATCTTTGTCAGTTTTATTGCTAATAATGACAAGATGAAACATAGATCTTAAGCTCGAAGTGAAGGCCCAAACAGTTTGAAGAAGATGCTTGTCAACACAAATTTCTATTTTGATAAAAAATGGATAGCACTGGAGCTGCGGGTTCTTAGTGTACCACAGGGGCACACTATCCCAAGTGGAGCCACTGTTATCACTATAAAAGTTTTTTCCAAACTTGGACAATTTGCTTTGTTCCTAGTCATAGTTTATTTTAGATAGGTGTGAAGTCATGTTAAGTTTTTAAGGGTTAAGTGATAGGGTTAGAGTCTCATTTCCATTCACAAAATAAAGTTTAACAACCTTATTTCATACCTTGACAGTCTCATACCATGTTTAGAGAGTCAAATTTTAAACCATTTAGAAATTTTTTTTTATTAAGCCACGAAACCACATTTTCATAGCACAGACAGTGTTAAAAACTGCTTTTGCGCTACGAAAATGCTGCTCATTTCATAGCGCAAAACCCTGAAATTGCATTGAGTGCGCTACGAAATTTGGGATTCATAGTATGTCTTGTCAGTTATCAAATCCACCAAAATTGCGTTAATCATTCATGATTAGGTGTCAGCCACGAGTCTTTTCTCACACATGCAACCATTCATAGCCATCATAACATTCGTTTGATGTCATTCGTCTTATGTCATTTTCAAATTTGAAAGGGGCTGGTTTTGGTTTTATTTTCTCATGCAAGAAACACATGATGCATACCCTCTTCCAAATGGTAATCTCATGGTAAGTAGAAACCAAAGCTTCTCTTTCATTCATCAAGTGAGGCAATGTCTCTAATCAAGCGAGGTAGTTTACTCTGAAATCAAGCGAAGCTGTTCGTTACAGGTTTTCAAAAAGCACACAGGAATTTCAAGGAAAGAATGACAGAGGAAAGAAAGAATCATAGGTCAGGCCACTGTTTAAGGACGGATCCTTAAAGCATAGAGGCTCTAACCAAAGAAAAATCAGTTGAGGAGGCCTTCAAGAAGGCAAGATGTTGGAGGTTCTGTGAAAAATTGCAGGGAGGTCTTAATCAAGTGACAAAAGAGTTTGCCCTTCATTTCACAGGTTCGAATACAAAGGTTGGTCTCTTAAACTTGAAAATTTCCCCTAAAATTATATCATCAGTAACAAAGATTCCAAGGGGAGAAGAAATATGGTTCAAAAATTTCAGGTTTGAGATGGAACCTTGTAAATTTTTTTTGAAGCCAGGGTTTGAAGAGACAGATTTAACTAAAGTAGTGCCAAGAAGCTACATCAAGAACACCTATGCCAATCTGCTCTACAAAATTCAAAGGTACTTCACCTGTGAGGGAAGATACCATAAAGTGTATTCTTATCATTTCAAACTATTGTTGCATTTTAGTAGAATTATTTCTTTGGATTTGCCTTTCTCCTTGTTTCAAAGTTTAGCTAAGATGGCAGATAAAGTGCAAATGAAAGCTCAATACTGTGAAACTTCACTTTTCCATCATGGTCTAGTTAAATTGATAGTTTTACATGAACTTCAGAGGATAAACAGAGAATGGTTTACATTTTTGTTGTTGTGCGGATTTGGGGTGGAAACACAAGGAGCAGGTATTAGTCCTAGGGCCAAAGAAAAATCATCATCAGAAACCAGTGACCCTGCAGAGACAAGATCAAAAATATTTGTCAAGTTAAAGCCTAGAAATCAAGTGAAAGGGCCAGAGATTAAAACATCAGTGATTATTCAAGAAACCCCTCAACCTACACAAAAGAGGACAACTAAAGTTAAGAAAACAATACAGGAACAATCAACCAGCAAATCAACCAAGAAAAGATTGACTAGAAGTCAAACAACAAAGGAAAAGGGAAAAACAATGGTTTCAGAAGAAGATCCAGATTTAAAGGGTAGTTTGAATGATATTTTATAGGCTATTGATATTGAGGAATCTCCTTTAGTTCAGGAAGATTTTATAAGATTGGATGAAGGGAAATCTAAGAAGATCAAATCTTCTAAAAAGCTGGATTTTGATGATGAAATTTCAGAGTTTGTGTTCAAGCCCAGAAGGCCTCTAACTAGGAAATAAAAAAGGTTGAAAGGGCTGGATATGGAGTTAGATAAAACTAGGGAAGTTTCAAATGTTTATGAGGAGCCCATAGACCACTCATCACCAATGCTTAAAGATGATAGAAACAGAGTTTTCAAGACTCAAAGAGAAAAGAGCAGCTATGAAGGAATTAAAGAAAAGTTGAGACTAGCTAATCTTGAAATTTCTACGCTTAAGAAGAAATCAAGAGCACATGCTGTTGAGAAGACAAACTTCAACATAATAAGGGCTCTGTGGGAGGTTGAAAAAGTTTCCAAAAATGAAACAGTCAGCAGTGAAGCCCAGTACTTTACTTGGAATGTCCCTGCAATCAAAGAGGCAAGATTTATGAGGATGATAAATGTTAAATTGAGGGATACCAACAGGAGACTGAAAAGGCAGATTGAAGATCTTGAAATTCATTTGACAAAGTCTAAAGGCTAGCTATAGTAGAGGTAGAACAAGAACAGTAAGTGGAAAATCCTTAATACAGTTTTGCTTTTGGGAACGACATCACTTTTTGAAGACATTGCAAAGTTGACTTATTTTAATTGTTAAGGTCTATTAACATCAAGGAAATCATTAAAAGGCTGTAAATACTCTTAAAATATAAATATTATGAAAATAATTTGTAAAAAGGATATACACAGTAGTTTCATAGCGCTCTACGAAACTGCTATTGGTGCATTTTTGAACATTTTTGTAAAAGTTTTGAGAGGTAAAAAATCTTGGTTTACAAATTTTATTATTTTTGGTGGTTGGAAAGGGTTTAAAAATGAAATTCTAGGTCTCAAGGAAAAAGAAAAAGGATGGTTGAGAGAGGTTTGCAAAGATACAAATTTTGCGCTACGAAAACAGCTGCACATTTCGTAGCGCAACCATACCATCTCTCCTTTTAATTTTTCAAAGGCTTAGTTTCTGTATAGGTGGAAAGGAATGGTTCCATGGAAATGATAACACATGTCACTTATCTGAAAAATTCAACATTTCTAGCAAAAATGGTTCGAATATCATCGAAGAAGGAAAAGGCTAAATTATAGGAAACATGTCCCCTGTTTTGTAGGGAAAATAAGATATGAACCAGCATGATAGCATAACAAGATTGCAAGCATCATCAAGGTTGAAGATATGGAAGAACAACTATCAGAGATATTATTCAAGTTCTAGATAAGGTTGTTTAGACATAATAAGGAGTTTTACTCCTATTTGTATTAGGACTTCTAGAAGAGACAGTTAACTGTCAGATGTAATTAATGGTCTGTTTTAGGAGAAAATAGGTGTCAATATAAGAAATTCGAATTCTCTTCATGATGGATAAGGGAATCCAAGGTTGTAATGATGAATCTATAAGAAACATGAGGTCAAATTGCTAAAGGTTTGCAATTTTCATTAACAAGCAAACTATGTCACTATAGTAGACTGTGTGTTTTGATCTTAATACAGATATTGGCTTACTACTCAGAATTCAGAAAGAGTTTTTAATGTTTGATATTCCTAAGGATTTCCTTATCTACCTATTTGTAGTGGTATGAAAATATGTTACTTAGAATTCATTGGAAAATGCTCTAACTGCATGCATATGTTTGTAAACTATGTTTTGTTCACTCTGTTACTATTTTGTTCATACATCTAAAAACTTTGAAATGCCCTGACTTCCATGATAAGCTAATTTTGATGTTTTGTGGAAACATACCTTGACTCCATAGCCCAATAGATGCTTGTTGATCAGTAATTCAACCAGTTATAAACTTTTATCCAATTTATTCCTAGAGTTAGCCATCTAATCCTTAATTCAAAATCTTAAACATAGTGAGAGAGCCCTCTCAGGTTGAGAAGGCTAAGCCTCAACTAAAAGTTTGGTTTGAAATAGTTACTCAGAGTCTACTTGATTAGTAGCCTATCAGGGTCAGATTTTGTGATAACGAGACCAAAGGTTTTCCTTTTAAAGGTTGGCCTTATGGATCGTATGGTTGTCCCTGTGGACCAAAAACTAGGCCCTACTGAGCTAAAGGTTGTCCCTGAGAGGGTTGCACAGGAAACGTAGGTCCCAAATGAGTAACAGTTTGATAAGGATCATAAACAACCTGATAAAGATCTATAGGAGGCATATAAAATGGATTCCCATGCTCATCATAATGGTGCGGATATACATATATGGGATTACCAACAACATCATAGTAATGAAAACAAGGATCTCTAGGAGCCTAAGATTGTTGAGAACCCTCAGAATTCTGTTGCTAAACAGCTAACATATATTCTTCAAAAGTGAAACTGCCAGGAATCACACGAGTAGTGGAAAATGAAGTAGAAGCCACACAGACTGTAGGTTGGACTGGAACAGATGTAACAGTAACTGACGAATCTGACGCCGAAGGTAATGGTACTGACGAAGATTGGACCGAACTCTGAGGATGAGTTACTATGTTGGATTGTGCAATGGACGCAACACCAGACATAATCTGACTTAGAGACCTATAGCCAGCCGGAAGTGACACCGAAGGCAAAGAAGATTGGACAGAGGCATGAGAAAGATCTTCAGGAAAGAGTTGATATTCTCCTGTGGATACTTGCATTCCTTCATTGCCAATAGAACTGGAGGAATCCATATTTGAGTTTTCTGTAAGATCTTCAAAAATAATACAGGAACTAGGAGGTACCGCAGTAGCAACAAAAGACGATCCAGACGTAAGAGGAGGAAATTCCCCTTCTTCCCCAAAACAAGACCAAGCACTTGAAGGAGGCCAATTGAACTCAACTGGCTCGTCAAGTGGAGATCGAGTAGCAAGGGGCTAGATAGACGGTAGAATGGGTAGCGAGAACTCGATAGATCTAGTGGATTGAGGAGTTTGTAAAGAAACGTCTGGAAATGAACCACCACTAGGAGGCAGTGAGGATGACGAAACTGGATGTTTCGCCACTTTAACTATAAATTAGAATAGGAAGGAAAAGAGATAACCAATTGAAGGTACCAAAATTAAGAACCCAGGAAATCAATCAGACCAAGTAACAAACTTTTAATGGGCATGTAATCGTAGGTGATCAATTTATAACACTGAAACCAAAATTCACTGTTTCATGTTTTAAGAGTCGAGAAATAGGAAAAAGATGACTCTAGTCACTTTCAATTTGAAATGAGTGTGAAAGTACAAGTGCTCTATGATCTCTTCTCTTATTTAAAGAGTCACTAAAATATTGAAATGACTTCTTAGGAATTCTAAGCAAGAAGGTGTACCAGGTTTCCGTGAACTTCCATATACACCTTGGTGATCAAATGAAACAGAAATGACCAAGGACTTGACGTACGTGTAGGTAGTCTCCCCGAATGCTGTGTTCGATGTATCATGGTTACAAGGTGGAAGAATCGGCTTCCTATGGATAAAGGATTGAAACCTAGAGGGGTCTCCCTTTATATACGCGATGGTACGAGGAGCACAAGTCCGTACTAGCGTTGTCTGAAGCCAAAAGGTGAACGAAAGCTACTAGGTTTTAAGACGCCAGAACACGTCTCTAGTCTAGATCACTAGAAATGTTTTGTTAGGTTCCAATGTTGCCTTAGGTTCATTAAGTAAATTTTAAAGTTAATCTTGAATTATGTTTCAATTTCCAGGCCTTATCGAATATGTAGGCTCAAATTCCTAGATGAAAACTATATGCAAATGAATACCATTTCAATTCGATGAATGCTAGTTATAAGAAGGATAGAAATATTTCAAACAAGAAAACAAAGAGAACATATGAAGAAACTTCTAATGCCCTTAATGCAATCAAGAGAAAACGAAAGTCCTTCCTAGATTGAAAAACACTAGTTTATGTAAAGGAACGTTTCATTTTCAATGCAACAAAAAAGTGCAAAGATATATTTTTTTGATTTTTTCAATGAAATGAAGCACACACTGTACTAATTAAATGGAAAACAAAATAAACATTAGTTTGAGTTTTGTGAATGTAAAGATTTGAAATTGAATGACTCAACCAAAATGAAACAGACACAAAAACATGCAAGCTAATGGAGAAAAATTTCAAACGAGAAAGAGAGTTCTCAAAACGACCCAAACAAGAAAAGTAATCGATGCTCAAAGTATTGAAGAAGAAGGAATAATCGAAAAATGAAAAGACCATGCAATCAACAAAACAAAGGATCAAGAAAACTCAGTCTAAAAACCCAAAATGAGACTGATAACAATCAAAGAGACTTGTTCCTAAACAGAAGGCTCGGTGTGCATGAACACCTAGAAACCCTAAGGTCTTAAATGACACCGACAAGAAAATAGACAAACGACTGAGGGAAACAAGTCTACAGTAGTCAACATAGTCTCCAAAGGCTTAAACACACTAAAAAATAACCTAGAGGCAAGAACAAATGACCAAAAAATGCCTTAGGGAGGTCAAACTAAAACCTACAAGGATGGGCGCGACTGTAAGGATGTAATCCGCGCCATACAGAGGTTGGCGCGAGTGCTAAAAGAGTAACATGCACCATTCAGCATGACCGTCCATAAAAAAAAAAAGCGCCAAGCTGGAAACCTATGGGAAAAAGTGGGAAAAACCTAACCTAATGAGTAGAGGTCAACCTTGACTCTCTGGAGCTGAACAAAGAATGGAAACTCAACAAACAAACCATAAAAAGATAGATAAAACTAATAATAGAAGCCGACCCAACAGAATGACACAAAAAACTTGTCTTGATCCCCAGTGGAGTTGCCAATTTATTATGAAGGTAAATCCTCTCTGCGGACAGAGATGATCCCTCTAGCCCTAGGGTGGGTCTAGTAACAAAAGGACACGCTAAAGTGTTTCCTCCTAGTTAAGGAAAGAACAAAAGACATTGTATATGGACCTACCTTGAATCCAATGCTGTTGTTACGAAAAGAGTAGTGGTATTTCGCTCCTGCCTTGGCAAGTCACAATCCGTTCATTGTCATGCTTAGATACCTGCACATAGGATAAAGAACAAGAACAACATATGACAGAATAGTTTCACTCACAACTATTAGCCAGTGAAATAGGGCTAAAAATATCGCATCAAATAAACATCATAACACACTACTGGAACCAAACAGTAGTCATGTATAATAATGAGTAGAAGGAAGAGTACAATCGATGCTTTAACGTCGCAATCTCCTCCAGCGGGGTTCAGACAAAACGCGTCTCAACTGTCGGTCAGGGAATTCAGACTCAAACTCTCTCAGAAGTCATTGGCTCAATCTCTCTTAACACAATCTTTCTTACTCTATCTCCTCTAGCAGCTTAGCTATAGTATAATTCTCCTAGTTTAGCTATCTAGCTGTTCCATTATTTTTTGTTCAGCTAGCTTCTACTAAAGGAGATAGTTTCTTATATAGAGGGAAGAGAGGAGGTTGGGATCCCTACAAAGGTGGGAGGGAGTCCTATCCTTTAGGAGAGTTCCAAGGGAGGTGGAAACTACTAACTAAAGGAAGGATTCTATGGTTGTTTCAGTTCAACCACTCCCAATGACTTATCCCTGAGGTGGTTGGAATAGAACCTCTGCATCTATTTAAAAAAAACATTCCATAAACAGCTTGGTGCGGGTGTCTAACTCGCATAGAGTTCCAAGTGGCATGGGATCAGTGTTAAATTTCGTGGTCAGCGCGAGGATGTAATGGGCTACTCGCGCCAAGGAAAAAAATAGGGATTTTCATAGCTCTACTTAGGGAAATGTCAACAAGAAGAATGTTTCTTTCATCAAAAGGGATGCAAGGATGGTATTTGCAAAGCATGACACTGCGTATTGGTCACATAAATGACCCTCCAATGTGCGAGTTGGGGATTGCAGGGACAGTGACAAAATGCTATGTAACAAGGACCTCCAACAAAACATAGAGTTTGGAGATAACGGGAGATATAGCACGACCGACATAGGTACAATTACCTTTCAGAGGGAGTCTAGCTCCCCTCTCAAACTGGTAGATGTTTTGTATGTTCCAATCCTAAGGAATAATATTTTCTCTATAGTGGTATTGGAAGACCTTGGTTTTGATGTGATATTTAGAAAAGGAAAGGTGTTCCTTAGACACATTGCCACGGGACAGGTGAAACAGATCGATGTAAGAGTCAAGGACCTATTTACTCTCGACTTCAAGGATGAATTCAAAGCTTTGAGGATAAAAGCAGTGGTTAGTGACTTGGTGGTTGAGAGGGAGAAATTATATCTCAACATGCAACCTCAGAAGCAGTCTCAGAAGGTTGTGGAGCAACCACAATTGGAGAAGCAAAGAGGAGATCAAGTGAGGAATCCACTCAAGCATAGACCTCCAGTAGGGGTAAATTTAAGCCAGATGGGAAGAGGGAGTACATGCAGCTATACCTCCAGGTGAGAGGTGGGGTGGTGTGCAGATATAAACCCAAGAAGAAATTTGGGTAGGCTCCATTGAGATGGTGTATATCATGGATCGAACCTGGCTACGAGGAGTCCACAGTACAACAGTAGTAGGAATGATCGGTTGGATAGATGCAGTCAGATTTCAGGAAGAGAGAAATCATAGTGATAGATGTTAGATACTGGAGTGCAGATCAGAGTTGGCAGTAGTGTAGAGGGCACATATTTAGATGTCAGTATCAGTGTAGAGAGTCCAGTAGACAGGTGCATTAACTAGTAGCAGTTAGAAGACTCTGATGTCAGATGAATGATACTGATTCAGTTTTTGGGAGGCTATTCAGTTTCAGGAGTTGCAGGTGAAAACAACACTAGAGAAGTGTTGCATGCAAAAAATTCCAAAGGTACCGGATCAATATAAATTGAATTCCTTTCTTGTTGAGAGGGAGTGTTGAAATTTGCATCAAGAAATAGTGAAATTGGAAACTAGAAAGGACAAAAAATGCACCCACATTGGTGAGGAAATTCTGATGCACACTGGTGAGGAATTTTTGTTGCACATTGGTGAGGAAATTTTGATGCACATTGGTGAGGAGTGTGGGGTGTCTAATTTATTTTTCCCTTAAATAAATTGGAAAATAAATTGTAATTTCATCTCATAACAACTTGTATTAGTTAACTAAGTCATGATGACTGAGTTAGTTCAAGAAATTCGAGTTGAGGGTCTAAGATGAGGAATGTAGAGTGATCCTAATATTTTGGGGGTTCAGTTGCAGTTGATGCATCAGTGGGGTGCAAGTGTGAGTGAGTTAACTCAATTAATTGAGTTAAAATCAATTTAACTAGTTCTATCTGAGAGATGAACTAGTGAGAGGTCAAGTGAATTAAATTAGGTTTAATTCACAATGAGTGATTAATCAAATAACTGATAATTAACTATTAATAGATGCATGCATGTTACTTCTAAGGAAGACCTAGTCGAGACAGAGGTTAAAGGGAACATAAATATCAATTGTATTTATAGAAAATTTCCTGGGTGAAATTATAAAGTCACGAGGATGCCATGATGGATTATGAAATCAAGGAAGAAATTATTCCTATTTAATAGGGGTCTAATTATCTAGGAATTGCATGAGCAAGGATAGGATGAGCAGAGGCTGGGAATTGGCTAAGTGTTTTTCAATTTTCCTGAGCATTGTAAGCCAGTTTTGAGTAGGATCAGAGTGAGACAATTAGGAGAGTGCTAGAGAATCTTATGAGAGATTAAGCATTGTATTGTTTCATGATTCCTTGAATTAATACACAATATAGATAGAGAGGTTTTGAGCAGTTTCTTTCCCCAAGAACATCTTGTTTTGTGCGATTGATTTACATATTTCTCTTACTTGCATGTGATTGAGAAATCATGTTTTGTATTCCGCAAATATTGTATAAGGATTCAATATCTTGTTTTAGTACATCACAAGATCGGATTGAATCCATTGGTATTGATTTTCTACATGGTATTAGAGAATTAAGCGATATTTCTACCGTGAGAAGTCTGATAGGGATGGCACAATTAAAGATGGAAATTTTTTGGACACTCCGGAAAGGAGATGTTATCAAAAAAATAGGACTAATTGGGCTATTCAACAATCAATTTGATGTAACTGTTTCAAATCACTTGGGTTGGAAGTTATCCCTTCCAAACAGAGATGGCTCTCTCAAGAAAAGGTAAGATATTCAATAAACATGTTTAAAAATGAATATGGATAACTCTAAATGTCTTTTAAATAATTTTTTGCAAGTGGAAGATGAGTGAAGGCTACCATTGGGCATGGAGTCAACATGAAAACTCAATTACAAACAACCATCATTCATATAAGTTGAGGCACATGAGCTCTTACAAAAATAATTATGAAATTGGAGCATAATATTTATGAATTCCAAGTATTTATGTATAAGTAAGCTGAATTAACATTGAAAAGATAAAGGATACAAACACATTAGAGCCCAATCAGAATATCAGGTCTGAACAAAAGTCTTCTGTAACTATTTGTTAACTGAGTGCAAAAAAAATTACAATAGTAGCTTTGGTCATTACATCCATCAACCCTCTCTAACTCTAAAATCCTCTATTTATAGAGTGAAAACCATTTTACATAGGTCTTCCACCTGGGCTAGACTCTCGAAACTGATGTAGAGATCTAATCCCAAAAGGAATTCATTACATTGAGAGAAAATAGAGATAATATGTTGGAAAGAGTTTGTAACCTAAAATGACTCTATCACTATTAAATTCATCAAAAAATTTTAAATAACCCATACCAATGATGCTTATCAAACCAAATTTTTTTTTGAGGTGGAAACAACCATGATCAAGTGGCAAACTGTCATGCTAGAATTTAGGCCCTGATATTCAGAATTTGAGGATGATCTATGTATAGGTGAGCTGGCAAAAATGTTGAGCTGGCAGCCATGTCATCCTTTTGTTAAGTGGTATTCATCAAAAGGTGTCTCAATGATACTACTCAACATCTTCTAATGACTCATCTGCTCCTTGAAATACATTAAATGCTTTAAAAAGATCAAAACTCTATCTCTCTCGAAAAACAAAGTACTTTAAAGGCAAGTTCGTAGCGTACTTTTTATAGCGTTTTCATTTCACCACCTTCTGCACTTTTTTTGACTTCGCTGCCTATTGGAGGGTCTTAATTAGGTAAAATAGGGTAAACACATGCTATCATTCACCCCTGTCATGATATATTTTGGAAATTTTACCTCAAAATATTCTACAACGAGTTCGTAGTGAAAATTCAGCTTCAAGCTTGGAGCTCGCTACGAACTTTCCTAACTCACCAGATTTTTGAATTTTTTCTCCTTATCTCAAAAAAAACCTTCTTTTAGCTCTATAAATGATTTGAGATAGCATCCTAAGACAATAAGTGACCAAAAAAGTGTGTCTTACCATTTTTCAAGGGGCAGCAGGGTCATCCATTACAATAATCTTTAAACTATTTTTCTTCAATACTGCTTGCATCATCTCCATTTGCATTTCTAATTCTTTGACTTGGCCTTGTAGCTTCCTTATTTCTGACTTCAACCACCTATTTCTCCTAAAGGTATGTTTCATCATTTTGTGCAGTGGTAATGTTCTTCTCGACATCTTAGGTGACCTCTCTGCAACCTCATCATAAAAATCAATTTTCTTGCTCACTTCTTTTTTGAAGTATGTGAGCTCTTTCCTCTCTTGTTTAAAGTCTGATAACTCCAGTTTATATTCTAAAACCTCTTCTCTATCTTCCTTAATTTGTTCTCTTAGAAGCTCCAATTTAGACATTTCTTGAACTTTTTCTTTTCCTTTCTTTGTCTTGATCACCTCTGCCTCTGTTGGAGACAACTCTATGATTTCTTCCCTTGCTGGTTGTTTATTATTTTCTGGTTCTTTATGTAGTTTATTAGATATGTCTCCCTTTGATAGCTGTGACCTAGTGAGTGGCTTCCTAGGTTTAAAAACAAAACCTAAATCTTCACAAGAAAAATCTAGCTTCTTAGCTCTAAGACCCATTTTCTTGATTTTTTCTCCTTTAACCTCTACAGGATTCACAACAGGAGTTTCCTCAATATAAATTTCCTGCAAAATGTCTTCAAGCTTACCTTTCCCCTCCGTCTGAATTCTAGTGATCCTTCTATGAGATCTTGTATCAATTTTTACTTTACTGCTAGTAGGGGTTTGATGAGGCACCACTGTCTCCTGCAACTGACTAAATTCTACCTCCATTAGCTCCACCATGGGTTTTACCTCTGTCTGCACCTCCACCTCATGTTGAACCTCGGTTTCAGCCCTTGGTCCTTTTTATTTCCTAGGAGTATTTGTCTTTGACCTAGGTGTCTTTCTTAGAGTGAGGACATCCACCTCATACCCACTCAAAAAAATAAAAGTGGACCAATCCCTGTTCAAATTCTTCAACTCCTCCAGAACTAACAATTTAATTAAACAATGATGAAAAATAGAAGTATCATTGCTTTCAGGTTTAGCTTGCACCTTGTCAACCATTTTTCCTAAACTTCTAAACAGAAAAAATGGTAAATCCAGAGGCTATTTACCCGTGAAATGAAGCTACATTCTGAAGTGGTATTGTTGTGGTTCCTAGAGACAGCCTCGAGTTGTCAGAGACCAATGCCTAGGACATCTTAGCTAGTAAAGAGTGGAAGGTATATCCTAAGACCATTATTCAGCTTAGGGCTCTTTACCATATCAAATTTTCTGATGGGTTACAAGATTTGATGGGACCAGACAGCTTTCAGATCAGCAACATATAGAAACATGCAGAGGCAAGAGTAGAATTACTTACACAGATGCATCAGACAACTTAGAAACAACTTTCATTTAGGAGGGCCGGTTTTGAAAGGTTATATGGAAATTGTTAGATCAAGGCGTTTGCGGTGCAGAAGGTAAAATAGGTGCAGTAATTACCAATGGAAAGGTATTTGGAAAACATATTTTTCTATAGTATGGGCTTAGGAACTAAGAATCCATATATACCAATCAGTTCTGAACGAATAAGATTCCACGATATTCAATACAGAGGAAATCTGAATGAAGTGTAAGACAAAACATCATATCATGTATGAGCCATATTTAAAGCAACTAGGCCAGCCTCATATAAGTACCACATAATGATAAATTCATATCAGAACTGGCGAGTCACTCGCATTCCAAAACATGATATAAAGAAACATGGAGACAGTGAAATAGACAATGAAACAATACTACAAAGAAAGAGTCACAGACCATACAACATCCGGGCCGGAATCCTCACATAAAATAGAACTTCTCTTCGCTGAGACCCTATGGGCTCTGTGCATTTGCATTTATAATTCAACCACAAGCATACAAAATATCTTTACACAGCAAGTTTCCTTGGGAAATCTGGAACCCTTTTTTCTCATTGGATCTTACTTATATAGACTTCTTCCTATCTCAGCGAGAAGATATTTTTTGGAAAAATATCTTCTTCGCATAACCAAAATTTGTTAAAGGTCGTTCTCAAAACAACAAAATTCATGATGAGGAATAAGGCCTCTCATCATGGATAGCCAGGCACTTGGCAAATTTCAAAAACAGAAAATTAAACAGTAGTCTGATGAAAAGTAAAATGCTGGAGTGGAGTAGACAACCCACTCCAAACTTAAAAGAAACTAATTCAGTAAAAAAGTAAATAGGCTGTTGAGGCCGAATCATGAGTTGACAAGATTTCATAGGTGTGGAAGAGTTGAAGCGGTTGCTGAGGCTGGAGGCGGGATGTTCGCTGATGAGCTGGCAATCTGGTTCACAAACTGTATGCATCTCTGTTGGCAGTCGGCTGAAGGTTCTGGCATCGTGGCAAACCCCTCCACTTTGACATAGGCTTGTGTGAGGGCGTTGAAACTCGCCTCTGTAGGCAGCTTGTGCTTGATCAAGTGTAGGAGGAGAAACTCCTGGCTAAGGGATGAAACAATGTTCTCGCCCTTTAACCGAGCAATCTTATCTGTCATAACGTCTATCCGGTCTTTCTCTTCCTGCAGACGTGTCTTATATTCTGTCAACGGTTGTAGGACGGACAGAGTGGTTGGGTCCCAGCAAGATGGGAGTCCAGCTACTGTAATCTCGTTCCACACTACATCGAATCGGTCCACGTTCGATATCACCTGTTGCAAGGCTTTCAAAGCTGCATCTCGGGCTGCCTCTTTGTCGATGATTTTCAGACATTCAAAGGCCTCCATGAACCGACTCGGTATGCCGTGCTTTTCCACTTCGTCTGATTCTAACCCCTGCAAGAAAGAAATATAGCTTTTGGCATGCAGAGTTCTGTCGGACACATTGAGATCTGCCTCTTGGAATTTCCTGTTGAGATAAAGTATAGCAACTTTATTTTCCCCTATCATTTTCAGGAAAGCCCATTGTCCTGTCACTGCTGAGATTATGTCTGACCAGATTATACTCCTCGCTTCCCTAAGAGTGATATTGCCCTTCACGTGATTTTGGAGTTCAACGATTGTTTTCTGCTGGTCAGCTTTTGTCTTCTTCTCCTGTTCGATCTGTTTTTGTAGTGTTTCTATCCTCTTGCCATTCTCAGCCGCCAAACCTTCTAAATTGGTGATTCTCTACTTTGCGGTGATTGCCTGTTTCTCTAGCACGTCATTTGCAGTTTTTTCTGCGTCCAACTTTTCTGAAAGAGAGCTCGTCTCAGGAGGCGTAGTAGCTGGCACACAGTTGTGCGTGTCCCAAGTGCTCTGTAGCTCTGCCAACCTACTCTGAAGAGTAGCGATTTTCCCTGCCAATTTCTCCTTCTCTTCTCTTACCTGTGACAAAGTGCTGGCCAACTCCCTTTTCTCTTTCTCGACTTGTGCCAACTCGACTGTCTGTGCATGTTGGGAGGCTAGCATGTGGGCTTTTCCTTTCAGTGAGTTGACTTCCTTACGCAATTGGTCTATTAAAAAGGCCTGTGGGTTTGTCTCCCCAGTGTCCTTCCCTTTGATTTGATCCTCAAGACTGCGAATTCGACTTGCCTGGGCACAAGCACTTGCCTGCTCATTCTTCAGGGTGGTCCTCATCTGATCATGCTTTTTCTCAAGTTTCCTTAGTGCGATGGTAGCTCGCATTACCTCATATTTTAGCATATCAGCTACAACCTGGAACAGGTTACACATGTCAGTGGCTGGCACCTTAGACATATCAATTGCGTGTTGGAGTACCTGGTAGCTAGTGGCGCTTGTATCTGGGTCCAAAAGGGCTTTAGCCATAGACAGTACCAGATGCTCAGTATCGACGTTCATAGTGGCGGAGATCCTGGTGTGATATTTTTCCACATACCCCTCCAGCTGAGTTTTATATTTCTCTCTAATTATACTATTTTTCTTGACCCTTTCGGCTGCCACCGGTGAGGTATGATCTCCCATGGCCTGTGAAACCTCAGTGAAGTCAGAAGAGGTGGTGCTATCCCTCAGCACTTTGATCCCGACCTTACTGCTGTCAAGTGGTGCATATGGAATGAACGGCTCAAGCAACTGTTCCTCTCCTATAATTTCGGCTTCACTTGAGACTGTTTTATGTTTTTTACGAGAGGGAGAACCTGTTCCTGAGGGACCGACTTCTTCTTCTTGGTCTTTGTTGACGCCTTCATATTCTCCTGTGGCAGATGAATCTATCTCCATCTGCGAAACCAAAGGCCAAATTTCCATGTTAGCCTTCCACTCCATGAACGGTCTTGGTTCATGTACATAAGTTGCGGACCGATTTCTCTTTCTCCTGTTTGAAATAATCTCCCGGGGATCGTAAGCCCAAGTCTTCCCCTGTCTTAGGTCCATACCCTACAACAAATTTTCGACAATGGAAAGGGCGAGTCTTGAATTCACAACGAACAGGCCGATTTGGGTAGGAAGCCTCAGAATATAACCTTTCTTAGCGGGGACAAAGTGGAGCTGGTCGGCTTTGAGGGTTTGCCGAATATATTCCAGAGCGTAAACTCGCTGGGCAGGAAACACCGACAGCAGGTAAGGGGAAACCTCGACTCCATAGACCCGAATTTTCGTATAATTATCAGAGAGATACCAGTCCCCAGTGCTCTGGATTTTACCAGCTTGCAGCCAGTTCTTCATTTCAGGAAAAACCCTAGGGAAGGGCGAGCCATGAATGATGGTGTAAGCTATGGACATGAAATCATTCAGGAAACTAGAGTAACCCACCCCTTTTGGAAATTGGCGCACTACAGAGTTCCAGTCGAAAACGGGTCGGGGCTGAGAATTGACCTCATATACCCTATCCGAGCCCAAACGTTCGAAACTATCAGCATGCTGATACAAGAAAAGATAGAACACTAGAGAACAGAAACGAAAATGACTGGTTTCGGGAAGTTCTTGGAACTGGGTGCGGATGCTGGCAGATAAGTAACCCGGGATATCTAGGACAACCCCCTTCTGAGACATTAACCATAGAAAGAAAACACATACTTTGGAGGTTTCCCCCAGCCCGCCTACACCTAACAGACCCGCAATGAGCGCGAGGATGGGTTGTACCTCCTCCTTGAAAAGGTTTAATGGAAAAAGTTCCGTTCTGGGAAGGGTAGTAGCCTGGTTGCTGGAAATAGAAGCAACGAAGCTTTTTTGATGCTCCCATGGCGATTTGGTAAACTGGGAAGTTAGGGCTTCGTCGCTGAAAGCAATGTAGGTGGCACTAGTGGGAAAATGGAGGGCTTTCTTGATGATGTCGGGCGCAAGGGAGAAAATCTGGTTTCCTTGGGCGGAGGTAAAAGTACCTCGATCTTCATCGTAGGCGTCTCTGAGCCAGTAGATGAACTCGACCACCGAGAAGACTGGGGGGGTAATCTGATGGTAAAAGCCTGACACAACCACTCGGTATCGATCCTTACTATGAACATGACGCGAAAAAAGCTCAGGCCTTATACTACTAATGGGGAAAGGGTACTGGTGGTCACAGACTCCAGCTTGCTTGTCGATGAAAGGTTCGAAAACGGGAGGGTTTCTAGTTTCCCTGACCTGGGGAGTCTCTGGTTCGTTCTTCTTGGGTGTGCCCCTTCCCATGATTGACATATGAAAACAAAAAGATAAACGAAGGGAAAACAAAGGGAATTGAAAAGGGACAGAGTACCTGCACAAGGGGTAGATTTGCTTGGGAAAGCGACGCAGAGGGTAGTCTGGTGATGATTGGGTAGACCCGGTACTTGTTCCCGCTTGGTATATACAGTGACCAGAAGGCCTGAGACTTTTACCGCAGAAAATGATGGGAAACTGTTGTGAAGACTGGTAATTCTGAGGCAGGAAGGGGTAGAAGTGAAATAGGTAGGGCAAGTGTCGTAAGGACACTGACAATGGGGTGCGCGGCGTGTAGGGATTGGGTGTTATTTGGGGACAGGTGAACACCGCGTGCCGGGTTTACTACCGGTACGGGTCTCAGTACCAGCTCATCTAGGACTTACCTTACCTCTTTGGCTGCATGCGCTGTATAACTCCTGAAACATATTATCCCAATGCAGATTTAATACATAACCTACCAACTATCAGGGTCCACCTTTCGCTCCGCCACGTCACCCTGTCATGCGACACGCTTCTGTTACCTCCTTCTAATCTTGGGTCCCCACCACGCCACACTGTCACAATTCCGTGGGGGTATGGGTCTCTTCCCTTCCTCGCTGCTCGACCCCCTCGGAATTTCCCTTGTGTGCAGAGTCACACGGTGGTAATTCTTTCAATTTTTGCGTTTTGCGCTCTTCGTACCGCTTCTTTGCACTTTTACGTTTCCGTTAGCCTTTTCGCTTTATACTCCACCTTTTTCTTTTACGCACGTGACTTTCGTTACCTTGCTTCATTTCGACCAACTTTTGAAGTATCTCACCCTTCGATATAATGTCTTAATGCATGACTTGTCAACATTTTTAATAAACCAATGATTAATGTTAAAGATTAAACAACAGGTAGATCATGTGAAATCTACCTTGACAATTAAAATATCTCTGAATCACCATTAACAATTTTGAGTAGTTTTCCTTGAGGCAACTCCTGGAGATGCCCAAGGTCATTACAATGCCTATGTTCTCCTCCTTCATAAATTCATCACCATTTTGAAGCTTAAACTTTGTTGCCTTGAACCAATTCTCTCCAGACCTTGGAATTCCAGTTGCCTGTGCAATGGTCTCAAAAGAAACAATAAAATTGAGGATTCCCACCTTCAAAGTTGTACCAATTAATTTCACAGCGAAGTCTTTGGACACTTGTGCATGATATCCTTGAAATTTATGGAAAAACCTCAAACAACCTGCATTTGTAAAGGCTTGTGAGAAGCCAGGGTCTTCTGCAATCAACCTCATGTCCATGGGATTGTATCTGACTATAGAGACACCCTTGTTTGGATGTTTATGTGAAGCCATGCCTTCCAATACATCGCTGATCAACTTCAAACTTTGACACCTGTAAAATTGCTTAAGACAGAAAGAACCTTCTTTGACACATGTAACAACTAGCCTAAGACAACTACTAGAAAAAAATCGAGACTTAATACTACTGGAAAAAGGATTAAACAACTTACAAGGATGAAAGGCAAAGTGTTGTTGTTTGAATGAGGGATTGGGCTAAATTAGGAAAAAAGGATGAGTGAGAAAATGAAATGATGTAAGGCATGATGATTACCACGCGTGCACATGACATAAGGTAACACATAACTGAAATGTACAATGATGAAAATTTTTGTTCTAACCATTGAAATGATGACAAGATACCTCTTAGCCCACCGTTAGTAGAAAAGACGAAGTTCGTATCATTTTCAGTTATTGGGAGGGAAAATTCGCTATGAAACTATCAGGCACTTCCATAGTGAAAACATGCTAGTTTACACAGAAAATGTTGTGAAATCCAGAAAAAGTTTCCAAGTGTCATAAAATTACTCTTTTAACACATGTAATTATATTTTTTAAAATTTATTTTGATAAGACCTCTATTACATGACCAATGAGCATTTAGACCCCCTTAAACTAAAAAAAATAAATTGAAATTTAATAAACTTTATGAGTTTATTTCATCCTAATGACCTAACCTAGCTCAACTAAGAGAAACCTAGACAAAAATATTTGTTATCAAGGATAAAAGTGGCTCCACTGTGGATGTTGTGCCCCTGAGGTGCATTAAAGAACTAGCAGATCCAGTGCCTTACTTGAAAACTGAAAATTATGAACTTGATGAAATTTTCTTCAAGCTTTTATGGCCTTCTCCTCGGGCTCAAACTTGATGATAATATCACCTTTATTTGTAAACAAAATAGATAAAAGGATATATACAATGATGTTTATTTAAGCATAATGAATTAGGAAGAGTAATGTTTTAGAAACTTTCCATTGACAAGTACTCTTTCACACAGCTGCCCATTCATTTCTTGAAGTAAGAATGTGTTGTTCCCATGATATGTTGCTATCAAAAAGGGTCCTTTCTAGATATTCTCAAAATTTCCTTGCTTCCCTTTATCTTCAATCCTGGCCTCCCACTTCAAAACCACATCTTGAACTTTGAATTTTTCCTCCTTTGTCTTCTTGTCAAAATTATTTTTGACTCTATTTTGTGACTGCTGATGATTAGTGAACACTTCTTTCATGCAGACACTACAAGGAAAATATCCTCTGGTAGATGTATTTGAGGAACCCCTTATAAAAATAGCCCAAATATCTGTTTGTAGTGGAGGTCTCTAGAGGAGGTTGGCAGGTGGAGGTTTTTGTGTTTTACTCACAACGCACCGATGCATACTAAAAATTGGCACACTGAGACACCATGCTCTCCGTACAAACCTGACCGATGCGTATAAGTACTATAGCGCACTGGTGCTCTACACTTAAACACACCCGGTGCATCTCAATAATCCAACGCACCGTAACAATGTGTAGTGTGCCATCGATAATACCGCCTGATGTATCTCAAAAACCCATGCACCGAAACAACGTTAAATTAAAAAAAAATTATCAACCGTAAAAAAAGTCATTTTTACTTCTTCAGTGTTCTAGACCTCTCAAGCACCGGTGTCAATTTGTCTTGTGTGAGGTGCCCTGCCATCAGTGCTCCCATTGCACGCACTGCCACCGTACATTTCCCACCTTGTGGAGTTTGAATTTTCGAAAATGGTGGGAAATTTTGGTTTCTTCAATTCCTCATCAAATATGCCTCCTTGACACACAAATGTGTAGGTATTTTACTTGTTTCTCAATAACTAAATTTTTTAGTGGATTAGATTTAAAAAAAACCTTAAAATGAATAGTTAAAAAAAAATAAAAATTCTGCGCAGTGCGCTCAAGCCGTTTGGCTCGCACCTTTCACGGTGCTGCCTGTAAATTTACAAGTTGCACCGTGAATGGTGCTAAAATAAACTACACCGGGTTCTGATGCAGTACCAAAAAATGCGCACCATGAATAATTTCAAAACTAACATGGCGGTGTGGTCATTTAAACGACCACACCGTTGACTATGTACTAGTTTTGGGAGGGCGGTGCATTGACCAAACTATTTGCCCTGGGGTGGATAGTTAGGTCAGCGCACTGCCTGCCTGACAACATTATATAGTCAATGGTTCAGTCATTTACAAGACTGCAATGTTGACCATGTAATGTTGTTGGGCAGTGTGTTGACCAAAATATATGCCCCAGGGTGAATAGTTAGGCCAACGCACCGCCCACCCAACAATAGTACATGCTCAATGGTGCAGTTGTTTACAAGACCAGACCGTTGACCATGTATTATTGTTGGGCGGTGCGTTGACCTAAATATCTACCCTGGGGTGGATAGTTTCGTCAATGCACCACAAGAAAAGTACTTTTTATCTTTTGCGGTGCGCGAACAATTTCCATGCACAATGAGAGCGGTGCGTGGTAAAAACGTACACACTAGTACCGGTGCGTGATTGTTTTTTTGGGCACACCGACTGTTTTTTTTTCAAATATTGTTTTAAATCCATGTCTCATTTAATAAAAAAAAAGGTATTTAATATATGAATCATTCAGCGACATCAACGGAGAGAACAAAGGGAACAAAAAGAACATATGGAGGACCAGTATAACGTGATTCAACTGTGGGAGGTACGAGAGAGGGAGAGAATTATGTACCCTCGCCCTTTTACAGAAGCCACCCAGTTTCTCTTAAGGGAGGTAGGCCTCATCAAGTTCTATGAGGGGGCAACATCCCTGAAGGGCCATAGTGGGTTATTGGGACAACTCATCTTTAGGTGGGATGCTCATCAATAGGACTTCTAGGTCAGTCTTGGCTAGTGGTATGCACCCACTAAGGAGGACATATATTTTATTTCTAGCCTATCTAGGAGAGGGCATGATTTTCCCCAGTTCCTAGATGTTCCCATCGACTATGCAACATGGAGTCAGTTGGCATACTCCCAGAGATACATTAGGGATGATATAGTTTCTCTTGCATATTTTCAGGTGTCCGGTGGTCAGTTACGTATTGCTTCGTTTGGTGCAGAGGAGGTGAGGTGCCTCTCACTACTGCTGATGACCATTGCACACTATAACAGATATGGGAAAGACATTAGTTGCCTGATTTTATTTTATGCTAATTCTTTATTCCAGGCGCCATGACTTGTGATATAGTCCGTGATTTTTTTGCGACAGTTTTGTACAACATTAGATAGATGTCGTTCTCAAGCATGTGGGAGGTTGACGTGCCCTTTTACTTCAGAGTTATTTTGTTTATTTTTTGAGAGGTTTCCAGAGACGAGGCATACTTTTGTTTGGTAGCCTCGTAGGCTTATGATGCATGTATGGATGTAGATGTGGGGCCTGATGATGCCCAAGAGGGGCTAGTCTGACTTTCCCACCGGGATATCTCCTGAGGCACTAGAGTTGCTATCCAGTGTTGATGATCACTCCTTTGTTATGGTGCGATGTCTGTATGTTGGTTTGGATTGGTGAGGGTGTACTAAAATCCTGTTCACACAGGATGTGCCACCGGATGCGAGAGGTAATATTAGTGTTTTCTTTAAATTAATATAGTTTCATTTCAATGTCTTAATTAATTAATTAGAATTATCAAATTTATTCTAACACGTTCTTTAACTTGTTTTATTAAATTGTTTAATGAAAATGTCTAATTATTGTTGTGTACTATATATTTTGTAGATATTGGGACATCCATTGGGGATGAGATTCCACCGCCACCGAATGATCTAGGTGTAGATGTTGATGAGGAGATGGAAGAGGTGGAGGGTCAGGGTGACAAACTTGATCCTGATCGGGTGCAGATACCTGGGGGGGTGAGGCATAGGCTGGACACCTGATTTAGGATGGAGTTGGGTGACCAACTCTATCGACTCCTAGTTGATGAGGGAGTCCGCCCGACTACGATCAGAGAGATCCAGGCTGATCATAGGCTCACACAACTCTGGAGAGGCATGCCTTGCGATATGTTGACCCTCATGCGCCGTATCGTTGGAGCTTCCAGAGGACTGGCGCGAGCTAGGAGGGATAGGCGTCGTGGAGATGCACGATAGAGCAACGCCTCATCTGATGATCATGATCACGAGGGGAGTGATCATCATTATAATACTCCACCTCCTCCTCCTTCACCTCACGATGAAGATCATGATGAGCAGCCAACATCCAATCCTGATCAACATGCATCGTCTGAGCAGTCTACACCATCTTAACAGACACCTAGTCTTGAGTAGGCACCTGATCCTGAGCAGGTAGGTCCATCTGAGGAATTAGGTCCATATGAGCAGGTTGCAGCATCCACTGAGCATGTTGATCCATCGATGAGTCATCAGCAGGAAGTTCCTGATTAAACTGCACCGTCAACTGATCAGTAGGAACCTTCGGAGCAGACACACCATCTATCTGAGCATGAGGCTGCACTATCAAATGAGCAGGCCTCGACTAGTACTAGTATTAATGTACCACCGAATATTTGAAATTTATATGCAGTCTTATTATAGTTGTATTCTTGACATTATATATATATATATATATGGTCCATGTATTTTATGTTCATGTTGATGTAATTAATTTACATGTTCATGTTCATCATGATGTGTATATTGTTAGGTCACGTTATATATGTTCATTGAATGTGCTTGCAGATAGATGTGTATGTGATAGCAGTTATTTGGCATGAGATGTATATTTGATGTTTGCGTTGTGATGATGTTATACAAGGCTTGTGTTTTGTTAGATGATCATGATCATGATAAAAAGATGATGTTAGCGAATTTGAATGTGTATTTTAGTCGAATATGATGTTTGTATGATGGTTATCATGATTGTGATATTTATTTTTAATATTAAATCATGATATTCATTAAATATTGTGTCGTGATTGTAATTGAAATTTTAATTTAATTGTATGTAAAATTGTAAAATTGTAATTGCAATTGTATGTATTCATGTCATGATTCAATTTTATTAAAATTGTAAAAATTGTAAATTTGCAAAATCCTAAAAATGTAATTGTAATTGTATGCATCGTGATTGTAATTGTAATTGTAATTGTATGTGAAATTGTAAAATTATAATTGTAATTATATGTAAAATATTTGTAAAATTGTAATTGTAATTGTAATTGTATTATGAAATGATTGTAATTTTAATTTTAATTGTAATTGTATGTAAAATTGTAATTGTAATTGTATGTGAAATTGTAAAATTGTAATTGTAATTGTATGTGAAATTGTAAAATTGTAGTTGTAATTGTAATTGTAATTATATTGTGAGATGATTGTAACTGTATATAAAATTGTAATTGTAATTTTAAATATACTTGTATGTAAAATATTTATCAAATTGTCATTGTAATTGTATTTGTAATTATATTGTGAAATTGTGAAATTGTAATTGTAATTGTATGTATTGTCATCATTCAATTTTATTAAAAATTTTAAATTTTTTAAATTTGTAAAATAGTAAATTAATTGTCAATTTTGAACCATAACTAATGTAAGTAAAATGTATACCGTAAACATTGTTAAATTACCATAATTGTAAAATTGTAAATTTGTATGAATATAAATAATTGTAAAATAATAAATCTAGAATAATATGAATATTTGTAACATAATGAAGTTTAGAAAATAATGCAAATAAATTCATGTTTATAATTACCATTATTTTATTACGATCTTACATACCAAAAATAACAGTATACATTTTGAAGATATCATTTTCACACATTTAAAGGAATCAAGTAGTTGTATTATTTTAGGAATTGACATTATAGAAAAAAAAAGAACTTTATACAGTACGCCATTGTTTTTGAGATCAACATAATTGCAAATTATCAAGTGAAACGATTTTAACATTAACACAATGCAAACCAATTAATTCAAAATACATATAGAGTCTTAGTTATAAGGTAATTAAGTCCTCTTCTTTATAAAAACCCATCTTAAAAAGTATAAATTATGGAATAACACATGTACCATATCACTCTCGGTTCTCATGATCACCCTCATTATCTGCCAGATCGCTTGGCATGATAACAATATTGTTATAAAAAGTGTGTTTTGATCTAGGGTCATGTCTCAATACGAACCACTAATCCCTATCCAACACATCTGGGTAAAAAAACAACTGGTTGCAGTGTTTGGGGAAAACATAGGGCTCCTTAGCTTCATCCCACATCTTTCTAGAGTTGATACATATCAACCTAATATCGTGATATTTCTTTACATTATTCCGATCAAAGGTGTCCCACCACTGGCACCTAAAAATAACACATTGGAAAGAAGAGAAATCCACTTCAATGAGCTCTTGTATCTTTCCAATGTAACCTAACGTCCCTCGTACTAGGTTTTGATCACGATGGCTAGCTCGACTAGATTGATCTAACTCAACTTCCACTCCATAGTCTTGTGTCATGTGTCCATCATCGACATTTTCTGTGCGAAAATGTTGTTCATATGCCCACATAGATGGGAACAAATTCACATATAAAAAAGTTAAAAATTCATAGTTTCATGTGTCTTATAATAACCCAACTATTAAAATATGAAATATAGATTTAATTACATTTCAAAGGTGCATTATGAAGTTTAAAATGCACACAAATATATTATTACTGAGTAGGTGCACCCAATCCCTACATTTAGCGCATCCTCTTCAGCATGCGGGTAACGACCGGTTGCACCGTATTTCTCTCTGACTTGGTCAACAACCCAACTGTTGGGGCATATAATTGACATATTTTATTTTAAATGATTGGGATAAGGAAAAATTATACCATTCAACCATCTGAATTATTTCTTGTCACTACCCCATTTCATCCTCTTTTGTTCGTACAATGCGACCCACGGTTGTGTCACTTCAGAATTGTAAAGAACAAATTTATTGATTGCTTCAATTTCTGCATTCGTTGATGAAATCAAACTGACATATAGTACATATGAGATCAAAATATACATTATATCGAAGTTCAACATGAATATTTAATTTGTGTAAATTTTAAAAATTATAATTCGCTTACTCTTTATCTAGCGCCTTTTCCATTCGTTTGGAGCAACCCCCCTTCTCTTTTGTCTCTTCCCTTTCATCATCCCAAATCACCACACCTGGTTTGTTTTCAATCTACTTGATGTACTCACTAGCATAATGGAAAGACTCATATGATATGTACCCCTATGCCATAGACCCCTCGGGTTTTTCCCTTTGTCGAACAAAAGATTTCAATTTCTTCATGTACCTCACTAAGAAGAACATCCAATGACAAGAAACCACCCCAAATAATTCAACCTCGTCTACTAGGTGGATTAGAAGATGAACTTGCAAGTCCATGAAACTCGTCGGCAGTTCCTTCTCAAGAATACAAACAATCTCAACTATCTCTTAACGCCACCATGGAATGCTATCCACATGAATCTCCTTTGATGTGATCCAACGTACAAATGCAGATAATTTAGATATGGCACGTCCTAGGTCTTGGGGAATTCATGTTTCACACACCCATGCATGAACAAAGGATAATGACACTGCAAATTTATAAACACATGAAATAATATACAAAATTAGTTATGTTTTATGATCCCTGCATGGGATAAAATTTATTAATATAACAAATAATAAAATCATGCTGTTTACATTATACGTACTCTTAGAAGATTCAAATGGTCATGCAATTTCAACTCCGATAAATGGTCATCCACGGTGAAGCAACGCCATAGTGAAGACCCATATGAAGATGGCACCCTCACACCCATTATAAATTCCTTTTCCAAAGAAAGATCATTTTTTTTTAAAGTCCATGGGACATCACCTTCTTTGAAATACCAATTAGAGGGACCAACACATGCCTATGATCCTATACTTTATAATCGTCTTGGCTAATGTTTCTTTTTTAGTTTTTGAGGTAATAATATCTTTCCTAACATCCAATGCGTCACTTTGTTTTGATGATATGTTCCTCCATAAATAAGATTAAACATTTTAAAATATATTCATGGGATCTAATAAGTGGTTAATCTTAAGATGCTCCCAATATGGGAGGTTATAAAAGATATATTTCCTTTTCATCCCAATGGGCAATTTCTCAACATAGGTGTCAAATAATTCTAGATCATCGAACATAGGCTCCCCATTTGAATCAAACATTTCTATAAACTCCTTCTCCTTCTCTCTCTCATACTCTTTGTTAGTACCCTATAAATTATAGGATTTCAAGGTGACTGGATACTTCATATTTCGTGAAAGTTTTTCATTATTGAAAGGCTTTTCAAAATTCAAATGATTTCAAAAAAAAAAAAGAGAGAGAAAGAAAATAGGGTATAAAAAGAAAATAGAAAAGAGAAAAGAATAAAAAGAGAAAGAAGAACCACAAAAAAGAAATAAAACTGAAAGTGCTACAAGTTCAAATGCCACTACTATTTAGATAGGTCTATCCAGTCATACAATTTAATCATGGTTGAACAGTTTTAAATTTATGTTGATAGGTTAGAAAATAAATATTTTCCAAAATTTTTAATCTTGGCTTATTAGTGGATGGGTTAGAAAATAAATATTTTCCAAATTGTTAAATCTTGGATTATCAGTAGATAGGTAAAAAATGAGATTGGTTCAACATCTTAATCTGAAACAATAGGAGAAATAAGGGATAGGGGTTAGGTTTGAATGCTAAAAGAAAATATTCAGGGTCTGTAAGTCTAAATGCACCCTACAAAGGAAGGAAAAAATGTTAGATGAGTAGTTGGGTAGGTATATATGCAAAGAATGAAGAAACAAAATGAAAAAAGGAAATGGTGCCTTCAAAATCCCGTGAGGGGAAGTCTATTTCATCTGAAGCGCTATGCAAGTCCTGCAAACACCAAATCACACTTTGCAAGTTCAAAAGGATAGCGCTAAAAGAATATGGTAAATTTTGCGATCCACAGGCTGCGGGTGGTCCCACGTTCCCTGCCACGTCACTTCCACTCTCCTCGCACTTCGCAAGTTTTAAAGTTGAACCCCCACTGCTTATAACAAAAACCTAAGATCTGTGATTTTCAATGCAGTCGATCCCACTTTCCCCTACCACGTCACTTCCACTCTCCCCACACTTCACAAGTTCTAAATTTTAACCCCCGTTGCTTGTGAAAAAAACCTAAGGTCTGCGTTTTGCAATGCAGTCGGTCCCACTTTCCCTTGCCACATCACTCACCTCCTCCCCACACTTCGCACTTCACGTCTGTGAGAGTTTTCCTCCATGCTTATAACTAAAACTTAAAATTTTTCAATATGCGGGCTGTGATCCGGTCCCACCTCATCTCCGCGTCAATCCACCTCCCTGTGCTTTGCACTTCGCAAGATTTACAGTTTACCCCTACTGCTTAAAACTAAACCCTCCAATGTGCGATCTGCGATGTCCATGGGCCCCTCATCTCCATGTCACTCCTCCTCCCCGCGCTTCGCACTTCACAAGTTTAAAGGTATACCCCTACTGCTAATAACTAAATCCATTGAAGGGTGATGTACGATAGCCGTGGGGCCCTCCCTACCACGTCACCTCCCTCTCCCCCACACTCCACACTTCGCAATATTTAATGCTTACCTCTACCGCACACAGCTAAATCCTCCGATGTGCAATGTGCAATAGCCGTCGAGCCCACCTTCCCACCACATCACGCATTCCCCTGACGCTCATTCCCAGAACTGGGCCGACCGTCCCATCACCCCGTCTCATCAGCACTAAACATCCCCCTCATTACCCTTCATCTCCACCCCTCACCTCGCCATTGATGACCCTCGATTCATTTTGGCCCCCCTTTAGCCTCTGGACGTTAAAAAAATGGGGGGGGGGTCCGAAATGGGAGGCATCTATTACCACCTCTCCCACCACATGGTGTGCTCCCGCAGTTTCACACCCCCCTTTTCCATTACTGCTTACCACCGGAGCCCCCTTCCAAAAAGCTGTTTCTACCGCCCTCCAAACCACTGCTGCCTGTGATTGTTGCCAATGTCGTCGCCCGAAGTCTCCCATCATCTGTCCACTCCACCCTGTCTGTAATATTCCTAATTTAGCTACAGCTAATAGGAATATTAATTTTACTTTTGAAATCTAGATGCATGAATAATTGAGCAAGGAGGCTCCTAATTTGCTCAAATATGAATAAAAATCCTTCCTAATGTGAAAGGGGATCATGTAATAACTAGTTCAAGCATCCACATGTGTGAACAAGGTCTAAAATATGTGGGCAAGGTCAATTTTGACCAAGTCAACATGATTTATTCTCAAAGGAGTAGATCCTTCATAAAGCCAGCTCAATGTGAATAGAGATCAATCCAGCTAGATAAAATTACGGCACCTTGAGTGTGAAAAGGGACAGGGCATGAAGAATCATTCAAGGTTAACCAAGTCAACAAAGCTGTCTAGACACATTGCACCTTCTTGTTGGACAACACAGTTTTTGTGGAGGAGCCTTTGCATGGAAGCAACCTCATAGTGGGTGGGACCCTTGGTGAGGAAGCTCATCAATTATATAATGAAGGAGATGGCAAGCATATGGATATATTGGAGATTATATTTTCATGAGGTCTGCATAGAATTCCTGCATACTTAGTTGTTTAGCTAAGTTGCTGCACTGCTTAGTGCAAGGGTTTTCCCGGGTGGGGATTCCCTACTCTTTCTTGGAGATCTTGCTTGAGAAATCTAAGAGGAGGTTTATGATCTGAATTTTACACTACCTAGTGTTGGGCAGGGCATCTACCTTCAGCAAAAATTCAGTCCCTTTAGAAAACTGTGTTATTTCTTAAGGTGTGAAGTGGAAGGGGTTAAAACCCCATTTTGAGGAGCTAGTTTCCCAAGAGAAGGGTCAACCTTTCTTTGGGAAAGCTAGAGGAAGTCTATACAGCCATTTATTTGCATTTTCAGCCATATATTGTAGAGCTTCAGCCATACAATGTTATTTAGCCATAGATTTTGCAGCAACTTCTCTTGTATATCTTTTCTGTCAAGAAATCCTTGCCGGGTCTTCTTGGATTTGTGTAAAAGAGATTAGATATCTGATTTTGTACATCACTGAGTATTCCAATAAAATTATCAGTCATATTTCTATATTTTCTAAGCTAACCTCTCTTTAGACTATGCATTCACTTGTGCAGCTGCTCCGACATTTTGGCAGTCTTGGGGTTTTGGCAATTTTAAGTTGTCTTGAGCATGGGAGGCCTGTTTAACTAAGCTAAAGGCATTTTTTTCTGAAAATATTTTTCATGCATGTCCTATATTGTCCATCCTAAGGGACGCAACCATTATTTTCCAATTTTTAAACTCAATATTCAGAAAATAGCGTTTTTGAGGCAAAAATAGCTGCTTTTCCCTACTTGGTGAACTGTATAAATGCATAGCTTGTTGCTGTGATTGTTTTTATGATGGCTATGTGTTCAAACACATTACATGAGTTGATTAATTACTGTTCTCCAAATTTGGAATACCTAAAAGTATTCTTATTGTTGTAGAAAATTCCAATTTTGGAACATTACAGTGGTATCAGAGCAACAATCTTGGCTCAGCCCGTGAGCCCAAGCATTATGGAGTCTTCTCATGGGGAGGAAGAGATTTGCAAAAGAAATCAGAGCAAACCCTTGTTGTCTAGAGAAAGGAGGTTCTCAAAACTTCTCTTGACAAATCTGCAGGGCAAAAGCAAGGGCATCAAAGAAATGAGGAGGGAAACACATGAAGATTGTAATGTTCCTACTTAGCCTTAGCTAAGAGGAAACATTTAATTTTGATTTAATTTATGTTTTATGAATAAATGAATAAAGGAGGACATGTCAAACTCCTAAAAAGTCTGAATAAATCAATGCCCATGTGAACAAAGACAAATCAAGGCTATGTAAATAATCACTTGCAGGTGTGAAAGAGGTTTGAGCTAAAGGTTGGGTCAACCTTGACCAAATCAACAGTGCTGTCTAGGTTCATTGCATCTCCAAAAGGGACTGCTCAGTTTTAGAAGGGAGCCTCTAATGTGAAAAGGGCCAACTCATCAAAGTGGTTTAGGGTTTGTAAGAGCTTTCTCATCTTATAAAAGGAGAAGGAGGGCAGCAAGAGAAGGTTGTTGATAGATTATATTTCTAAATTATTTGTCTACTTAGACAAATACCATTCTCTACTGTTTAGTGGAGGATTGTGATTAGAATTCCTGTTTAGGGGTTTCATCTCTTCCCTTGAGGATCATTGGAGGAGTTCTTTTCTGAAGTGAGCCACTATCTGGTTGGAGACCAAGCTTCATTTTCATGAGTAGCGCTGTCCCATTGAGGGTTTTGCAGCTGCTGTCATTTGCAGCAAGTGGTGTTCTAGATCTGCTTAGATCTAGCTTGTTTTGAGAGGCTTTTTCTGTTGGAGTGTGTTTTTCAGCCTCCAAAGAGAGATTCTATCCATATTTTGTATCTGATCTACAATTTCATTTAGTTTATTCAGTCTCCTTCACCCTCAGCACAATTTCTGCTCAATACTGCGTTATTTTTGTAAGAGGGTTTCTTGTTTCATTTTGTTATCAAATTGGAGGAAGATCTCTTGGTGTTAGGCTTGCCTTCCCTTGGTGATCCATGGATTGGGTTGCTGATCCATGTATCCATAGATCTAATCTTTTCATTAATAGATTTATCTTCAGAAATTTCTGGGTTTTCTGCAGCACTGCAATTTGTAATTCAGATCTACAGCTTATTATGCAATATTTTGATGTAACTCCAAATGGATATTGTTATTAAAGTTATATAGTTTCCAGATCTGTATTATATCTGATTTTTTATCCATACATATGTCAGAGATCTGAAATGTAATGTACAACAGCTGAACCATCTGAAAAATAACGCTGTCTATGTAATTCTGCAGTTTATTTCTAGTTGCAACTCTAATTTCTAAAGGGATTTTGCCCTAGTTCTTTTTGTAATCTGTTGTAGAGGAAATAAGCTCAAATATAAATCTGATTTACTATTATAACTCTGAAATATTATATCCTTGGCTGTCCTCCTTTGAGTTTCAGTCAAAACTGTGCAAATATGATGGGAGAGTTTTCATGTTGCAACAACCCTTCTCTTTGAATGATTTCTAGCTAGTCTTGACTGTGGGAGATCTGTTTAATTTGTTTCTGATGAAATTCCATATATAAGTCACATACAACATAAATGAGGGGATCCCAGCCCGGATCTACATTATTCTTGCTCAAATTTACTTATATAGCGTTTTCCTTGAAGACCTTGTTGAGATTCCTGAAAAGGGGTTATTCCAATTTCTATAGACAGAGTCTACAATTGGCTAGGTAGCCTCTAGATCTCACCCTTTCTTTGAAGGGTGACATATCCAGTAAATGCCTCTGTAGTCCATATCTAAAATAGAATCTTGAGAATCCCTAAAAAGGATCATTACAGTGGTATCGGATCTCCACTCTTGGCATAGCCTGTGCTAGCATTGGAGCACCAGTCATGCTGCATTCCGAAGATGAACATCCTCTTTCTGAGAGGGAGAGGAGATACCAGAATAGAAGTCATAGAAAGTATGACTATCTACTATTGACCTTGACAAGGGTCAAGACAAGGGGAAAGCCCCTGAATTGGTGAATGATAAAGATAAGGAAGGAAGCTATGCAATATCTGTCCAAGGAGATAAAGGAGACAAGGATAGATAGAATGAGGGAGTCCCTTGGGAGATTCCATTAAGGATAAAGTTCTTATATGTCTCAGTTTGGGACTGGCCAACCTGTGAGCTTGCCACCAGTTCCACAGGCCTCACAATGCTCTACAATGCCTACCTTCTTGGCTGTAGAGAATGAAGGACTGCAAGAGCCAACCTCTTTGGAAGGTTACTTTGTAGAATATTACTCACAAAGTCAAAGGTTCAAGGATAACTTGAGCTTTCAAGATTTCTTCCATCTCAAGGACCAGAGGAGGCCATGGCAGCAGTACAGAGATGGAGGTTTCCTTCATGGGAGACACCACACTATGGGCAGGTTCTTCTTGCCTAAGTTCGATGGATCACCCTCTTGTTTTTCCAAAGCATGGGTGGAGAAGTTGGACATATATTTCCAGTTGAATAAAGTTCCTGAGTAGAAGCCATCAATATTGCTGCGCTGCATTTTGAGAGAGAAGCCCACAACTGGTGGTTTCATGGACTATCTACATTGGGGCACAGCAATGTGTCCACATATGTTGAGTTCACTAGGAGACTAGTGGAGATATTTGATCGGAAAGATCTAGAGGTCCCTTTCATAAGCTTGGCAAAGCTTAAACTGACAGGAGATGTAGAGGCCTATATCTCTGAATTCCTGAGGTTGTTTGTAATGGTCCCTGATCTATCAGTAGCAAGGAGAGTCTACATGTTCATTGATGGCCTGGAAGAACCTTTGCATGGGTTGGTCAAGTCTACCAATCCCATCACTCTGCATGATGCCATTGAGAGAACTAGAGATCTTCGAGATGCCTTGCCAAGGGAAAAGGCAACCTTCCCAAGCAAATCCACTCACTCTTCTAAGGCGAAGGAGGGGAAAGATACTCCACCCAAGGAGAGCTCACTGAAGAAACCTCTTGACATTGATCTCCAGAGGGAGTTGAGGAAAAAGAAATTATGCTTCACTTGTCAAGAGCCATGGGTACCGGGACATAGATGTGCTGCTGGAAGAGCACAATATATTGAAGTCTTCTCTGATTGTGAGGAGGAAGAGGGAAATGATGGACCTAGGAAAGGTCACAGCGATGGTGATGATGAGGAGGAGGATCAATCATCATCCAGAGAAGAAGAAGGAGCCTTTGCTCCAACCAGTGGGACTCTTGCTTCTTTGAGAGTAGTGCCCAAGTATTTGAACCTTAGAGTGCAAGGTTCAGTTATGAACCAAAGAGTGTCTATTCTGATTGACAGTGGGGAAACCCACAACTTTATTGATGCTCACCTTGTGTAGAGGAGAGGGATCCGTACTGATACTTTTGATGGGTTCTCTATTTTGGTTCTGGGAGATAGAACTATGCAGTGCATGCAGTATGTTCCATCACTTTCTGTGACTATGGGAACCTACACCTTGGAGGACCATTTATTTTTAGTGGACATACCAGACACCAACATCATCTTGGGTGTCTAGTGGTTGATTACTTTGGGAAAAGTCACCACTGATTGGAAGGCCTTGTAGATGGAATGGGTGGATTTGAAGAGTGGGAAACAACAAATCATTCAAGGCATGCACACCTACCCTCTCACTTGATGTTTCCACCCACACAAAAAATATGGAATTTCACAGTGGGGGTAGGGACCTCACAGTTCCTTCTCTCATGTTTATGAGAATGCTGCAAGGAACATTCCTACATCATGGCAAGCCACTTGTGGTGCCATTAGATTTTTTGGGGGAAGCCTCACCAAGTGCTGAAACAATGGAAGAGAGAGTCACAATGTTGTGGGAGGAAGCAAGGGGGAGGATCATCCTTCCCAAAAACAATTTTGGCATGCATAATGCCAAATAAACAAGCAACAACAAGGCAAGCACCACCATAGATGCATCAACAGTGTTTTCTTTGTTGAGATGTGTAGATCCATATTGGAGGTCTCAACTCCTTATGGAGTACTCCAAAGATCTGCACACCAGGATGATATTAGGTGGCATGAAGCAAGGAGGAGGGTATTTGGTCCATGAAGGGGTCATCTATCATCTTGGTAAATTATTCTTGTCTCAGGCCTCCAAGATTAAGCAAGAGATACTACAAAGAGCACACAAAGAGTTCCTTTCTAGCTATATGCAATGAGCAAAAATCTACTCCCTAATCTTGAAGAATTTTGATTGGGAGGGTATGAGGGAAGAACTACATCATCACTATGATTGGGAGGAACTACATCAGCACTTACAAGAGTGCAATAGTGATGAGGAGATGGTGTAGCCAAGGGATCCTATGCAGGATACATTTCAGCCATCTCTTTCTTCTCTTAAAAGAGGAGAAAAGCCCATGCCTAACTCTATGTGTGTGGGAGACTTGAATGGTAAAGAATCTGATCTTATGGAGCATGTTTATTTTTCTGATTTGGCACATTCTCTTACCATATGTATGCAGGCCGTGGCTCCTATAAGGAGTGATATTACATGTAGATCTTATGGCATTGATGAGGCCAATAAAAATTCCCAAGCTGGCCACTCCCTTGAGGTGTAAAGGGACATTATCTATCATGATGGGTGCTTCCCAAAGGCACCTAATGAGGGCTTCACTTTCAGACATGTTAAGGTGACCCATGCAGCAAAGATGTGGTGGGGGTACCACCTATCACACTCATATATACTCAAAACAAGGAGTGCACTACGTTGGTACCTTCATTAGGGGAATTTTGAGGTCTAAAATGGGCCTTCTAAGGAAAATGTACAATCAAAATTCACTTTATGAGAACCAATCACATTTTAGGGGATGAAATCATCCCTAATGGTTGAGGTGGAATTGCTTGAGTTAAAGTTACTTACTTGTCACATTCTCAATGGTGGATAAAAACTCATGGTTAAGCATGGCAGTGCTCTATGTACTTTTAAAGTCAAATTAAAGTACTCATAATAAATGTCATTTACACTTTTTGAATAAAAATATATTATTGTCATTTCATATTTCTTGAAAGAAACAATGCATATCCCTATACATATATTATATTATATTATTTTTATATAGTATATTAATCACATGTTATTATACCAATTAAATAATATAAATTTAATTAATAGCATATAATATAATTATGAATTTATAAATTCATATTTATATTTTATTTTAAGTTATTTAAGTACAAAGGACAAATGCATTAGTTGTTCAATGATAATGATTTTTTCTTGAAAAGATCATTCTTATTTATAGTCACATCAATACAATTTTTTTATTAATTTTATTTTGGTACAACTTTTGAATTGAATTTAACTATGGTTACATGGATTGTGGTGCAAAAAGTGAATTGAAAATTCATAAATATTATTTTATTAGTTTAGCTATTATTTTATTATTTCCTTAGGAGGCCCATTTTAGACCTCAAAATTCTCCTAATGATGTGGGATTGTGACCCACCTCCTCAAGTGCAAATTTCAGTTCGCCTATATGTGATTTTGCTTCCATGCATAGATGACATATTGGTATTGTTTATGGGTTTGTATGGACAAAAAGTAGGTAGTGTATATGTACCACATGGGATGGAACTTTATCCTGTACTTCATGATACATGTTTTATATGTGACATTGCTTCACCCATGTTTATTTCTGTTGAGTTTTACACTTCTGAAGGGGTAGACTATGCCCCTATCATGTTAGCATTGGAGGAGCAGTTTCTAATGTATTGGCTTGGTGAGCACTTAATCCATGATGAAAGCTTGATCCTTGATGGTGCCATCAATGGAGAAGGAGAAGAACTACAACAACATTTTGGAGGGGAGGGCTGTAATGTTCCTACTTAGCCTTAGCTAAGAGGAAACATTCAATTTTGATTTAGTTTATGTTTTATGAATAAATGAATAAATGAGGACATGTAAAACTCCTAAAAAGTCTGAATAAATCAATGCCCACGTGAATAGAGACAAATTAGGGCTATGTAAATAATCACTTGCAGGTGTGAAAGAGGTTTGAGCTAAAGGCTAGGTCAACCTTGACCAAATCAACAACACTGTCTAGGTTCATTGC
This sequence comes from Pinus albicaulis, assembly GCA_034641835.2. NCBI lineage: Eukaryota > Viridiplantae > Streptophyta > Pinopsida > Pinales > Pinaceae > Pinus > Pinus albicaulis. Next base: position 1,756,770,650 of record CM076578.1, on the reverse strand, counting down.
ATCTCCAAACGGGACTGCGCAGTTGTAGAAGGGAGCCTCTAATGTGAAAAGGGACAACTCATCAAAGTGGTTTAGGGTTTGCAAGAGCTTTCTCATCTTATAAAAGGAGAAGGAGGGCAACAAGAGAAGGTTGTTGATAGATTATATTTCTGAAGTATTTGTCTACTTAGACAAATACCATTCTCTGTTGTTTAGTGGAGGATTGTGATTGGAATTCCTGTTTAGGGGTTTCATCTCTTCCCTTGAGGATCATTAGAGGAGTTCTTTGCTAAAGTGAGCCACTATTTGGTTGGAGACCAAGCTTCATTTTCATGAGCAGCGCTGTCCCATTGAGGGTTTTGCAGCTGCTGTCATTTGCAGCAAGTGGTGTTCTAGATTTGCTTAGATCTAGCTTGTTTTGAGAGGATTTTTCTGTTGGAGTGTGTTTTTCAGCCTCCAAAGAGAGAGTCTATCCATATTTTGTATCTGATCTACAATTTCATTTATTTTATTCATTCTCCTTCATCCTCAGCGCAGTTTCTGCTCAATACTGTGTTATTTTTGTAAGAGGGTTTCTTGTTTCAGTTTGCTATCAGATTGGAGGAAGATCTCTTGGTGTTAGGCTTGCCTTCCCTTGGTGATCCATGGATTGGGTTGCTGATCCATGTCTCCATAGATCTAATCTTTTCAGTAATAGAGTTATCTTCAGAAATTTTTGGGTTTTCTGTAGCACTGCAATTTGTAATTCAGATCTACAGCTTATTATGCAATATTTTGATGTAACTCCAAATGGATCTTGTTCTTAAAGTTGTATAGTTTCCAGATCTATATTAGATATGATTTTTTATCCATACATATGTCAAATATCTGAAATGTAATGTAGAGCAGCTGAACCATCTGAAAAATAACGCTGTCTATGTAATTCTGCAGTTTATTTCTAGTTGCACCTCTAATTTCTGAAGGAATTTTTCCCTAGTTCTTTTTGTAATCTGCTGTAGAGGAAATAAGCTCAAATATAAATCTTATTTACTGTTATAAATCTGAAATATCAGATCCTTGTCTATCCTCCTCTGAGTTTTAGTTAAAACTGCGCAAATCTGATGGGAGAGCTTTCATGTTGCAACAACCCTTCTCTTTGGTTGATTTCTAGCTAGTCTTGACTGTGGGAGATCTGTTGAATGTGCTTAAAATGATTTTTTTCTAATGAAATTCCATATATAAGTCACATATAGCATAAATTAGGAGATCCAAGCCCTGATCTATGTTATTATTTCTCATATTTACTTATACAACGTTTTCCTTGAAGACCTTGTTGAGATTCCTGAAAAGGGGTTATTCCAAGTTCTATAGATAGAGTCTACAGTTGGCTAGGTAGCCTCTAGATCTCACCCTTTCTTTGAAGGGTGAAATATCCAGTAAATTCCTCTGTAGACCATCTCTAAAATAGAATCTTGAGAATCCCCAAAAAGGGATCATTACAAAGATCCCTCAACAAAGTCTATACAAGAGGAAGATTCTAAGTCCTCATCTTTTGGATATGAGCACTCAACCATATCATCATATCTACCACATGATATCAACAATTTCTTCATGAAGAGGAAGAAAGGAGTTGTGCCAAAGAGAGATACTCTTGGTGATTATTTGCAGGAATATGAAGATCATTCCGAGGAGTTCAAATATCACTTGAACTTCCAAGGGTTTTGCCAAATGAAGGAGGAAAAGAGCACAAGGAGCAATAAGCAGGGTGAGGGTAGATTATTTCTATCCACTTTTGATGGATCACCTCTATGTTCAGCTAGGTCTTGGGTGAAGGAGCTAGACACCTTTGTGCAGAAACATCAAGTTTCAGAATTTGAAGCCATCAAAGTAGCAGCGCTGCATTTTGAGGGTAAGGCCTATGCTTGGTGGTTGTTTGAATAATTTTCCTTAAAAAATGCAAATACATCTACTTATGCAAATTTCATTAAAATATTAGTAGAGAGGTTTGATGATACTTCATGTGGAACATCTTCTATTGCAACTATCAAACCACATCAAACAAAACTTTTGCATGAGTTGGGAGGGTCTATCTATCCAACTCCATTTCTGAAAACCAATGAAGAGGAGGTGAGCTTTATTGATGCTTTTCCAAGGGCAATATCTCCTTTGGATGAAGGGCTTTCTTCTCAAAGGAAAGACATGAAGATTCCTTCTTCAAAAGAAGACCAAGATTTGAGGTCTCTTGTTGAAGATGAGGCAACTTCAACTATTGAAGAGGAGAAAGGGAAGGCAGGGGAGAATAACACAGTCATGACAAGGGCCCCTCAAGCACCTCATGGAGAAGAGGATGGAGAACTTGCTCCAAGAAAATAAAATATTGCACCCTTGCAAGGAGTTCCACAAGGTCTCACACATAGAGTTCTTGGCATAACACATGAGCAACATGTACTTTCATTGCCAAGTGATGGGATCTTGAAGATAGGAGGAGGAAAAGAGGAGGAATGGCATCATAAGATGGAGAGCATGAACCCTTCTCTATTTCAGAGTTTGAAAGAACAAAGAAGGCAAGAGGACCCATGCAACAAAGGTAGGGGCAAATCTGTCCACCTACATTCGCATCCTACTCTATGCCTTGATGCCTCTTTGAAAAGAGGCATTTCAGCAGGAAGACCTCTTGATTGGAGGGAAACTAAAGTGTTCTCTCAACTATATGCAGCAGCAACATATTTTTTTAAAGAGGGAACTTTGGAAGGAGCCACTACAATGTTGCAAACCATTTATGGGAGGCTAGGCAAATTTCTGAGATTGACCTTGTTTTCTTCCATTCATCTATTTGTGTTGGAGGGAATAGATTCAGAAATTTGGACTGATATGAGCATAGTATCAAAGGGCTACTCCATAGCTTTGGGACAGAAAAAGATACTCCAATATATAATGAAGATTTCTGAACATAAAAAAAATATAATTTTATTTTTGTATGCAGGAGCAAAAAGGTGGAAGTTTTTGAGAAAGAGAACCTTTCAAAGGGAGGGTGACTCTCCTAAACTTCAATCTTGCCTTGAGCAAGATCAGCTGCAAGAAGGGCAGCAAAGGAAAGTTGGGAATACTCCAACATGTGAATTTGACATCAAGCATGTCAAGGAGGAGAGCCATCATGTGACAAATGCATCGTTTCCTACTTCTGCAGCGCTGTCAATGTTGGGAAGCCTAGACCCTTATTGGGAGTCCCAACTCTTGATGGAATATTCTAAGGACCTATTCACATGTAAGGTCCTTGATGGGAAAGAAATGGATGAAGAGTATGAGGTAGTTAATGGAATCATTTATGTTCATAATCAGATCTACTTAACCAAAGATTCCAAGCTCAAGGATAAACTACTTGATACAACTTATGAGGTCTTGCTTTCAAATCCCACTAGTTTCATTAAAACATGTCATACTATATTAGATGAATTCATGTGGGAATATTTCAAAGAGGAGATGCACTTTCATATGAGTAAGTGCATGAATAATTTGTTGGTTGAGGAGGAAAATAGCTCTTGGGAAGAGTTATCATTATCACCTCCTTATTCGTTGAGTGTGAGAGGGAGCTCATCCATGAGCTACCTTGCTGATTTTAAACAAGTGTATGATAAACATTGTATTTCTGAACCTCATGATGTATTTATTATATACTTTCATTTTCTTAACACTCATGTGCAGGTCTTGGCTCCAAGAGGGGGAACTTTTTCTGATGGGCTTCATGAGCCACTTTGGGCCATGAACAATGGTGATGTTGGCCATTCTTTGGGGGATCTTGGAGAGATGATGTACTCTTCATGGTATGGTTCCTTAACACCAACCATCATACACCTTCTCCAAGAATGCAAGAAGGATATGGCAGCAAACAAGTGTTGGGGAGAACGCTTTTCATATCATATCCTATGGCAGTTAGGAGGAAAACTGCATTGGTTGCACATGAGGGACCATTGTCCTTCTCCCTTATTGTATATGGCAGCTAGCATGATCTTACTTATGAACCCACATGCTGAAGATGTTCTTATCTTTGTTGGGGGCATGGTTGGAGGAGAGGCACACTTGTTGGACGTGTCTTTGGGGGAAGAAAGTCCCTACTTTTTCTGCACTACATGTTCCAAGGGGAGCATGAGAAACTATATGGCCACCATTGCATATCACTTATTTCTTTATGATGTGGACCATATGTTTTGTTGGAGCACTTGGGGCATGCCTCTCATGAGAAATTGGGAGGAGCTTTTATATGAATTACCAAGCTGGAGGGTGATTCATTTTATTTGGATGATAGCATGGAGGAGGGAGACCTCCATTGATGATGAAATTCCCCATGATTGTCATCACTTCTTTCTTGAGAAGGCCATGGATCAACAAGAAGGTTTCTATAACAACCTTCCATTCTTTCATGATGAGAGTCATTGGGTTTATTCACCAAAGGCCAACTTGCACACTTGGGAGGAGCCATTAGGAGATGGAAATTTTGCAGAAATTTTGAAGCAATGGAGGAGACTATGGGATGAGAGGGCCAAAAGATGAAGAGGGGAAATTTTATAGCACACTTGCAATTGCTTGAGGAAAAGCAACATTTGGGAGGGGGAGACTGTAATATTCCTAATTTAGCTACAACTAATAGGAATATTAATTTTTCTTTTGAAATCTAGATGCATGAATAATTGAGCAAGGAGGATCCTAATTTGCTCAAGTATGAATAAAAATCCTTCCTAATGTGAAAGGGGATCATGTAATAACCAGTTCAAGCATCCACATGTGTGAACAAGGTCTAAAATATGTGGGCAAGGTCAAGTTTGACCAAGTCAACATGATTTATTCTCAAAGGAGTGGATCCTTCATAAAGCCAGCTCAATGTGAATAGAGATCAATCCAACTAGATAAAATGAAGGCACCTTGAGTGTGAAAAGGGACAGGGCATGAAGAATCATTCAAGGTTGACCAAGTAAAAAAATTTGTCTAGATACATTGCACCATCTTGTTGGACATCGCAGTTTTTGTGCAGGAGCCTTTGCATGGAAGCAACCTCATAGTGGGTGGGACCCTTGGTGAGGAAGGTCATAAATTATATAATGAAGGAGATGAAAAGAATATGGATATATTGGAGTTTATATTTTCATGAGGTCTTCCTAGACTTCTTGCATACTTAGCTGTTTAGCTAAATTGCTGCACTGCTTAGTGAAAGGGTTTTCCCAGGTGGGGATTCCCTACTCTTTCTTGGAGATCTTGCTCGAGAAATATAAGAGGAGGTTTCTGATCTGAATTTTCCACTACCTGGTGTTGGGCCAAGCATATACCTTCAGTAAAAATGCATTCCCTTTAGAAAACTACGTTATTTCTTAAGGTGTGCAGTGGAAGGGGTTAAAACCCCATTTTGAGGAGCTAGTTTCCCAACAGAAGGATCAACCTTTCTTTGGGAAAGATAGAGGAAGAATATATAGCCATTTCTTTGCATTTTCAGCCGTATATTTCAGAGCTTCAGCCATACAGCATTATTCAGCCACAAATTTTGCAGCAGCTTCTCTTGTATATCTTTTCTGTCAAGAAATCCTTGCTGGGTCTTCTTGGATTTGTGTAAAAGAGATTAGATCTCTGAATTTGTACATAATTGAGTATCCTAATAAAATTATCAGTCATATTTCTCTATTTTCCAAGTTAACCTCTCTTTATACTACGCAATCACTTGTGCAGCGCTCCGACATTTTGGCAGTCTTGGGGTTTTGGCAATTTTAAGCTGTCTTGAGCATGGGAGGCCTGTTTAACTAAGCTAAAGGCATTTGTTTCTGAAACTGTTGGGGTTCCCATGTCTTGGAAAGGTTTGAAATACCAAAAGATGAGACAACATCAAAACCACTTTCAGACCTCAGGATCTAGCCCTCCTAGGTCCAGAGAGAGATCTCTTTATGATTGCTAAAGGTAATGTATTTGAAGGTCAAAGGTTTAAGATATTAGGCTAGTTATAGGCACAGGGCTTGTTTGTTTTATTGTTTGTTTGGTTTCTGGTTATCAGGAAAGAAAAGTTCAATGTAAGACAAGGATGAGCAAAGAGGATTTAGGCAGAGGTGAAGTATTCCAGGGAGTGTTCAAAACCATTGGGCAATGGATTTAGGAAAGGATTTGCTTGCTAATCAATACACAGGCTTTCAATTGGGCTAGTCATCTAAAACATTGGATCTTAAAGATGATTGTGGTATGGAATGATAGGAAAAGAGGAGTCACACAGATTTAGAACACAAAGTTAAAGACCTAAGATCAGAGAGAGAATTTAAACTCTCAATGCTTCGGCCTCCAGCTTGAGGGATCTTAGAAAGGTTAGTTGGTTGCACAAGGATCCTAGTGGACAGGGCTAACTCTAATCCCCAGTGTTCCCAAATCTTCCAGCTAAATCCTAACAAGAACATCTAAGAACGGATTCATTCAATTCATACATCAGCTAGTAGGCAATAACATCCACTACACTGGTTAAATCAACTGAAATCAATTCTCAGATAACACATTTAGTAGAAAACATCAAAGGCAAGGAGAGAAGAAACATAGGGTACCTAACAAGGGTAAATCCTATGCCAAATTTCTGATGCAAGCCAGTAGAAATGAAATGAAACAGAATGTAAGTTAATAACAAATACAGAGATAGAAAAACATCACCGCTGCTTTAGATCAGGGTCCAAAGAAATGTGCTTGTCATATTAAAAAGAAACACCAGTCAAGTACAACATTTCCAATAGTTGAATACTCAGTCTGAAAACATTTTCCTCAGCCTATCTTACAACTTTACACAGAGACTATGTCTCAAAGAAACATCTTGCAATTCTCTGATAACTGATCAACAACAACCTTTACAATGAGTTTCATTATGAATTTATAGCTCCAGTGGAGCGGAGAAGGTAGGTGAAACACTAAATGAAGCATTAAACTCAGACAAGAAAGAGGGCCGAAGCCCATTCTGTTTAAATTCCGTGCTTTTATCCATGGCACTCTTTTGGATGTAAGAGTGGTCTTCTCCAGGCTTCCATTTACTCCAGTATGTCTCTGATGTACTTTGGCTACAGTGCTCTGTAGTACTTCTGGTGATTAAACAAAAAGGTAAATAAATGATGCTAGGGTCTGCCATACTGTGAATCAAATGCTCTGACAGCATCAGGATTGTTGTCAGGGTGGAAATCTTCTTAGGAACACGGCATAGAATAAAAGCAATATGGATACCGTGTCCCTTTATGGAAAACGTTATGCTGATATGAAAACCCTGATATACATAGATTTCTACACGTTGTGCCCTCTGTGTGCTCCATGATGTCTTTGATCTGGTGCTTTGATGGCTCTGGGAAGGTTTCGCAGAGTTTAACCCTGCTCTTTAAATGGCGATCATATCAGTCACCTTCCTAGGCTTTGCTTCGTTACTTCGAACTCTGCACACGGTCCTCTCTACATTTTTTGGCTGCTGTAATAAAGACTATGTAATCATGGCGGCTTTTACCACCCGATAACCCTGCAAAACACAAAAAATTGTTAAGAAAACAATGCTGGGGATGCTTTGATGGCCTGCGGGATGGTGATGCAACCGTGGAGGAATGGCGAGAAATGCTGTGGAAGGCTTGCAGTGTGGTGGAAATAGTGGGAAATACAGTTGGAAGGTGGCGCAGATGGAAAATCAAATGAAGAACCTTAAATATCGACCTTGGAATGGAATTATATAGGGGACGGATGAGAAAACGACGAACACACGTGGAAAAATGACGTGGCGGTATGGGGTCAACGGCGGGGCGTGTGGTTAAATTTGGGCCGTCCGATCTCAGGAGGAGATCGACGGTCGAAAACACGTTGGAGGACGACAGAAAGTGGGCCAGGGGTACGGATGCCTTAGGTTATCCCCTGCGCAACTTCATGGAGCGATCACCATCGGATGAAGAGCCCCAGATCGGACGGTTTATATGCATATCGCACCGGGTCAAATGCCGAATGTTAACGCGTGATGGGGGGGGTGGTTTTTGAACAGTGTCGGAGCCACGTGTCGGGCGGTGAGTGGAATCACTCCGAAAATAAATATACTGCCCACCTTCGAAAGGCAGTGCGATAGAAACTGGTGGTTTTCGAACGGGCGCGGTTGTGGGGAACACCAGGCAGATGAAATACGGACCGTTGGTTTGCGGACTGAAAGGACGGTTGAGATGCGATTGGGTGGCAAATGGAGTGGGCTACAGGTACTGCATTGTTTTGCGAAGACCGCCCGATATGAACGGATCGATGGCTAATATGGCGTCTGATATCCACCTGCGGCAAGCACCTTTCGCCTTGGCGCCTGGTTCCCGCGTCGGGGTCATGTGGTGAAAGAACTACAGGGGCTGGCCGAAAGGGGCTAAGACCCAAGAGACATGAAAATATGGTTATTTGGCCCATTTTAGTGCATTTTTGGGGTCGGGAAAAGGTAACGACAGAGGAAAACAAGGGGAATTAGACCAAACCAGGGGTGAATGTAGAATTTTAAGGGGATCTTGGGAGGATTTAGAGGGACTAAGGGAGGAATTCTGCAGGGATACAAGGGGAAATGTAGGCCTTTCTGGAGCACAATTTTTACAATCAGTGAGACCTTATAAAGGGAGTTAGCAGAGGGAATTTTATCAAGGGAAAAGGCACAGGAGACTTCAAGGATGATATGTCTTCAGGGGAGATGCATTCCTTGAAGGCTCAAAAACAATTTAGCCCCTTACTTTGCTTGTCAAAAATTTATAGGGGGCTAACAGTGGCTCCACACGGGGATGGATTCTTCTTGAAGAAGTCAAGAATTCAGAGAATGATCTTTGGTGTAGGCCAGATGCCTGGTACTTGACAAATCCATTCTTTCCTGGATCAGCTGCCACAAATCATGAAGACATCATATCAACAGTAAAATTTCTCCCAAACTGTTGTGTAACCAGCTCCAAAAATAGAAGAAAAGAGATATCCACGCCTTAGAAATAAGCCACTTCGAGGGGGCAACCTCCAATACATTACATAAATGAACAATTCTTGGATGATACAATTTACAAAACCTCCTTTCTATATATAGGAGTCCATGGGGCCATAATGTAATCCTAGTGGGCCACAATGTAATCCCAGCCGACCTAACAATAATAATTTAAGGGCACAATAATAACAATATGGGGGTTACAGGGGTACAATAATAACAATAAGGGGGGCTACACTAACATAATAAGGGGCTACACTATTAATATAAGGACTTAACATGCCCCTCTCCTTCAAACAAGTGTTGTCCTCAACGCTTGATTATTTCTTGATGCTTCTGTATAAAATTCTCATCCTCCCATGTGAAATCTTCTACAGGAAATTTATTCCATTTACTGAGATACTCTGAAATTGATCGTACTTGTCGAGTTCTTGTTTCTATGACTACTTCATAACTTCTTTCGATGTCATGTTGATCTTCCTGTTGTTTCATTAGATTTTGCACCAAAGTTGGGTTATCCTTTGAGAGTTGGAGAACTTGTTGTTGATGCTCGATGTGATCTTCCACTAATTTATCATCCATATTTGCTATTATTTTATCCTTCAAACCATCCAAATTAGCCTCCATTTCTGCTTTTAAACCATCTATTTCATCTTCAATTGCTCTTCGTAAGATTGAAACTTGTTGCGCTTGGTACGGTAATTTTGATATCTCATATTGCAACTCTTCCTCTTCATGCGTCATAGAATATATTTCTGAGGGCTTAATGGGTATGGAATTATTTTTTGGAGGCATAATAGAACCCATTACTGACAAAAATTCTTCAATATTCCCTTGGAATCAATTCAACTTGATTCTTCAAACAAGACTTATGCAATTCGGGAAAAACAATACACACCTTTTACTTGCTTTTAGGAGCTCGATATTGAAATCGAATTATCTCTGTAATTGAAAATATTCAATATCTGAAATTAAGCTCTATAGTATCCCTCTGAAGCTTCTTTCAAATGCCACAGTTCTGATCTAATTTGGATTCCCCAAGACAAAGTTGTGTCCAATCTCCCACAATGACCTAATTATGGACTGGTTCAGTAGAGCAAACTTGTACGACTTGCCACGTGTCACTGTTTCGTCCTTTATCTCTGAAATTGATATCCAAGAAACTACAGTATGTGTACTTGCAACCAATTTTTACGGCACTCCAATCCGATGCCCAGAGCGAGGGTTATTGAACTTTTCCCACGATCACCTCTTTGAGATGAAATTCAGGAGCCTGAAAAAGCACTACCTTCCACAGCTTATATCTCCAAAAATATTGCAAACCAAGCTCTGAAATTTTTTGACGACTTTATTCAGGATTTCAGCTTCGCACCATATGAATTTCAGATTTTGAACCTTCGTAGAAACTTTTTTATAGCGCAAATGCCACGATGACCTGTTTAGGAGCCTGAAAAAATACCTAACTTCCACAGATGATATCTCTGCAAATATTGTGAACCAAGATCTAAAAATTTTAGACAAGATTCCTTAGGATTTTTTCTTCGCACCCTAAAAATTTCAGCTTCTGAAACTTCGTAGAAAAAAAGTTATAGCGAAAATTCCACGATGACCTGTTTGGAGCAGCGAAACCCTAGAATCCAAAGCTCTGATACCAAATGTTGTGTAACTTGACTCCAAAAATAGAAGAAAAGATATCCACGCCTTAGAAATAAGCCACTTCGAGGGGGCAACCTCCAATACATTACATAAATGAACAATTCTTGGATGATACAATTTACAAAACCTCCTTTCTATATATAGAGTCCATGGGGCGGTGTCTGTAATCCTAGTGGGCCACCAAATGTAATCCTAGCCGACCTAACAATAATAATTTAAGGGCACAATAATAACAATATGGGGGTTACAGGGGTAAAATAATAACAATAAGGGGGGCTACACTAACATAATAAGGGGCTATACTATTAATATAGGGACTTAACACAAACAACTACCTAGCCACACTATAGTCCTAACAGTTTTTCTTCTGGGTGCAATTGGACTTGCAGACCCTTTACATCATCAATTTTTACAAGTAGGAAAATAAACATATTCTATTTCTACCCTTATTACTCCATGAGACTAGATTAAATTGTTGGTCTCATATTTTCTCTACCTAAACTAATATTTTCTAGGATTAAACTATCTAGCAGACTTCTCCTTTACATTCTAAGACATAAATTGGAAACAGTCAAGCCAGGATTAGACTGTCTGACTTGCTGGACTCTGCAGAAATTAAAACAACTAACTACATGCTCACTGGCTGAGCTTTATTGAGCTTTTCCTACCTACCCTACTCTAACTGGAAATCTCTAATGCTCTAGGTGATACAATAATGCCAAAGCAGCTGGTCAAGAAATAATAAAAAAGGGGAGAAAAAATGACTGCTCATCAGAGACAACCATAGGGTGCTCTGCATGTAGTTCTTCAGAACTGAGGTCACCATTAGTAGTGACCACTCCTGATGAATCTGGCCCATGTTAAAGATCAATGCTGGAGTATTTGAGCAAATTAGGGCCTCCATATATTCTACCACAGGATCAATGAACACATGATGTACAAGTTATTCTTTTAGGCCCTCCATGATTGGTAGGCTATCTTTATCCTGGGCAGCTTTGATTACTGCATCTTCAAAGTGGCTATTGAAAGCCTGATCACCTTCTTCTTGTACTTCAATAGGCAGTGGAATCTCTTCCCTCTTAGGGGAAGGGAGACTTTCCAAAAATGCTCTGGGGTCTCTAAAATGGTATGATTTCTCTTGTGAGTTCATAAATTCAATCTCAGCTTCATAACTTTTCACCAGTACTTCTAGAAAAAATTTCTTCAGCTCAGGTTGATCATTGAATCTTGAGCTAGAATGGAAAACCTCTGGAAGGTATTTTCTTCTGAGTTGGGCCAGTATACCTGATATTCCATAACGAAACTCTTCAAGGGGACTTAACTCAAAGTTTTCCATTGGTGGGAATGATGTTGTAATGTGACTGGTCTCCCAGTGGAGTCATGTGAAAACAAAGGTAATCATCGGCCTACTGATCACCAGTGGAGTCTTTTAATCATTTAGGAACTGTGGAGTCGCCAGGTGGATGATTTAAAATTTTACTTTCCACCACAATGATTTACCAAATCAGGTTGATTGGTCTCGTCCCCAGTGGAGTCGCCATTATGTTGGGGTTCCCATGTTTTGGTAAGGTTGGAAATACCAAAAGATGAGATAACATCAAAACCACTTTCAGACCTCAGGATCTAGCCCTCCTGGGTCCAGATAGGGATCTCTCTATGATTTCTAAAGGTAATGTATTTGAAGGTCAAAGTTTTAGGATATTAGGCTAGTTATAGGCACAAGGCTTGTTTGTTTGATTGTTTGTTTGGTTGCTGGTTATCAGGAAAGAAAAGTTCAATGTAAGACAAGGATGAGAAAAGAGGATTTAGGCAGAGGTGAAGTATTCCAGGGAGTGTTCAAAACCATTGGGCAATGGAGTCAGGAAAGGATTTGCTTGTTAATCAATACGCAGTCTTTCAATTGGGCTAGTCATCTAAAACATTGGATCTTAAAGATGATTGTGGTATGGAATGGTAGGAAAAGAGGAGACACACAGATTTAGAGCACAAAGTTAAAGACCTAAGATCAGAGAGAGATTTTGAACTCTCAATGCTTTGGCCTCCAGCTTGAGGGATCTTAGAAAGGTCAGCTGGTTGCACAAGGATCCTAGTGGACAGGGCTAACTCTAATCCCCAGTGTTCCCAAATCTTCCAGCTAAATCCTAACAAGAACATCTAAGAACAGATTCATTCAATTCATACATAAGCTAGTAGGAAATAACATCCACTACACTAGTTAAATCAACTGAAATCAATTCTCAGATAACACATTTAGTAGAAAACATCAAAGGCAAGGAGAGTAGAAACATAGGGTACCTAACAAGGGTAAATCCTATGCCAAATTTCTGATGCAATCCAGTAGAAATGAAATGAAACGGAATGTAAGTTAATAACAAATACAGAGATAGAAAAACATCACCGCTGCTTTAGATTAGGATCCAAAGAAATGTGCTTGTCATATCAAAAAGAAACACCAGTCAAGTAAAACATTGCAAATAGCTGAATACTCAGTCTGAAAACATTTTCCTCAGCCTATCTTACAACTTTACACAGAGACTATGTCTCAAAGAAACAACTTGCAATTCTCTGATAACTGATCAACAACAACCTTTACAATGAGTTTCATTATGAATTTATAGCTCCAGTGGAGCGGAGAAGGTAGGTGAAACACTAAATGAAGCATTAAACTCAGACAAGAAAGAGGGTCGAAGTCCATTCTGTTTAAATTCTGTGCTTTTATCCATGGCACTCTTTTGGATGCAAGAGTGGTCTTCTCCAGGCTTCCATTTACTCCGATATGTCTCTGATGTACTTTGGCTGCAGTGATCTATAGTACTTCTGGTGATTAAAAAAAAAGGTAAATAAATGATGCTAGGGTTTTCCATACTGTGAATCAAATGCTCTGATAGCATCAGGACTGTTTTCAGGGTGGAAATATTCTCAAGAACGCGACATAGAATAAAATCAGTATGGATACTGTGTCCCTTTATGGAAAATGTTCTGCTAATGTGAAAACCCTGATATACATATATTTCTGCGCACTGTACCCTTTGTGTGCTCCATGATGTCTTTGATCTGGTGCTTTGATGGCTCTGGGAAGGTTTCACAGAGTTTAACCCTGCTCTTTAAATGGCGATCATATCAGTCACCTTCCTAGGCTTTTCTTCGTTACTTCGAACTCTGCACACGGTCCTCTCTGCATTTTTTGGCTTCGGTAATAAAGACTATGTAATCGTTGCGGCTTTTACCACCCGATAACCCTGCAAAACATAAAAACCTGTTAAGGAAACAATGCTGGGGACGCTTTGATGGCCTGCGGGATGGTGATGCAATTGTGGAGGAATGGCGAGAAATGTTGTGGAAGGCCTGCAGTGTGGTGGAAACAGTGGGAAATACAATTGGAAGGTGGCGCAGATGGAAAATCAAATGAAAAACCTTAAATATCGACCTTGGAATGGAATTATATAGGGGACGGACGAGAAAAATATGAACACACGTGGAAAAATGACGTGGCGGTATGGGGTCAACGGCGGGGTGTGTGGTTAAATCTAGGCCGTCCGATCTCAGGAGGAGATCGACGGTCAAAAACACATCGGAGGGCGACGAACAGTGGGCCAGGGGTACGGATGCCTTAGGCTATCCCCCACGCAACTTCATGGAGCGATCACCGTCGGATGAAGAGCCCCAGATCAGATGGTTTATATGCATATCGCATCGGGTCAAATGCCAAACATTAACGCATGATGGGGGGGGGTGGTTTTTGAACAGTGTCGGAGCCACGTGTCAGGAGGTGAGTGGAATCACTCCGAAAATAAATATACCTCCCACCTCCGAAAGGTGGTGTGATAGAAACTAGTGGTTTTCGAACGGGTGAGGCTGCGGGCATCACCGGGCAGATGAAATATGAACCGTTGGTATGCAGACTGAAAGGATGGTTGAGATGCGATCGGGAGGCAAACGGAGTGGGCTACAGGTGCTTCGTTGTTTTGCGAAGACCGTCCGATCTGAACGGATTGATGGCTAATATGGCATCCGATATCCACCTGCGGCAAGCACCTTTCGCCTTGGCGCCTGGTTCCCGCACCGGGGTCACGTGGTGAAAGAAGTATAGGGGCTGGCCGAAAGGGGCTAAGACCCAATAGACATGAAAAAATGGTTATTTGGCCCATTTTAGTGCATTTTCGGGGCCAGGAAAAGGTAACGACAGAGGAAAACAAGGGGAATTAGACCAAACGAGGGGTGAATGTAGAATTTTAAGGGGATCTTGGGAGGATTTAGAGGGACTAAGGGAGGAATTCTGCAGGGATACAAGGGGAAATGTAAGCCTTTCTGGAGCACAATTTTTACAATCAGTGAGACCTTATAAAGGGAGTCAGCAGAGGGAATTTTATCAAGGGCAAAGGCACAAGAGACTTCAAGGATGATGTGTCTTCAGGGGAGATGCATTCCTTGAAGGCTCAAAAACAATTTAGCCCCTTAATTTTCTTGTCAAAAATTTATAGGGGGTAACAAAAACTATTTTGCATGCATGTCCTATATTGTCCATTCTAAGGGACACAACCTTTATTTTCCACTGTTTTAAATCAATATTCAGAAAATAGCGTTTTTGAGGCAAAAATAGCTGCTTTTCCCCACTTGGTGAACTGTATAAATGCATAGTTTGTTGCTGTGATTGTTTTTATGATGGCTATGTGTTCAAACAAATTACATGAGTTGATTACTTGCTATTCTCCAACTTTGGAATACCTTAAGGTATTCTTATTGTTGTAGAAAATTCCAATTTAGGAACATTACACCGTCACATCCCCTCCCACCAATAGCACCGTTGCACCATGAATGGTCGTGTCGTTGTCCAACAGACCCGCGCCAACTCAATGGTTACCCTCCAGCCATGTGTTAAAACCGGAACTCACCGCGGTGCCAAAGTTTACATTGTTGTTTCAGCTGAATTGCCATAGGTTGTGATATTCACAAACATTTGCAGAAGAGATCATGACCAGATACCTTGGCCAAAGGGTGAATTGCATGTCAAAGAAGGAACAACAAGTGCTAGGTAAGCCTGGTTATAGTCTCGTTTCAATTTTTTCATTTCCGATCCCGATCCCCTTCGGTCTTACCCCTTACCAAGTGTCAGTTCATACCGTTTCTCCCTTCTCTATTCCCCTTCTCTTGCAGCCCATTCTCCATTGCAGGTGAAATAGCGAGTGAAAAATAAAATCATGCCTCCCAAGGTAGATCGAAAACCTTTCAATCCCATGGTCTACCCCTAGGTAGACTTGAACCATATTCCCCTGGCTGGCAGAAATTACAAGATCTACAAGACAAAGTCATAGTTCGACCTGTTTGATGTCTAATTCTGGCTCGAAGATAAAATCCTTGATGAAGCAGATGGTACCAGCTTGTGGAAGACCAAGCTCCTACATTACATCTTTCCTAGGACCCATAGCTTCCCTGAACTAATTTGGAAATTTCGGTGTTGTTATGACATTAAGAAAAGAGGCATAGTGAACTCTGTAGGAGATATTTTGTTTCATGTAAATGCCCCATCTATTCAAGAGATGTTATAGGCCCCCATTGTTGAGAACAATGTCCCTTTTTCATACGAAGCCCTTATAGGATTGTACTAGGGATTAGATTTTTCCAGCAGAGCCAAAACCTTGGAGCTTTTCATGGCCCCCAATGCACCAATGCCTACAAAAATTCCCCCATATCCATCATCCACCTTCCCAGAAAGAACCCAACACATTGTCACCACCCTGTCTTATTTGTTAGGTTATCATAATGATCAGTGGATAAATGAAGCCATAATTGGTTTCTTGTCTATCCTCTCTGCAGAAGCCAAGCCCACTGTTATGTTCAACTATGCTCTGTTCCTTGCTAATGCAATCCACGACCAGTTCTTGAATTTTCAAACATAAGGGGTATTCAAATACACCTCTACGTTGGTGTACATGTTCACCTATTTTCAATCCAACAAGTTCGAATTCGACATGACAAATCAAGGTGAAGACTCTCAAGCCCAATCTGCCATTTTTTGGACAACTCTATTGAGAAAGGAGGAGGAAGACCATTTATATAAGAGATTTGTAGACCTATTTTTTGATCCAAAAATTAGTTCACTCAGCAACAACATAGAGCCCAGGTTAAGTGAGGAAATCAAGAAAGTGATGCCGTTGATAGAGCAGATCAGGACAACATACTAGTATCTCTACCAGAACTACACGGAGATCAGGGTTTATGGCAGTGAATTGCCCCCCTATAAATTTCCAAAATGCCTCTCCATGAGGATCTTTGACCTTGAATCAGGAAAATGATAGATGCAGATGAGGTATATTTCATTTCAGCCAAGAAGAAGTCACAATTCAGGATCAAATCCCAAATTGGCCCATTCATCTGCAACAATAGGGCAGCAGGGGGAGAGGCAGATAAAATATTGAAAGGGATGAATTTCACACACAGTTTCACCTGGTCCTATGATCCAATGGGGATCATCTCCAAGAAGAAGGTGGAAAACAAGTCCACACCCTACACCCATATGCACAGACTGGAGATAGAGAAGTACATGAACCAAGAAGAATGGGTGGCAGACACACTCCAGGAGGCCGAAGAGAAAGTCATCTCTACTTTAGGAATCCAAAAACCAACTCTGCAAGGGAAGAAAACAACAGGAGTTCAAGATGACAAAGGAAAGGAGTCTGAGAGAGAAACAGGAAGTAAGAGGACCAGGGAGGATCCAACAGACATGGACATTTGTTCCTCCACTAAGGAGTTCAAAATGAGATATAGGAAGAGAGCCAGGATCAACATGGGCCCTAATCAAGTAAATGAGGAGAACCAAAAAACTATCATCACAATGGGGAATTCACCAAGTTTAGCTTCAACAGGTGGCCACCAGATCTTCTCCACATCCTCTGCCACCATCCCATTCCAACAATAGGATGTGCAAACTCCCACTTCTACTTCCACTATAGAACAAGAGGAGAAAGACATCTATGACACATTTAGGGAGATCAAGAGAAGGAATGAGGTTCTCAAGACCAACACCTATAATCAATTTTGGAAAAAAACAAGAAAATCATAGAGTAGACTCATATCAAACTTTGACTTTAAGAAGGGAAGAATGAGGATGGCATTCTTGGAAGCACAAGTTCCTTAGCCCAAAGGTGCAGCAGACTACAAGAAGACATCATTTGAGTTTAATGCAAAGAACATCCACCCAATAGACTAGATGGATATGCACAAGCGGATTGGGGAAATGATCTCCTCCACCCTAACCAACACATCCATGAGCCTCTCAAAATTGCAGGTGAATTTTTCTAATGCACAATCACAATTAAAGTTGGAAAAGTTCTCCGCCATGACCAAAGATTCAAAGATAAAATCTCTCGAGGATTTAGTGATATAGCTCGGGTACAATCCATCAAACATAACAGTGGAAAAAACCCTTGTGAGGAAAAAGAACACAGACATAGCTTCTTTGATAAGGCAGCTTAAGATGCCAGTAACAGAAGACCCTATGGCCAAGGATATAGAAGCAACTGAAACACAGAAAGAAGAAATGCTACAATTAATTGTTGAACATACATAACAGATCAAGAAAAAGGAGGATGAGATGGATAAAATGGTAAAATAAAGACATAAAGCAATAAGGGATGCTACGAAGGGAGCAACAAAAGAAGCAGCTAAGGCCATGATCCCTCTACAAGCAGTTCCCCTCACAGTGATCCCAATAGCTACAACATCCATAGGAGCACTGGGGGAAAGTACTGAGTAGCTAGCCAAGGCAATGGAGAACATGTCTCTACAATCAACATAGGTCAAAAGGATGTAGAATAAAATCAATGAATTGCTGGATAAAATAAAAGGGAAATCCTCTGCCCATGCCACAGAGTTGCAGATCAACAAAAAACTAAATGAGAGCTTGCAGAAGTCCCTTCAGAAGTCCTCAATTGGCTCCATGACGGGAAGAGTGAAACAAATTATATGGTTGGATATAATTGAGTCTGTAAATGATATATGGCCCTCCATTAAGATAATTTTTGAACAAATGGATCTAATTGAGGTAGTGAAGATTACCATTGAGAAAACTAATGAGGAACCTGGAGATAATCCCAAAACCGCCAACAAGATAATCAAATTTCTGAATTCCAAGAGAAGCCTTGAATTGGAGCAACTGGAAGTGGCTGACAGAACAACTTCTCTTCTTGAGGTTAAAAGGGTGTTGAATAAGAAGAGTCTGGTCACACATCTAGAAGAAAGATGCCATCAGCTGGAAATTGGGGTGAGTAGGTTTTTTAATAGGATTGAACCACTCAAAAAAGAGGCTTGCCTTCCTTATTTGTCATAAAAAATAAACTAATGCCCATGATTGATTATGTAAAGAGGCTAACAGAGATATCATAGGAAACAGCGAAGCTCACAAATCTAAAGAATACTGTGACCGGGAAAGCATTCTATGAAGTCATCAACAACAATGTATTCATAAAGCATGAGGTGAAACACATTTTTCAGCTGAAACCCACATCATAAAGTACACCAAGACTGACAAAGTCTACAGAAAGTTGAACAGGACCAAGATCCCAACTCCAAAGAGTCGGAAAAATCTATGCAGGCTCCAGGAAGGCTGAAACCTCAGTTCAGTGAAGAAGCTGGCAGCTCAGTGAATTGTCAATGTCAACGCATCCAGTGTATCAGATGTGTCAGCACAAAAAACTTCCACAACATCAGATAATGGCTCTACAAGGGCATCGGGTGCTTGCTAGAGGGTCATTCCAACGAAGGGACACTTCCACTTCTACTTCAGACATTTGTCTAGAAGCAATCACACGCATTCGTGCATGAAACACACAGACCCATTTTCATTTACTCTTAGAGTAAACAAATCGATTGTCCTTTCGATATTGGAAAGTCTGTGTAAATAGTTAAAATACAAGTTTTCATTTTGTAACAAGGGTTGGAACCTGGTTTTGTAAACACTTTTCATTGCAAGCATTCACACTTTTCATGCTGGAGCATCAATAAAGAGAGCATTTTTCAAGATTCATGTGTTGTGTGTACTGGTGATGTTTTTCCTTATTCATGTTTAATGTTTTCCCACTGTAATCTCTTCATGTGTTTCATTTAGAATTCTATTTGTAAAGAAGGAAGGTTAGATTAAGATTTGTTGTTTCAGAGTACCTTAATTCTGTTTGTCTTTATGATTTCCATGTTTTCTTTTGATGTATGATTTAAGAATTCTTAGTTGCTCTTAAGTCATTAATGAGAGCACTCTTCTCCATCCCATAATTCCACTAAGCTATAAGAACCACTATTCGCAACTAGCTTGCCTTGCGTTCTCTCTAAAATTTGATGTGGACACCCAGCCTATTTTGACTCCATAGCCCAATGGAAACTGTTTAGGAAATACCCTTTCTATCCAACCAAGAAAAATCAAACAAACAACTCTCACAATAAATTTAACTAGCCTAATATCACTAAACTTAAAAAAATCTAAATATAATAGAGATATCCCTCTTTGAGTCTAGGAGGGCTATATCCTAGGCTTTAACCGGTTTTTGATGTTGCGCTTTATTGTTTAGTCTTGCAAATATTCTAAATTATAGAGTGATAACATGCTCTAAGCCATTCAACTGGTGTCGTTATTGGAGGCCTTTGGGTTCTCTATCATTTACTATTGAAAGCGGATGATGCTCTTCTGTAAGGGTGTTCTTCTGGGAGGAGCAGTCATACACTGGATTTTGTAGGTCGTTGGACCATCTAGCTTTCAGAGAAGGTCCACAACATTTACATCGAAAATACCCTTTTGTTACAAGGCCTGCAAAATTATTGTATAAAATATGCATGACACATTAAAGAATATCATGAAGATCAAAATAATTACAACAAATTAAATAACTAATATGCGAAAGAATATTATTACATATATAAACAAATCAATAAACATGTAATTTACCAGAGAAAAATCTTAAGCCTGGATAATCATGTGTCGTGTAAGCACATATTCCATACAACGTAAAACTGCTCTCTGTTGCGATGTTTCTTGATACAACGTATGCATTTATCCAATCACATAATTCCTTCAATTCAACTACCAATGGTTGTAAGTAGACATCCATATTCTTCACTTGTCTTCTACCAGGGACTATGAGAGCCAACATAAGATGTTCGTTCTTCACGGAAAACCATGGGGGGATATTGCTATTGATCACTACTATAGGTCAAACACAATAGTTGGTGTTCTGGAGGGAATATGGGTTGACGCCATCCATGGCTATGATGATTCGTAGACTTCATACTTCATCCTTGAATTTTTTAGGCCATGTATCCTCTATATGCTTCATGGCTATTGAATTTGTTGGCATTCGCATAACTCCCAACTCACTTCTATGTGAGGCATGCCATCCCTACAATATAGCTAATTCTTTGCAATGAAAGAGCCTTTGAATCCTTGGGATTATAGGCATGTGCCTCAATATCTTAAATAAAGGACCACGTGATTTACCCTTATTTTTTGATTTATCATTCCTGTCATGTCCAAATTTTGGACATATCTCTTTATCTACATATTCTCCTCTACAATAATTTGGACATGCATGATATGATATGTACTCAACACCCAACATTTTCAACAATTTCTTTGCCTCTTTGCAGCTACTGGGCAAGACATTATCACTCGGAAGAACCTTATCTTTGAATAACTTGTATTTGGTCATGGAAAATATTAAATGTACATTAATGCTGATATAATTATTAACATTCATAAAATTGACCATTTGTAATGTTCATTGTGTGATTATATTTCTCAAAATATAAGGGAGGACTTGATGGTCTATTACCTCAAAATTAACGAGCAACATGC
This sequence comes from Pinus albicaulis, assembly GCA_034641835.2. NCBI lineage: Eukaryota > Viridiplantae > Streptophyta > Pinopsida > Pinales > Pinaceae > Pinus > Pinus albicaulis. The sequence goes on along the minus strand of CM076578.1, from coordinate 1,756,749,237 downwards.
ATTTTACAAGCCAAAATTTGATTTCAAGTTGTATAGTAACATCGATGTCCCCAACTGGGTAGACTTTGAATGACTGCCAGGTCCAAAGAGAGGGGTGGTGAAAGAAAATTTAAGGCTTTCAAAAAAGGTATCAACGATATGAGCATCATCTCCTAGCTGATCATCATTTTGGAATGCATCTAGCAACATTGTCACCATGGCAGTCATATCCCTTAATTAATCACCCATACCAACCTCTATTTGATTTCCTCCATTGCCATCTCGTGAAGAACTACATATGTTGTAATCATTCTTAATTGGTGAATCTGGGCCTAGTGGGAATTGAATAGGTGGTTGATTCAACCATTCTTGGTATCGTTCCTCTCTGATTTTTTCTCTTAAATCAGCCTTCTCTCGATTTGAAATTGTTATGGGGTGCAATGGAAGATGGTAGGTAGGCCTCTCATCATCACTAGAATCATAATAATTTCAAAAAATATATTTGAACATGATTAGTACAAAATCAATGATATTAATTAATAAGCACGTTGACAATGCATGATTAATTGGTTTGACGTTAAAATAATTACATTAATATACCAAACACTTATTATTACCATCTGTTGGAACAAGGTCCCCAAAAAGCTGCAAATTTTGTATAATTTTGTATATTTTTGATATTATTTAGTCTAGTGTAGGGGTTTTGGGGTGGGTCAAAGCCCTGAATGCATTGTAATGGGTCAAGGGTAGACCAAGAGTCTGCAAACCATGGTTTGCAGACCATTGGAAGTGTAGGCTAAGTCGATATAAATAGATGAACATTTTTGAGTCTTAAGGTAGGAAAGAATTAAGTCTGATGCTAAGTGCGAATTGTTAGATTTTTTGTTGGTCGTTAGGGTAAGGACTCCTGCTAGCTGTGTGCGCAGAGATCCTCCATCCTGCTGTGTGTGGACCCTGTTGGCTGTGTGCGCAGGCTGTGTCGAATTGTATTGGGTTTTGAAAAATAATATATGCAGATATGGTTGAAGTAATTCTGTGTTATCTGATCTAAGGTATTTCTGTTGATGCAAACTATTGGATGTGTTATGAATACTGCTGGTTATATGTTTATGCTAAAAATCTGTCTATGTTATGATATAACTGTACTCTGTTGATGATGCGTGCTGATTACTGTTGATACGCACGTGGATGCAGAGTTAATAGCTAGATATGTGCATGACAATAGCTTTGTATATTGCAATTATACTGTTAACTATCCTGCGAATAGATCGGTCTGGTGCGAACCTAATAAGTTGCGAACGTGGATCTAATTGACTTACCTAATCTCTCTTAGGGCGCGGAAACCTAGTTCCAGCACCCTCCCATACTGCTTCAGGTGAGACTTTTGCCTGCGCAAGCAAGTCACTACTGAAAGGGCCAGTAGTATAGAGGTTTGTTGGAAAACCTTAACCTCCGAACCTGGGTCCGGACCCCTAGAGCCAAAAAATGGTTCCGTTTCCGGGATCGAGATCATTTTTAGAAAGGGATCGGGTAATGCCAAGGGAACATTGGAGACCTGAGAAGAAATAAATTAAAGAGTGGTTCGAAAAGCAGGTTTAGGAATTTGTGGTAAAAGAGAATTGAAGCACAAATTTGACGGCAGATAATTGGAAGAATAAGTACATCTTCACAGAGGTCTACAAAAATTTCTTTGTGACATTTGTGATCGAGCTTTAGGAGAGGCTCGCAAGGCTCGTAGATTTCCATAAGTGTTGGAAGGATGAACGGGTTACACAGTGGACTCCAGAGTTGATTTAGAAGTTAGAGAGGACTGATAATACCATCACCCGCATGGTAGACCACTGGGTGGACAATGTGCTAGGAGGATTTGTGACGGAATTTGTGATCAATCAATTCGTGTCCTATTTGGAGGCAGAGTAGAGGTTCTTCAAGGGTTTCTGGTGTAAATTTCTGAAAACCTTACCATTACTGATTAAGATATTATTGTGCGAAAAGAGCATTCTGTGTATTCATATAGAGTGAATGAGCTCCGATCAGAGTGAGGGTACAATGCGGAGTGGAAAATACTACAGAACTAATCAGGAAGGAGATAGATACATCTACAACCTAGTAAGGAATTCAGCTGTGCATAACCCTCCAACTACACCACCTTCAACTCAGCATAGGGGTAAGAACTCACCCATACCTTCACCACCAGAAGATGAGATGGCATCGCGCATGAAGCTACCTACCTTTAAGGGTGTAGGGGATGCAGATATGGATTGGTTCTGGTTTGTCGCATAATCGGTATGGACTGCGTAGAATGTGGCCAACGATGTTGTGAAAAGGGCGCAGCTGTCCCTTACCTTTGAAGGAAGAGCCCTAGATTGGTATATGGGATACATAGCTCAGCATGCGAATGTGAACATTCGAAAGATTAAGAATTCCCTAAAAAAACAGTTCAAAAAACATAAATCCTACTCTCAAATAATGAATGATCTAAAATATTTCAAGTAGCGACCCTCTGAGTCTGTGTGGGAAGCTGACCAACGGCTGAAGAAGGTAATTAGATAAGGGAAATTTCTATATGATGACAGACAACACAAGGAATGGTTCATTGCTATGTTACTACCTCACCTGCGCATACCTATGGGTCAGCAAGCCATTGAATCGCAGGAAAAAGCCTTGGAGATTTCTATGAAGTTGGAAGCTGCACCAAGAGATGATACCCAGTTGGGAGTACAACAAATCCAAGAACATCTGGGGGTGATGCACATGGAGATCTAGAACCTGCGAAAGGACCGAGGAAAGGAAGCTAGACCAAAAATATGGTGCATACGATGTAGGGTATATGGGCATACCAAGGATCAGTGCCAACTGCTGGAAGACTACCTACAGGCGGGGGGACCCAGTCCGTTGTGCCCAGGACGAAGTGGACTTGCATTTTGGTGCGATGATTGTCGTGTAGCCGACCTGCATGATACTAACCATTTCCCCCATCTAGGTGCGTATGTCCCAGAACTGAAGCAATAATGGTGCGGGTTTGCCGGTCAGTAGGACATGATGAGCAGAACTGCCGAACTTGTGACCTGATGATAGATCAGGGAAACCTATATAGGGTAAAATCAGACCCTTCTTCACCAATATCCCCCTCAGGTATGGGTGGCTTCCTAGCTAGGGGTAGGAGAGGGGGTGGAGGTGGAAGCGCAAGTATGGGAATAGGACAACTGATCTACTATAACTGCAAAGAGGTAGGGCATTTTGCGAGGGACTACCCAAACCCTGCGAGACAATCCTGCAGATAATCTAGACAACTAGATCATGTGATTAAAGACTGCACAATTCTGATAGCCAACATGTAGGAAAAACAACAGGCGCCTACGCAGAATGTACAAAGGGTTAAGGCAGAACCTCGAGATGAAGGACCAAGAATTAATGTCATAACACGCAGTGGCAAGGCGACCGAGGGAGCTGCGAAGAAAGTTGAGGCAGAGCCTCTTATCCGAAAAGTAGCTGTCAAACAAGAAGGTTTGGACTTATAGAAGGAAAAGGAAACCTTTGTCACAGCTCACTAAGACTTTTCTAAGGCTGAGGCATCTACTCCTCAATCCCTTGTGAACCTCACAACAGATGATGAGGTCAAACCATTTTTGCAGGCATGTATGAAGCTACTGCGCAACCAAAGGGCCATAGAAAACCTCCAAGATTTGATAGACAGTTGCACAGAAAGAACAACCCCACCCATGGAAGTTAAGGATGTGCAGAAACTATACAAGCATAAGAGGCGCATTGGCAGGGAAATGTGGTTAATTGTGCAAATTGGTGATTACGAGATGGATCAGGTTATTCTGGACCTAGGATCAGACGCGAACGTACTACCTAAGAAAACTTGGCAGCGAATGGGAGAACCAAAGTTGGAATGGTCCACTATCCAGCTGCGCATGGCCAATCAGCAGAAGATCATACCGTTGGGGAGATTATCAAAGATCGTGGTAGATATTGCAGGAGTTAAGGTCTGGGTTGAATTCGAGGTCACTCAGATTGTAGAGGATGTGGAACCCTATCCTGCGCTCCTAGGATTAGACTGGGCTATAGATATGGGAGGTATCATCAACCTAAAGAAAAGAAGCATGACATTTGAAAATGAAGGTAAGGGGGTGGTAGTACCATTAGACCCTGCAGAAGGAGAACGGTATATAGAGCTGGTGCGTGAAAAAGAAGATGTAGATCATATTTATAATTTAATGGCGTGGGACGAAGATTGGATCAATACCATAGCCGATGGTGTACTTTGCTGGGAAAAGGATAGCGAATGTTTCTCTGATTTCAATGGAGAGATGGAAAATTGGCAGAATCGGTTACATGATGTATCTGCACTGCAATGCCTTAGGATCACCAAGGACTTCTGATGCATCTCCTCCGAGGTAAGAGAACTGCCCTACTTTGATGGATATGGTAGCATTAAGGAGTTTTTGCAAGCATTTGAAGCTGAGGTTCCAAGAGAAAGAAGATTATGGGCCCTTAATTTAGCTATGTGTGCAACACCTGCGAGGTGGTGGGACATGCATAAGGGGGCATTCCAGGAATGGGAAGAGTGTTGGGATATCATCGTCCTATGATTTTAACCTCTGGTTCACTTGCACGTAAAAACATTCCTTGGGCTAGGGGACCTGCGCGAAAATTTGTTCTGTTAGATAGAGAAGTGGTGTGACCGGACTATAGAAGAATGAGTTCACCTGTTTATTCATGCCTTGGGACCAATTCCCACTGCATGGTACTTAGATTCAGAGCTATATCAGTGCACCCACCACTGGGAAACATTAAAAGATGAATTTGTAGGGAAATTTGGGCTAACAGGGGGAACAGAGGCACTTGACAAAGCTCTGTAGGATATATATACCTTCGTATTTGATGAATCATGGCCCTACATAACACTTGGGGTACCGACATGGGAAACACAGATGCAGGATATTGCCAACTGCCGCAATATAACCTTAGAAGAGTGCGATGAGGATCCACACAAAGTCTCTATCCCATAATCGGAGGGAGAGTGCGCAGTTGCGGGCCCTCCACTACAAACTATGGACATTACAAAGCCTCTAAAGCTGCAAGAAGTCAACATTGGCATGGAAGATCAGCCTAAGCTGGCTAAAATTGGGGATTATTGGGATGATGATACAGTAGGTAAAGTTGCCGAACTGCTCACAGAATATCAGGACTTATTCCCGACGAAGTTTTTGGAGCTTAAAGGGATCACAGGGGACCTAGGGGTCATGTACATCATGCTAAAACCAGATGCACGCCCTATAAAGCAGCGGCCTTATCGGTTGAATCCTAAGTATAAGAAAAAGTTTAAGGAAGAAATCGATAAAATGCTCACCGCAGGTATCATCGAACTGGTCGAGAAGTCGGACTGGGTAAGCCCAATGGTGGTTCTAGAGAAAAAGACGAAGGGAGAGATATGAATCTGGGTGGACTTGCACAAATTGAATGATGCCTTCGTGCATGATCCCTTTCCTACGTTGTTCTCAGACGAAATCCTTGATAGAGTAGGAGGGCAGGAAGCGTACTCATTTACGTATGGGTTCTCAGGGTACCATCAGATCAGAAGCGCACCTAAAGATCGCAGCAAGACTATGTTTGCCACTGAATGGGGATCCTTCCAGTACATAATGATGTCATTTGGACTTAAGAATTCCCTTGCTATCTTTTCACGAGTAGTAGTCGCAGTGTTCAAAGAGTCCATACAAAAATTTATGGAAGTTTACTTTGATGATTGGACTATCTTCGAATTAGTAAAGAAGCATGTTTCGAACTTGTGCATGATGTTGGATGCCTATAGAAAGCACCAGATTTCCTTGAATATTAAAAAGTGTACCTTCTGCATACCCTTCGGAATCTTGCTCGGACATATAGTGTGCCGACAAGGGTTGATGGTTGACCTTGCGAAAGTTGCAGTGACCATAAATCTGGCAGTACCTACAACTGAGAAGTAGCTGCGTTTGATCCTCGGACACATAGGCTACTATAGGAAGTTCATTCATGGGTACGCGCTGATCACAACGCCTATGGAAAAGCTGCTTAAGAAGAATGTTTAATTTTTTTGGGATGACGAGTGTCGGAAGAGCTTAGAGCTACTCAAAGAAAAGATGGTCTTTGCGCCTATCCTCATTTTTCCTGATTGAGTGAAGGTGTTCCATGTTCACGTCGATGCATCAATAATCACCCTAGGAGCGGTCCTTATGCACCCTGAAGACAGAGACATTGATCATCTGGTTGAATTTTCTAGTAGGAAACTCTCTGGTGCAGAGTGCAACTACTCTACGACGGAACGAGAGGGCTTGGAAATGGTCTATGCATTACAGAAGTATTGGCACTATATGTTAGGAGGACACTTAAAAATGTTTACAGATCATTAAGCTTTTAAGTACCCAATGAATAAGTCGGTGTTGGGGGGGAAAGTCTGCCGATGGCTACTGTTGTTCCAGGAATACGACTTTGAGATCATTGTCAAGCCAAGGAAGTTGAATGTTGGGCCAGATCACTTGTCCCGAATTGAGACTAGTGGGGAACCAACCAACTTGGAAGAAGGATTTCTTGATGTGCAACTATTTTCTAGTAAGGTCGTTGATGCGCACTTCGCCGACATCATCCAGTTCTTGACTACAAGAAAAGCATCGGCCGAGTATTCGGTACAACAGAAGAAAGAGCTGGTAACCTATGTTGCGGATTGTATCATCATTACAGGTCATCTATTTAAGATGGGGGCTGATGAAGTGCTGCGCAGGTACATCCTGGAGCATGAACGACATGATATCTTGGAAGAAGAGCATGACAGGGTAGTAGGAGGTCACTACACAGGGAAAGCAACGATGCAAAAGATCTTGAGAGCTGGATTATGGTGGCCTACCCTAAATAATGACTCTCACAACTATTGTAAGGCCTACGATACATGCCAACGAACCAGAAGGTTGTCCTGCAGGGATGAAATGCCCCTCCAACCTCAAATGGCCCTATAAGAATTCGACAAATGGGCCATTGATTTTGTAGGACCTATCAACCCACCCAGAAATAAGATAGGTGTGAGTTACATTATAACTACTACTGATTATGTAACTAGGTGGGCCGAAGCACAAGTGGTAAAGGATTGTAATGTAGATAACACTGCGCACTTCATCTTTGAGCAAATTTTGACCAGATTTGGATGTCTGAAAATCCTGATGAGCGATAGAGGTACGCACCTTGTCAATGAAACAATATAGGCCTTGACAGAAGAAATTTGAATCCATCATGCGAAAAGCACTCCGTATCATCCCCAGGAAAACAGAGCGGTCAAAGCTTTTAATAAAGTCTTGGAGCACGCACTGACCAAGGTCTATAATGTCGATCGTAGTGACTGGGATGTGCAAATCCCATCTGTTCTTTGGGCCTACCGAACCACCTGTAAGAAGTTGATAGGGAAAACACCATTTTTAATGGTTTATGGAAAGGAGGCCATTATTACCATGGAATACATTGTTCCTAGCCTGCGCATCGCAACATTTACTAATATGGCAGAGCCTGATATCATGGAGGAGCAGTTAGCGCAGCTTATGGCTTTGGAGGAAGACCGTTTCATTGCTAATTTCCATCAGTAGGTTCAGAAGGCTCGGGATAAGGCATGACATGATCGACATATTTGAAAAAAGTCCTTTGTGGAAGGTGACTTAGTGCTACTATATGATAGCCAGTTTGCGAAACACCCAGGGAAGTTCTGAAAGCACTAGCTCGGGCCTTATGCAATTAAAGAAATCACGGATGGTGGAGCCATTCGATTAGCCACCCTGCGCGGCGATATGCCACCTGGCTATGTCAATGGAAGTCACCTCAAACCGTATCAGATCAAATGAATATATGGCTAGAGTAGCTGTATAAAGTGGGCTCTGTCCACCAAGGAAGGTAAGCGCGGAAAGTACCATGGTACACACAGGATTTGGCCGTAGGTGTGGAAGCTCGGAGGGGTGCGCCAAAGGTGCAGACGTAGGTTCAAAATGCAGCAGGTGCGTTGGATGCACGAAAGTATGATGGGCACACAGGAGGTCCGTAGGGCGCGCAGGGGTGCGTTGGGCGCATAGGAGGTGCGGAAAACTAGTCGTTGGAATAGTAAAATTGGGTAAAAAGAAAAAGTTACCATTGACAAGAGTAGGCGACTGGAATTTAATGAGGCGATTTCCGAAGATTTTTTACCGTTTTTGTTATTTCTTTCTTAAAAACCCATACGCTACTTTCCTTCATCCAACTAGCGTATATATGCGGATTTTCTTTGCAGAACTCGCGTATATCCAATGATCTAATTATGCATTTAGTTCTTGACTTAGATCATTGTATTACTCATTCATCAGATGTTTTAGAAAACAGTAAACAGATTTAGAAAGAACAGAATAATCATCACACATAAGCAACACACATGAACACCAGAATTTTTAGGTGGAAACCCAATTCGGGAGAAAACCACCGCTGCCGTCATCTCAGTCTTCAATCTTTATTATTAAGAAAACTTCTTACAACATGTACTGGTGCAGACTCATACCAGCACGCAGGCACCCACCTGCAGAAGGTTACAACCTTCTCTCGTTTACCAGCCTCTTCTAGAAGGGAGCTACAACCCCCTGCTTCTCGTTTACCAGCCTCTCCTGGAAGGGAGTTACTGCCCCCTGATATAAGCACCAGCTTCTACTGACAGAAATCTTCTACATACATACTGAAGGTTTCAACCCTCAGATCCACTGCAGACCACGTTTCATCAATTTTCATACTGGATCAAACAACTCTAACACAACCCTTCACTTATCTATAAACATACTTTGCCCAATGCTTCAAACAGAACAGTGAAACCACTGTAACCAGAATATCAGAGATAACCCAGACTACAGAATAGATATCTAGAATCATATTCAACCTTGAGCAAATATAAGTTCAGATACCATACGCGCCTTTGTTTAAACAGATCCGCGTATACACGCGCTTTTCACAAAATGAACCCGCGTATACATCTGTGCATTTTTCAGAACAACTCTAACTGCCCATACGCGCCTTTGTTTAAACAGATCCGCGTATACACGCGTTTTTTATGAAATGAACCTGCGTATAGATCTATAAAAGATAATCTTTGCAGAGCAGACCAGATCTATGAACTTACCCAGATTTCTTCAATTACTTCAACAGATTTTGTGCCAGGTCTTCATCACTTCTTTTCAGATCATCCAAGAGATTCACCATTTCTAGATCTAGAGATCTTGAAACTTCATCATGTTCATAGATGCATCATAGATTTAGATCTATCAATTAAGAGCAGAGTTCAACCATGCAGATATACTTCAGAGTGAAGTATTCATTAAAGCCCAGACACATGCACACACTTTGCACAATGATTTTCTTCTCCTTATATAGGTTTACCCTTTATCAATACCATGAGCCAAAACCACACCACTTCCGATGGTATTCCTGGACGGGATCAAATAGACAACCCAGCGCTCAATACAATGGGTCAATACCATGGTAGTAACCCCTGGTTTTACACTTTTAGAGCGCAATTGAGCATACGTGACTTGGCACATACTTTCCCGTGTGCATACGCTACTTCTACTAGAAAAACCCGTGTATGCATTGAGACACACACTTTTCATCACTGGTCTAGCACATACTGGAATTCCTTTCATCATTACATCTGAGCTGCTCTGTAGACACATCAGATTTACATCATTAATTAGTATATCAAGTCAGTTTCCATCAAGTACAACTTTCATCAAGTAGGTTTCCATCATCTTTATTAAGTGGGTTGCCATCAAGGACAACACTCTGCATTATATTGCCAACAATCTCCCCCTTTGGACTTGATGGCAACCACGATGGTGTTTGATCACAACAGATAGAGAAATTAAGCATAATGATATTCTACCCCTATTCAAACACCATGTCACTCTCCCCCTTTAACATCAAGGGCAAAGGGCAGATCAACATCAACACAAGGTTTTTCTTCTCATGTCGAAAAAAAGAGTGCTGTAAATCTGATGTGCACTGAAGTTGCCATGCTCCCCCTGAGTGCACGCCGGATCTTCAAACATGTTTTGCAATGAATTTCATGAAGGACTCATACTTACATATCCAACCAAGTGGATTTACATATCTGAACAAGTCCTTACATGACTAAATATTACAATTTTTACATCATAGGTCTCAACATGACCTTTTCATCAAATTACAAATATGACTTTTCATGACCAAAACCAGAAAGACCTCAAGAGAGAGATCATATTACAGAACCATCATAATTCCAACAATGCATTATACTCAGCAAGGCTAATGCTCCCCCTGAAGTTGTGCATCCAATGCATCCTTTCCATATGACCAAAGCTCCCCCTTTGCTTGTGCATCCTGAACACTTTCAACATCAAATCATCAAGGCATCTTCACCCAAAATCAGAGAATGAAATAGAAATATAAGAGCTGAAATACCACCAGAGACTTCAAAAAGCATCAGAGATACCAAACAGCACCATAGCTTGTGCTGAAGAAATGCTGACCCAGAAAAATTGTCAGTAACCACACATACGTGGTTTTCTGTGTATGGACTCGCGTATATACGCGACTGTCTTTCAGGAAACCCGCGTATCCAAATTAATCTTCATAATTTTAATCAGATCTGATCCTCTGCATGGCAGAGACTATTCCTAGCTCCTGTCTAAGATATTCGAACGCTTCCCTGGGCAGAGGTTTGGTAAATATATCAGCAACTTGTTCTTTGGAGGGAACATACTCCAACTTCACCTTTTGTTCAAGCACTTGTTCACGTAAGAAATGATACTTGATGGGAATGTGCTTGGTCTTGGAATGCATAACAGGATTCTTTGAGATACTGATGGAACTTGTATTATCACACATAATGGAAATAGGAGGTGAACATTTGATTTGGAAATCTTGTAAGGTTTGCATCATCCAAAGAAGTTGAGTGCAACATGATGCGGCAGCCACATACTCTGCTTCTGTTGTAGATAATGCAATAGAGCTTTGATTCTTGCTGAACCAAGATACTAACCAGGGCCCCATATAGAATGCACCACCACTAGTGCTTTTCCGATCATCAACATTTCCAGCCCAATATGCATCAGTGTAAGCATGAAGAGTAAGATCAGCATTCTTTGGATACCATATTCCAAAGTCTTGAGTTCCTTGCAGATATTTGAATATTCTTTTGACAGCCTGAAGGTGAGATTCTTTTGGATTAGCTTGGAATCGTCCAACAATCCCAACTGCATGCATAATGTCCGGTCTAGTCCTAGTGAGATAAAGAAGACTTCCTATCATAGATCTGTAATCTGGTTGGTTCACCATGGGAGAATCATCATGAGAACTGAGATTACATCCGGTTATCATTGGTGTACTTACAGGTTTGCACTCTTCCATGCCATACTTCTTCAGAATTTTCTTAAGGTATTTTTCTTGTGATAAGAATATACCATCTGCAGTTTGATGCACTTGCAAGCCAAGAAAGAATGTTAGTTCCCAAAGTAAAGACATTTCAAATTCTTGCTGCATGACAGAAGCAAATTTCTGACTCATAGATTCTTCATTACTTCCAAAAATGATATCATCAACATATACAACCACAATCAATAGTTTATCATTTTCAATTTTTGTGTATAAGTTTCTATCAACAGACCCCTTTGAAAATCCTTGTTGATGAAGATATTTGTCAAGGCGATAATACCATGCCCTTGGAGCTTGTTTGAGACCATATAGAGCCTTTTTAAGTCTACAAACAAGATTTTCATCATTTCCCAAAATGAATCCTTCTGGTTGTTCTATATAAACTTCTTCTTCTAGATCACCATTGAGAAATGAAGATTTAACATCCATTTGATAAACTTTGATTTGCTGAAAACTTGAAAAAGCAAGAAACATTTTATGGCTTCAAGTCTAACTATAGGAGCAAAATTTTCTTCGAAGTCTATACCTTCTTGTTGAGTATACCCTTTGCAAACAAGTCTAGCTTTATTTCTTATGACATCCCCATTTTCATTTAACTTGTTTTTGAATATCCATTTAGTTCCAATGACATTTTTGTTATGAGGTCTTGGTACTAATTCCCAAGTGTCATTTTTTTCAATTTGATCAAGCTCTTCATTCATGGCTTGAACCCAACATTCATCTTTGCTAGCTTGATTGACATTGTGTGGTTCAATTGTGGATAGAAATGGCAGATAGCTAGAGGATCCTACAAGAGTCCTTGTTTGTACACCTGATGCCTTATCTCCCAAAATCTGAGATTCTGGATGATTCTTCTGAACATATCTGGAAGGAGCCTTTTCAGATAAATCATCTTCAGGTTCTTCATTGGATCCACTGTCTATATCATTCCTATTTGATGTAGAAGGACAATAGTCACCATCATCTTCTTCTGTTGTTTGTTTTCTTCTTTAGGGGCTGCAGGAGACTCATCAATGACAACATCAATACATTCAACAATCTTTCGAAGCCTTTTATTGTAACATTTGTATGCTCTGCTTGTAGATGAGTAACCAAGAAGTATCCCTTCATCTGATCTAGGTTCAAACTTTCCAAGCTTTTCATCATTATTTTTGATAAAGAATTTACTTCCAAAAACTCTAAAATGCTTCACAGAGGGAGAATTACCATACCAGAGTTCATATGGAGTTTTGTCACTATTTACCCGAACATGTGCCTTGTTGAGAATGTTTGATGCTGTATGTGCTGCTTCTCCCCAGAAAATGTCAGGTGTTCCAGAATCATCAAGCATAGCTCTAGCCATTTGTTGAATTGTTCTATTCATTCTTTCTGCTACGCCATTTTGTTGTGGAGTGCCAGCTATAGAAAACTGTCTTTTTATGCCATGTTGTTCACAAAATTCAAGAAATTCATTTGATGTATATTCTCCTCCTCGATCAGATCTAAGACACTTGATTTTTAGATCTAATTCATTTTCCACCAATGCTTTGAAAATCTGAAATTTTTCAAATGCTTCATCTTTGTGTTTAATCAACCCAATCCAACACATTCTAGAGAAATCATCAATAAATAAGATATAGTATTCTTCCCCACGTGGTGAATTTTTCCTCATGGGTCCACATATGTTAGTATGAATGAGTTCAAGAGGCTTAATTGATGATCCTTCTTTGGCATTAAATTGTACTCTGGTCTGCTTACCGAATTGGCAAGATTTGCATATGATACTCTCTGGTAGAGTAATATTGGGAAGACCACGAACAACATTAAGTCTGCTTGATTTGTTGATTTGAGAGAATCTTAGATGCCCCAACCTTCTATGCCATAGCTAGTTTTCTGAAGATTTACTCAAGTAACATTGTTCTTTGCAGTTCTTTAATACATACATGTTGCTTGGAGTTCTTTTTCCTTTTATAATAGTTTTACCTATATCAAGATCACGAACCACACATTCTTTTGAACTAAAGACAAATTCAGTTCCTTGATCACACATTTGACTTACACTTAACAGGTTATGTCTTAATCCATCCACATACATGACATCATTAGCCTTCACCTTTTCTTTTAGAAATACAAACCCTTTTCCTTTAATTACAGCAGGGGTATCATTTCCAAATGTAACTTTCTTTTCCTTTTATAGAGCATTATATGCAAGAAGTTTGCTTTTGTCACCTGTCATGTGTCTTGAGCATCCACTATCAATGTACCATTGATTTTCTTCACCTTCTGCAAATAACGCTATCCCACAATTTTCAACCTATAATTCCTTCTTTTTCCATACTTTGGAACTTGAAGGAAAATCCTGTTTTGGCTGGACTTTGCTCCTGCATTCAGATTCTAAATGGCCAAAGTTATTGCAATAAGTACATTCAAATTCATTTTGAAGAGGAGAAAAGTTGTTATAGGTGTTCTTCTTTGGTTCAATATCCATCCTTTTCTTTCTTGCTTCTCTTGTCATGATGGTTTTATAGGCAACACATTGAACAACTTTATGACCAAAATTGTGACATGAGAAACATTGTCCATTGAAGTAGAAATTTTGCGATCATGAAATCTTCTATTTGAATTTACCTGTTGGTTGTAGCTTCTTTGAAAGACATTCCTGTTAGTGTTCCTTGAATTGTGATGATCATGCTTTACCTGTAAAGATTCTTTATTCCCTTGCTGAGTGGCTGAATGTAGTAAACCAACTGTAGCTGCTTTTAGATAATTTGGTGCTGAAGCCTGAGAGGATTCTCCAGTATATCCAAGACCTGTCTTTATAAGAGGAGAACGTTGTACCTTGATAATCTCATCTAAGGTTTCATATCCTTTAGCAAATCTAAGATTCAGAGCCTTTACTTTCTCAGATTATTTTCTTTGCCTTACCACTTCACATTATATTTTGTCAATGTGTTTATTTGCTTCTTTAACCTGCTTTTCCAAAGTCTCTATGGTTATTTTCTTTTCTTCTAAGAGAATTTTACATTCTTCTAAGCGTATTTTGAGTTGATTGTTTTCTTCAAGGAAATCATTGTCCTCTAGAGCATCCACAAAAGTATCCTTTTCATCTTTAGATTCAAATGCCATGAGAAGTCTAAGATTTTGTTCACATTCTTCCTCACTATCAGAGAACCCATCATTGTCTTCATGAGTGTAGTAACTTTTGCTAGACCGGTGCTTATTCCTTCTTGCTAGTTCCTTCCCTTTTGCAGATGTTTCTTTATAAGGACACTTAGCAGCATAATGACCAACTCTTCCAAAATCAAAACATTTGAAAGGAAGCTTACCTCTGAACCGTCCTGTGCCAAGTTGAAGTTTCTTTACAAAATTTGCCTCATCTTCTTCTGAGATATATCCAGATCCTTCTGCTTTTTGAACTTCTTTCCCTTTTGTAGAAGCTTTAAAAATAGCTTCTTTGACTTCAGATGGTCCTCCTCTCCTCATTTCATATGCAGTCAGTATGCCATGAAGTTGCACCACAGTAAGAGTTTGAAGATCATGTTTTTCTTCAAGAGCAGAGACTTTTGATTCAAATTTTGTTGTTAGTGATCTTAAGATTTTCTCAACCAAAGTAGATTCTACTATTGTTTCTCCCAAGTTTCTCATATGATTGACAATATCATCAAGACGTAAAAAGAAACTAGCAATACTCTCATCATTATGCATTCTCAAGTTTTCATATTCAATTCTGAGAGTTTGGAGTTTTGCACTTTTTACCTTTGCATCACCTTCATAACTTAGGATGATTTTGTCCCATATTGCCTTTGTTGTATTTAGCTGCATAACCTTGACAAATTCTGATTCAGTTAGACTTCCCAATAGTGCATTGACCGCCTTTGCATTTGTTTCATAATTCTTCTTTTCCGTCGGATCTGTTGGTACTGCGGCTGGATATTGATATCCTTGTTCAACAATGGCCCATATATCTGCTCCCATAGACTGAAGATAGGATCTCATCCTTATTTTCTAGAAGATTAAATTTCTTCCGTTAAAGAGCGGAGGCTTGATAGATGCTGTTCCATCTTGATTGCTCATCTTGCTTGATCTTCCTTCTAGCGGCTAAGCATTTTCAGAAGGACCTGCTCTGATACCAATTGTTGGGAAAAATATTGAGAGGGGGGGTGAATCAGTATTTAGTGCAGACAATAAAAAATTGTTATTTCTTTCTTAAAAACCCATACACTACTTTCCTTCATCCAACTAGCGTATATACGCGGATTTTCTTTACTGAACTCGCGCATATCCAGTGATCTATTTAGTTATTGACTTAGATCATTGCATTACTCATTCATCAGATGTTTTAGAAAATAGTAAAAAGATGTAGAAAGAACAGAATAATCATCACACATAAGCAACACACATGAACACCAGGATTTTTAGGTGGAAACCCAATTCGGGAGAAAACCACTGCTGCCGTCATCTCAGTCTTCAATCTTTATTATTAAGAAAACTTCTTACAACATGTACTGGTACAGACTCATACCAGCACGCAGGCACCCACCTGCAGAAGGTTACAACCTTCTCTCGTTTACCAGCCTCTTCTGGAAGGGAGCTACAACCCCCTGCTTCTCGTTTACCAGCCTCTCCTGGAAGGGAGCTACTACCCCCTGATATAAGCACCAGCTTCTACTGACAGAAATATTCTACATACATATTGAAGGTTTCAACCCTCAGATCCACTGCAGACCATGTTTCATCAATTTTCATACTGGATCAAACAGCTCTAACACAACCCTTCACTTATCTATAAACATACTTTGCCCAATGCTTCAAATAGAACAGTGAAACCACTGTAACCAGAATATCAGAGCTAACCCAGACTACAGAATAGATATCCAGAATCACATTCAACCTTGAGCAAATATAAGTTCAGATACCATACGCGCCTTTGTTTAAACAGATCCGCGTATACACGCGCTTTTCACGAAATGAACCCGCGTATACATCTGTGCATTTTTTAGAACAACTCTAACTACCCATACGCGCCTTTGTTTAAACAGATTCGCGTATACACGCGCTTTTTATGAAATGAACCTGCGTATAGATCTATAAAATATAATCTTTGCAGAGCAGACCAGATCTATGAACTTACCCAGATTTCTTCAATTACTTCAACAGATTTTTTGCCAGGTCTTCATCACTTATTTTCAGATCATCCAAGAGATTCACCATTTCTAGATCTAGAGATCTTGAAACTTCATCATGTTCATAGATGCATCATAGATTCAGATCTATCAATTAAGAGCAGAGTTAAACCATGCAGATATACTTCAGATGAAGTATTCATTAAAGCCCAGACACATGCACACACTTTGCACAATGATTTTCTTCTCCTTATATAGGTTTACCCTTTATCAATACCATGAGTCAAAACCACACCACTTCCGATGGTATTCCTGGACGGGATCAAATAGACAACCCAACGCTCAATACAATGGGTCAATACCATGGTAATAACCCCTGGTTTTACACTTTTATAGCGCAATTGAGCATACGCGACTTGGCACGTACTTTCCCGCGTGCATACGCTACTTCTACTAGACAAACCCGCGTATGCCTTGAGACACACTTTTCATCATTGGTCTAGCACATCCTGGAATTCCTTTCATCATTACATCTGAGCTGCTCTGTAGACACATCATATTTACATCATTAATTAGTATATCAAGTCAGTTTTCATCAAGTACAAATTTCATCAAGTAGGTTGCCATCATCTTTATTAAGTGGGTTGCCATCAAGGACAACACTGACAGACGTTGCCAACAATTGGGTAAAAAATAAAAGTCACCGTTAATAGGAGCAGGTAGCTAGCATTTAATGAGGCAGGTTATTTCATGGGCTTGATGGTAAGTTCCAAGTGAAGTTTACCCAATCGTTGGTCAATCGCAAAGGCTATAAAAGGAGAAGGATAGATCAGACAAGGGTTCTGTATCGCTTGAATTGTTTGTACTTGGCGTGTTTGTCCTTGACAAATTTCTGCTGTAAGAGTTTTTGTGCCTATTACATTCCTTTCATGTCTGAGAAGCCTACTCCCTCTGACATTAGCAATCGAGAATTCATATTCCGTGCCAGGATGACAGCCACTAATCCCGTGGAAGCATCAGAACTGGTGACCTTGGTGGAACAAGAAACCGAGGAGGTAGTGGAGATAAAGTCTGAGGTCGAAGAGGTTATCTCCACGCCGAGCCCAACCAAGAATAAAGGAAAGGAAAAAGCTCAAGGTTCAGGTAAACCTGCAAAATGGGTTGGGGTGAAGCCCCGTACTTCCCCAAGAAATGTGAAATCCCCGCGAGTGATGCCCTAGGCACGCTCTTCTCAGGAAGAGGCCTAGACTTCCACACCAATCAATTGGTTACCACCCTTTTTCCAGCCGCACAGGCCCTCAACACACACGCTGGAGAACCTCGACGACCTGATCACCTACCTGTAAATGTTGCTAACCCCAGGAGAGGTCCCCGTCATTGGTGAACCTTTTGGAAGTCTCCATGAGATAAAATTTGATGATCATGACTTGGCCAATCTAGAGGCCTTCCCTGAGTTGGCACCTGAGTTATACCTTGACAGAGTTCAGGAAAATGATGGGATAAATATTGTCCCCATGCGCTGGGTGCATGGATTGGCCGGGTCCAGGCTACTGAACCTGCTAAGAATGTCGCACTTCGGCCACTACAACATCACGAACCATATTGCACGTCAGTTTCTCACCCTAGTTCATGAGGGCTGCTTGTGGACATAGGATCGAATCCCCATCAATGTGGTGCTCATTCATCGAATTACTAGTCTTCCCATGAAAGGAACAAACCCTCTGGAGCATGTTGGCAAGAAGTATGAGGGGGAGACTGCCAAATACATGCGCAAAACCTACCATGTGGAGTGAAATACTCGAGGCTTCATAATCAAATCCATCAGTGACCCTGGTACATAGTTGGGTACCATGTTGTTGGCATGCAAGATGATGCAAAAATGGCAGGTCACAATCGTCCCCGCATATGTCATTCAGTTAGCAGGCCAATGCGGGAAAGGGGTCTGCTTCAATTGGGCCCAATACTTGTGCAGTGAGTTTTTGGCCAACGTCCGAGAATCCCAGGAGAAGGGACGAGCCTTTTGTTATTCCTGGTTGATGTTTCTCATTGCATTGGTCACTTGGGAAGCACCTGAGGAATCAGTCCTCCCTAAGCTCACCCAAGACATGTGCGAAGGGGCTCATTATATGAACTTGTGGGACTCTAAGGATCTGCAACAGCCATCAATTCCTGACCGTGCTTGTCTCCAGCAGTGTATGACAAGTACAAGAGAATCGTGGCCTTTCAGATCACCATGCACAGCGTCCAAATCAGAGCACGCAAGGATAAAGCCTTGGTCTCGCTCCCATATATGGCTGCGGATGAGGATATTGATTGCATAGTCGCTACATGGCCTCCACAATGGAAGATTGGGCTCAAAATCGGTACGATGGGCACCGCAGGCACAAGTGCTATAAAAATAAATTCCACCACGACCAAAGAAACTGGTGGATCGAGCAAAGGCAATGACAAAGAAGGGAACTTTGGCTCACAGAAGGATTCAGAGCAGAAACAACCCACTAAAAAGGATGCAGAAGCAGAAACATAGATGGATTCGCAGCTAGATCTGGGGACACAAGGATGGGATACGGGAGGTAATGATTCCCCTTGAGGCATGAAGCGGACAAGTGAGACTATCAAGGGCTCATGCAAGAAACAACGTGCCATCATACCTGAACGAGGTACAAGAGTTACACTAAGCGAAGATGATCTGGAGTAGATTGCAGATGCGGTCACCTTGGCGGCAGAGGACAAATCGTTAGCTCTCGAGGAGCAGTAGAAGGTCGCGGTTTATACACTTCAGGCATGGATCCAGGCTTTGTAGCTCCAAGTAGATACCTTGCAGACTAGCATGACCTAGGAGAGATCGAACCCTTCAACCAGTAGCGTAGTCGTGGTTACAGACGAAAGTCATCCCTATCTGTTGCCTAGCGCAAGTCCTTGCTTGTGCACAAGTGCAGTTAGATCTAGCCTAACTACCTCATAAGTCACTGCAGCTGCTCCACATGACGCTCTTTGAAGAAATCCAGTATCGGGATCGCCAAGCACACCATCAGCTCAACATAGTCGAGCAAACGATTGAAGAAAAAGTTTTTGAAGTATCTCAGGCCCAGGATGCATGCACCCTTGCCACTGCGCAACAAATAGAGCTGGTACATTTAATTAGTAGACTATGAACGGATGTTACAGATGAAATACCAACCACGGCTACCCCCTATGCCAAGATTGAGGGGTTGTTCACAGCATTAAAAGCCTCACGGACAGAGATCTAGGTAGTCAAAACACAGATGGAACAACAGATCATGGACTTGCAGGCCAAGTTGCAGCCAAAGACAACACCGGAGGTGCGGGCCCAGCGAGATGCACTAGTTACCGCAACCACAAATGTGGTTACCATACAGATTGTGCAGGGTGCCCAATTGCTAGATACAACCATGCAATTATGGACCAAAGTACAACATGACCCGATCCTGCATAACCAGGACCTACGACAAAAGGAAGAAGCGTTCGAGCAGATCGAAGCCACGATGCCTACTCTGGTTCCTTCTCAACGATTAGCATGACTGCGAACTAGCCATGCCCTTTGGGATGATATTGACGAACTCCGGTAGAAGAAGAAGTGAACCAGGGTAAATTCTTGATACCCTTAACCAAGACCTTTTACTTCGGCTAAAAAATAGAAGTACATTTAA
This sequence comes from Pinus albicaulis, assembly GCA_034641835.2. Taxonomy (NCBI): domain Eukaryota; kingdom Viridiplantae; phylum Streptophyta; class Pinopsida; order Pinales; family Pinaceae; genus Pinus; species Pinus albicaulis. The sequence goes on along the minus strand of CM076578.1, from coordinate 1,756,729,040 downwards.
TTAAAACGTTAATGAACTGAAATGAACAATTGTAGCTGTAAATAAGAGGAAAATAAATGAACAAGATCAGCAATCATAAGAACACATTGTTTGATGATGGAGTTCGTCTAGGAGGGACTACATCTCTGGGCCTCGGTGTCAAGATGGTGTAGGCCATTGCATTATGTGTTGTAAGAAGAAGATGTACATGGATTTGCTTTCCTATGACATACAAGGAAAAATTTCCCTCACGCAGGAGTGGCTTGACTTATTTAAGAGATGTTCCACTTCGGAACTCTCATACATAAAGAAAGACTCATATCAGTATGACCATGACTCACATGTAATAAATAAGAGTATCCCGCCAATCCTGGAAAACAAGGGATCTCAACAATACACATATGAAAATGAGCATCCCGCCAATGTGGCATAAAAGGGATCTCATACATGACACAAATCCATAGCTGAAAATACATCAAAAACAACACAAGGCAAGATCCCACGACTCATGTATCAACCAGGATCTGCAAGAAATAATGTATCTCAAAGAGAAATAAATGAAGAAGTACATGGAATCCACATCATATACCTCATGCTGCCATTTTCTGAAAGCTGAGCTACTCTACGGCTGAATCTGAAAACACCATCAAACTTGTGGCATCGAAAAATGTGAAAATGACTGCTCACACGTGGAAATTTGACACCTGCATAACCCACTTCCAAAAGTGGTTGCAAAATAAAAAGGTTAGATGAAGAATCTAAGCACACCATCAGACTCATGGCGTCGAGTAGTGCAGAAACGACATAAAATTTGTCCCATTTGGACAAAGTCAAAATTTCGCCCTCCTGAAAATGGGGCTCAATCAAGGTTCCACCTGGGTATTTTCTGGCTCATGGTTCCACCTCCTTGATTTGTGTGCAACAATGTACCTGCAAATAAAAATTGAAATCCGTGCATCTCCTCGGATCCCGTGCCCATACTTGGCTGCAAAATAACATTAATCTTCTGCAAAATCGTGCTCCTTCTCCATGCTTGCCTTCCCCCCATGCACAACAAATAAGCTGGGTTTAAGTATTTTCCGGGGGCAGACTTTACAAGTCAAGGCCGTTGGCCTAGTGGTAAAGTTTAGTAATTTTTGGAGGGAGGTTGGGTGGTCAAACCTCGCCCACTCCGAATGAGGTCGAAATTTGTTTAAAGAAATCCACATTTACTTTTCTTTTGAATCGTCTACATTTAAATTTAAATTTTAAGTTGGTTGGTTGGGGTCAGGCCCGCCTTGGGCAGCCCACCCCACGATCTCCGCCAGCACACATATATGTTGGAGGATTTTTTGGGTTTGTTTGGTGGTTCCGCATATGGTGGTGGCTCCTATTGCATAGAGAGGTTGTCGCATGGGCGTGGCCGGCGGGGTCGGCTGTGGGTTCAACTCCCACCAGCCTCAAATATATGTTACATAACACATATATATAATGTATATGGGTTTCTTGGGTGTGTGGGGTCCAGCGGGGGTCATGGCCTTCCGGCCCATTTTTTTAATATATTTTTTTGTTATATAAACAAACCGGAATTTTTTTGAAAAATCTGAAATTTGACCGAAGGAGGAAAATTAACTAGGTGACAATTTAACTCAGAATCTGGCCTGAGTGTGCCAAAATCCGGTGGTTGGGTTTGGTCCAATTTGCGTCCTGCTTAAGGCTGCCTAGTCACCAAGTAAACCTGGAACTTTGACTGCTCCTAACTTTCTCATACGAGCTCAGAATTGAGTGTCATCTGCGTTGTTGGAATCAGAAAGACGAGATCTACAGTCTGAACCTAGTTCGAGAGACTTTAAAACACTTTGATTTTTTAGCCTTGTACTCAAGCCATTTGTACTTGTACCTATTTAATCCACCTGGATCATTTCTCCCCACTAAGGAGCTTTTGGTCCTCCAAACGCATCAAGCTTTACCTATCATCAACTATCTGCAAATGTCATTGAAAGGCACATCCCCACATGACTCCTTCACCTGGCATACTTCGAAATCAAGATGCAAAGCCATCATGTACAACTGCTGCAATGCGATGTCTGAAAAGGCACATCCCTTGAAGACTCCTTCACCTCTCATACTTCGGAATCCAGATGCAAAGCCATCATCTGCAACTGCGGAAATGCAAATGTCTGAAAAGGCACATCCCTTGAGGACTCCTTCACCTCACGTACTTCAGAATCGAGATGCAAAGCCAACACTTGCAACTGCGGAAATGAAAATTTCTAAAAAGGCACATCCCTTGAAGACTCCTTCACTTATCGTACTTCAGAATCAAGATGCAAAGCCAACACCTGCAACTGCGGAAATGCAAATGTCTGAAAAGGCACATCCCTTGAATACTCCTTCACCTCTCGTACTTCAGAATCAAGATGCAAAGCCAACACCTACAACTGTGGAAATGAAAATGTCTGAAAAGGCACATCCCTTGAAGACTCCTTCACCTCACGTACTTCGGAATCAGGATGCAAAGCCATCACCTACAACTTGTTGTGGCACGAATGTGTGAAAGGCACATCTCTTGAAGATTCCTTTATCTGTCATATTTCAGAATCAAAATGCCAACACCTGCCTAAAGCTGCAACGAACATTACATTCTCAATGTGACCAACAATGACCCAAATATTTCCATACTTGCCACGAGTTTATAACATGTACTCAGTGGTCAAGCTTATAGAAAATGGAAATCATACCTCAACGAAATTACAAGACCAGACCTCGACGTCACATTTCGAAGTGATGGAAAAACTCCTCATCACTTTTACATGAAAGAAATGCATCAGACGACTCATAGAACATGACCAAAACATAATCGTCACATCTCAAAGTGATGGAAACACATCATCACTTTTACATGAAATAGATCCAACACATGACTTATAAAACAAGGCCAAAAAAATATCATGATCGCTTAAACAAGTGATGGAAAAACATCATCACTTTCATACTAAAAATGCGACAAATGGCTTATAAACATGGCCATGACAAGCTTAACATCTCTATAAAAAAACAATCTAGAAGAACCACTTCTCACTTATTAAAGCGAGTGGATCATTTCCCTGTGGTGAACTTGCTTGTCTATCAACTCTTGTGACTTGTGTATGCACGGGCGCTTTGTCTTTAAGGCACTGCTCTGGATGGAGTTTTCGGCATGTGGCTCTTTGGTGGCCACTTCGGTTACAATGGGTGCACAAGTCTTTTTTCCTCCAAACCTACTTAACCGATTTCTTTTCTTGTTGGGGAGAAGGCTTGTCATGCCTCTTCCTCCTTCGTGATGACATCCTCTTCCAGCACTCATAAATCGCATGGTTATTTAAACCACAAAAATAACAAGTTTTACGATGCCATATTTTACGACCATGGTTATCAACTTTCTTATAATTAAAATGCACTCTAGAATAATGAGACTTAGTATACCTTTTGGGGTGGTCTCTGGTGCAATCATGATGATGGGAGCTCACCTCAGTTCCTTCACTGCAACGTGCATTGCCATGGAATGACGGCGAAGTGTCCCCATCATTCCTCTTCCTTGGATAGTTCATCATTATTTTTTTTCCTTTGATGTCCTTTGAACATCCTTCGTCAATGTACCCCAAACCTGCATAACGAGGTTGTGGCACAAAATACAATGGTTTGGTTATGCCTTGGCCACGAATGCCAAGTCCTCCTCCTCTATAACCCATCTTGGTGAGGAGTCTCATGTCGGTTCCTATGATGGGTATCTCCACACTTCCAACTGAAATAACATCATGTGAAGAAACTGAAGACAAATCAACACTGTTTACCTTAGGTGTTGATTGTGAAACAGATGAATAAAGTTGTTGTAGGCCTTCGTTGCACTTCACTTCTGTCAATGCCTCTAACACGGCTTGTAGCTAAATCTTCAACTGCTGCGTCTCCTCCTTCTCTTCCTGAAGGAATGCTTTCAAGGCATCATGATCTTCTTGCAGAATTTAATTGTTGCGCTTCAATCCTTCCCACGCCTCTGTTGTGGCTTGCAATTGAAGCTGCAACTGTTGTTTGTCCTCCTTCTCTTTGTGTAGGAGGGTCTTCAATTATTCGTTCTCTGCTGCTTGTTTTTCGTAAGCCTCATACAATATTTCCTCTTTCTCAGAAACCTTGAGCATGGTTTCATACATGTCCTTGAAATTCTCCATGGCTCAACTTAGTGAACGTCCAATGTTCACGCTTTTAATCCAATCAACAAGAATACCTGCTCTGATACCACTTGATCCAGGGTAAGTTCTTGATACCCTTAACCAAGACTTTTACTTTGGCTGATAAATAGAATTACATTTAATTAAGACGTTAATGAATTGAAATGAAAAATTGTAGTTGTAAATAAGAGGAACATAAATGAACAATATCAACAATCATAAGAACACGTTGTTTGATGACGGAGTTCGTCCAGGAGGGACTACATCTCCGAGCCTTGGTGTCAAGATGGTGTAGGCCGCTGCGTTATGTGTTGTAAGAAGAAGATGTACATGGATGTGCTTTCCTATGACATACAAGGAAAATTTTGACTCACGCAGGAGTGGCTTGACCTCTTTAAGAGATGTTCCACTTCAGAACTCTCATACATAAAGAAAGACTCCTATTAGTATGAACATAGCTCACATGTAATAAATAAGGGTATCCTTCCAATCTTGGAAAAAAAGGGATCTCAACAATACACATATGAAAACAAGCATCTCGACAATGTGGCATAAAAGGGATCTCATACATGACACAAATCCATAGCTGAAAATACATCAATAACAACACAAGGCAAGATCCCACGACTCATGTATCAACTAGGATCTACAAGACATAATGCATCTCAAAGAGAAATAAATGAAGAATTACATGGAATCCACATCATATACCTCATGCTGCCATTTGCTAAAAGTTGAATTTCTCTAAGGCTGAATCTGAAAACACCATCAAACTTGTGGCGTCGAAAAATGTGAAAACGACTGCTCACACGTGGAAATCTGACACCTGCATAACCCACTTCTAAAAGTGGCTGAAAATTTGAAAAATCAGATGAAGAAACTGAGCACGCCATCAGACTCGTGGCGTCAAGTAGTGCAGAAACAACATAAAATTTGTCCCATTTGGACAAAGTCAAAATTTCGCCCTCCTGAAAATGGGGCTCAATCAAGGTTCCACCTGGGTCTTTTCTGGCTCATGGTTCCACCTCCTTGATTTGCGTGCAGCAATGTACCTACAAATAAAAATTTAAATCCGTGCATCTCCTCGAATCTCGTGCCCATACTTGGCTGCAAAATAACATTAATCTTCTACAAAATCGTGCTCCTTCTCCATGCTTGCCTTCCCCCCACGCACAACAAATAAGCTGGGTTTAAGTATTTTCCGTGGGCGGAATTTACAAGTCAAGGCTGTTGGCCTAGTGGTAATGTTTAGAAATTGTTGGAGGGAGGTCGGGTGGACAAACCCTGCCCACTCCTAATGAAGTCGAAATCTGTTTAAAAAAATCCGCATTTACTTTTCTTTTGAACCGTCCACATTTCAATTTAAATTTTAAGTTGGTTGGTTGGGGCCCGCCCCATGATCTTCGGGGGCCCGCACACATATACATCGAGGGTTTGTTGGGTTTTTGGTAGTGGCTCCTATTGCATAGAGAGGCTACCGCGTGGGTAGGGCCGGCGGGGTCGACCGCGGGTTCAACTCCCGCTAGCCTCAAATATATGTTACATAACACACATATATAATGTATATGGGTTGCCCGAGTGTGTGGGGTCCAGCGGGGGTCATGGTCTACCAGACCATTTTTTTAATATATTTTTTTGTTATATAAAAAAATTGGACTTTTTTTGAAAAATCTGAAATTTGACCGAAGGAGGCAAATTAACTAGGCAACAATTTAGCCCAGAATCTGGCCTGAGTGTGCCGGAATCCAGTGGCCGGGTTTGGTCCAATCTGCGTCCTCCTCAAGGCTTCCTAGTCAGCAAGTCGACCTGGAACTTTGACTGCACCTAACTTTCGCATATGAGCTCGGAATTGAGTGTCGTCTACGTCGTTGGAATCAGAAAGATGAGATCTACAGTCTGAACCTAGTTTTAGAGACTCCAAACACTACGATTTTTTAGCCTTGTACTCAAGCCATTTGTACTTGTACCTATTTAATCCACCTAGATCAAGAAGACTCTTAGTGACCGTTTTAAGCCATGGGTTGATGAAGCCCTCAAGCTCTCCTAGGATATTAATGTCACTATTAAAAAATTGAACCAGACTTTGGAGAGCGTCACCGTTGCAACAGTAGGACTGACTTTGCAGAAGCTAGTGGATATTGCTCAGATTGCTGCTATTCATAGTGAATGAGTGCTACCCCCACTAGTTGAGGCAGTGAAACTATTGCAGGCGCAGGTGGAGACCCCACCATCACAGTGACTCGGGACGAGTCACAAGATTTTGTTGGGGGACTGTTGGAACATGGTCCCCTAAAAGCTGTGAATTTTGTATAATTTTGTATATTTTTGATATTATTTAGTCTAACGCAGGGATTTTGGGGTGGGTCAAAGCCCCGAATGCATTGTAATGGGTCAAGGGTAGACCAAGAGTCCGCAAACCACGGTTTGTGGACCATTGGAAGCGTAGGCTAAGTTGATATAAATAGATGAACATTTTTTAGTCTTAAGGTAGGAAAGAATTAAGTCTGATGCTAAGTGCGAATTGTTAGATCTGTTGTTGGTCGTTAGGGTAAGGACTCCTGCTGGCTATGTGTGCAGGCTGTGTTGGATTTTATTGGGTTTTGAATACTAATATATGCATATATGGTTGAAGTATTTATGTGGTATCTGATCTAAGGTATTTCTGTTGATGAAAACTATTGGACCTGTTATAAATACTGTTGGTTATATATTTATGCTACGAATCTGTCTATGTTATGGTATAACTATACTCTGTTGATGATGCGTGCTGATTATTGTTGATACACACGTGGATGCGGAGTTATTAGATAGATCTGTGCATGACAATAGCTCTGTATATTGCGATTATATTGTCAACTATCCTGTGAATAGATCTGTCTGGTGCGAACCTGATAAGTTGTGAATGTGGATATGCTTGACTTACCTACCCTCTCTTGGGTGCGAAAACCTAGTTCCAACACCCTCCCATACTGCTTCGGGTGAGACTTTGGCCTGCGCAAGCAGGTCATTGCCGAAAGGGCCAGTAGTATAAGGGTTTGTTGGCAAACCTTAACCTCTGAACTTGGGTCAGGACCCCTCGAGCCAACACCATCATTGTCCCAGGATTGTGTCTAGAAGATGAAATGTTACAATTGGTAGGGTGAAGCGACTGTCCATTTTCATCTACCAAATGCGCCTTGCGGTATCCTGCTCCTGATAAGAGCTTCCGAAGTTTTGGAGTTGTTTGAATATTTTGTGCATCTGAACTCGATTCTGAATCTGCATTAACCTGAAAATTTGTATACATTAATTTTATTCTACTAATTAACATGGATAAAACAAATAAATTCAATTAGATAATGAAAATATAAATAAAATCTGAAGTAAATATTACGTCTGGAGATGGATAGAGAGAACTCCGCATTGGACTTTGAGAAATATTATGGAACGAGTTGGATTTTGAGGAATTATCCATTCGATATAATTATGAGATTTTCTCCCTGCATTTGAGAAAAATCAACAATAAATTTTGGTGTACATGCCTAAAATTAATTTTGGTGCCTTAAAAATGGACTTATTGTTATCGGTGCTAATGTACAGTTAACCACACTAGTGCACTTTAGTTACTACGCACCTGTGTCGTGTTATTAACTAACGCACCGGTGCAGTTAGTTAACAAACTCACCGAATATTCGGAAATAGAAAAAGCACAACTTTATTTTTTAAAGTGAAAAAAAAGCGGTAAATTGAAAAATGGGCAGCAAATTATTTTAGGAAATCTAATTTCATAAAAAAGTTCTTCAAATAGTGAAATCTATTCATTATTTCATTATTTTTGCAAAATTTTCCAGGGAGGGATTTGCATGAGAGACATACGTGGAGAAAGAGAGCATGAGAGCACTATGGAGCAACAAAATACTTTCTAAGAACGACACTATTCAAAGAATCATAATTTGAAACATTTGGTGATTCGCATAAAAACCCTGTAGTATAGTAAAATTGTTAAATTTTGCTGTAATAATTATTTTTTTTACAGTTTCTGTTGTATTTAATACATGCATAGTAAAAAATTTAAATTTTATTGTGCATTTTCAGAAAATAAAAACAAAAAAATCCATTCTTACGTTGAACCCTTGCTTCTTCTTGTTTTTTCCCTTGCTTCTTCTTATTTATGTGACTTCACTATTAGGGCTTTTCATTTTAGATTGAGAGGGTTTGTATTGCTATATATATATATAGGCTATGACATATAACCCGCGGGACCACTTGAAAATTTGGATCCCAATCCATGTTGGCCCTTTCATGATTTTTTTAAAAAACATTTTTTTTTAATCGGCGCGCCCTGTGTAAAATAGCGCATCGGTGCACTATTTTAGTATAGCGCACCGAGCGCGTACTGTTTGAAAAAAATAAGTTTTTATTAATTTATGTCGGTGTTAATCAATGCACCAGTTAACATATAACGTACAGGGTATCCTTGTTGACAGAGAGCATCGTACAATGTTTCTACTGTTTTGGCAGTGTGTTTATAAGAACATACCACACCACCTTCGATGCGTATTGTTTGAAAGGCAGGCCGTTTTCTTGATTATTTTTTTTTACCTAAAAGGTTTGTGATTTATTTATAAAATATATTAATGAATGATATGGTACAGGTTTCATATTGATAAAGAAATTGCTGACAAGAGATCAAGTAACAAAAATACTGATAACACATCAAGAAAAGAAAAAAAGACAAGTTATTTGTAAATTATTTACACAAATTATTATTTTTCAACTATATGTAAGTTTAACTGATATGTATTGTTTACTGTATATCATGCAGAGCCACAGAATGACAAAGCTCGATAAGATTATTTTTGATCTAAGACCAGAAAAGCATAAACGCTTGATGGAAAAATAACAGAAGGATGAATTAGGTGAATGAAAAAATACTATCGATCCAATATGAGTTTCTTTTTTGAATTTTCATTAATAATATACTTAAAAATATTAGATAACATGTTTCAAACAATCTATTAATTCACATATGTTTAATGTTCTACATCGACCAACAACGAAGAAAAAGAATGTTTTTCTAAGAAAAGAAAAAAAATAGAACATGCAAATGAAAATGAATTGCTCCTTAGCTCATCTGGAGTGGTGCTGGAGGTTAACGAAAGGGGGAAAAACTTTTACAAAACTTTGAGGGATCTAGGGGAACGAATGTATAGACGTTCTTTCCACTTACAATAAAAAAATAAATCCAATGATTCCAAGAACCAAATTTTATTTAAACTACATGATAAGTTTCAAGAGAATTGGTTAATGAGACATGTCAGAATTTTAATAGCAAAAATGTACAACAACAAAAAAGAAGGAATGAAAGAGTAATATTCCTTTAAAAAAATTTCTAGAATTATATGTATATATTACTAGAAATAAATCATTTAGAAATATCACTTTTGTTATATTTACTTTTCACATATCAATATAAAAATTAAATAGTTTATTGTCATGTTATATTTTCAGGAAGATTATGAAAATCTCAAAGGATGAACGAGCTGATATCAGAAATATGCCAGTAGGAGTGTCCAAAAAGGTGTACAAGGAGATGGTCAAATAAATGGACATAATTGCATCGCACGAGGATCCATCTCAACAACAACGTGCTTCAAATGTAATATGTAATCATTGAATTTTTTGATTAGCTACAATAAATAAACAATTTAGCATTACATATTAATTTTCAAGTATTTTCTTGAAGAAAAGAAAAGAAAATGGAACTCATTCAACATATAAAACAAGACGACAAGGAAGAAAAGGGTTGATATCTATGTTTGTGAGTAATTGTTACTTCATTATAACAACTTAACTAGATTTCATTTTTGTATATTTTAAGTTGTTTTACAACAATCATCATTGAATGTCTTCAAACAGGTGCTAACATACAAAGAAGAACCATCAGGTGAATTTATTGACATTAGGTTAAATATGGGTTGTCAATATATGTTGGCATATCAAAAATTGATTCTGGAATTTGTAAGCATCTATATTGTTTTACTTAGCTCCATCTATAATTAATAGAACAAAAAAATCTTTTATATTAAATATATGATTTTTTATGGGGTATAAAACTTGCAGGAAACAAAGTATGAAACTGCGCCAACAAATGAATTGTTGAAAGATCACATGAAATTTGGTTTTGAAATAATTTGTATAGTTCATGAGTCAATTCTTGCTATGGTAAATTTATTTTCGATTTACATTGATGTATATTATTTAATATTGCAATTTTCATTATTCTCACCAATGTATATACACTCATTACAATTAATTTGTATGTTTGTAGATGGAACTTGAAGAAGAAGAAATCAATCAACACAGTGAAGAAAACATTCCTCAAAATAACCCAAGTCATGGAAGTAGCATGAGCAGTGACAACAGCTCCATTGAATAATGATGATCAATATGTTTGGATATCAAATCAAGGCGTTGTATTTTTTGAAATATTTGTCTGTGAAATCAGTAATTTTGTTTAATGTAATGGACATAGTGTCCCAATTGAAAGATAGAGGGATACCAATAACTACCTCATTTTGTATGAAAAAGAGTGTCTTATTCATATATATATATATAATAAAATACATTTTAATTTATTCTATTGCGTTCTCCATTATCGTTGTGAAATGTTACACCACTGATTAAATATATGGATGATTAAATATTATAATGAAGAGATGTGAAATCTGATGATATTATATAACAAATTAATCCAAACATCACATTGAAATGCACTAATAAAAATTTAATTGATATGAATACCGTTATAAGATATGTGTCGACTTTTGATGAATAATGAATTTTAAAAAATCACAATAATTGCATGGTCATAGGTCGATGTTTCTAAAAAATACAAAATGAACACTAGTGCGTGTTAGTTACTGTGCACCAGTGCGTCTGTATGATAATGTGCACTAGTGCATTTCTATGACCTATGGGCACCGCACAAATACCAATACCAATTAGACCACCCTGTGCGCTTTATTGATGACTACCACTCATGCAGTCCAATAGGCGTTGCATGCACCGGTGCGTCTTGCCTTTAACACGTTGATGCATTTTTATAACTTAACGACCCAATGTGTTTTATCACCTACAAGGCCCCAAGTATTCACATATTGTTGCCACCTTTAAGTTGAGAATCTCACTGGAGTCACCAAGGTAGAATGCAACCTCAAATATTTTTGACCTCCCGCTACCTTCAAGAGCTTAGTAGCTTAGATTGAGCACAAATTTTCTGAAAAATGTAGCTTCAGGCTCTCGACAGACGCACCAAATTGTTATCACCAAACCAAGACTAATTGGGTTTTTCAAAATTCAATTTGATGTAACTATTTCAAACCACTTGGGTTGGAAGTTAGCCCTTCCAACCAGAGAGGGATCTATCAATAAAAGGTAATATATTCACTAAATCGGTTTAAAAATGAATATGGATAGCTCTTAAAAGTCTTTTAAATTATTTTTTGCAGGTGGAAGATGAGTGAGGGTTACCATTGGGTATGGAGTTAGCATGGAAACTCAATTACAAACAAGCATGATTCATGGAAGCTTAGGCACATGAGCTCTTACAAAAATAGTTATGACAGAAAACATAACACATAAAGGAATGTGGAGCATAAGATTTATGATTCCAAGTAATTATGTATGAGTAAGCTGAATTAACATTGAAAAGATAAAAGAGACAAACACATAAGAGCCCAATCACAATCTCAAGTCTAAACAAAAGTCTTTTACAACTGTCTATTTGCTAAGTGAAAAACAATTACAATAGTAGCTTTGGTCATTACATCCATCAACCCTCTCTAACTCTAAAAATCCTCTATTTATATAGGGTAAAATATTTTACATAGGTCTCCCACCTGGGCTAGACTCTCAAAACTGATGTAGAGATCTAATCCCAAAAGGAATTCATTACATTGAGAGAAAATAGAGATAATTCTGTTGGAAAGCATTTGTAACCTAAAAGGACTCTATCACTATTAAATTCATCAAAAAAATTTAAATAACCCATAATAATGATGCTTATCAAACCAAAAATCTTTTTTTAGGTGGCAGCAACCATGATCAGGTGGCAAACTTCCATGCTTGAATTTAGGCCCTGATATTCGGAATTTGAGGATGAGTTGTGTATTGGTGAGGTGGAAAAAATGGTGAGATGGAAGACATGTCATCCTTTTGTTGAGTGGTCTTCATCAACAGGTGTCTCAATGATACTTCTCAAACTATTTTTATGACTCATCTGCTCCTTGAAATACATTAAATGCTTCAAAAAGATTAAAACTCTAGCTCATTGGAAAAACATAGTATTTTAAGGCAAGTTCGTAGCATAGTTTTTGTAGAGTTTTCATTTCACCACCTTCTGCACTTTTTCTAACTTTTTTTCCTATTGGAGGGTACTCATTAGGTAAATTAAGGTAAACACATGCTTTCATTCACCCTTGTCATGATATATTTTGGAAATTTTACCTCAAAACATTCTACAGCGAGTTCGTAGTGAAAACTCAACTTCAAGCCTAGAGCTCGCTATGAACTTACCTAACTCACTAGAATTTGCAATTTTTCTCCTTATCTCCTAAAAAACATGCTTGCATCTCTGTAACTGATTTGATATGATATCCTAAGACAAAAAGTGACAAAAAAAGTGTGTCTTACCATCTTTCAAGGGGCAGCAGGGTCATCCATTACAATCATCTTTAAACCCTTTTTCTTCAATTCTATTTGCACCATCTCCATTTTCATTTCTAATTCTTTGACTTGGCCTTGTAGTTTCCTTATTTCTGACTAAAACCACCTATTTCTCCTAAAGGTATGTTTCATCATTCTGTGAAGTGGTAATGTTCTTCTCAACATCTTCCTTGACCTCTCTGCAACCTCATCATAAAAATCAATCTACTTGCTCACTTCTTTTTTGAAGTCTGTGATCTCCTTCCTCTCTTGTTTAAAGTATGTTAACTCTAGTTTAGCTTCTAAAACCTCTTCTCTAGCTTCCTTAATATGTTCTCTTAGAAGCTCCAATTCAGAATTTTCTTGAACATTTTCTTTTCCTTTCTTTGTATTGATCACCTCTTCCTCTCTTAGAGACGACTCTATGATTTCTTCCCTTGCTGGTTGTTTCTTCTTTTCTGGTTATTTATGTAGTTTATCAGATTTGTCTCCCTTTGATAGTTGTGACCTAGTGAGTGGCTTCCTAGGTTTAAAAACAAAGCCTAAATCTTCACTAGAAAAATATAGCTTCTTAGCTGTAAGACCCTTTTTCTTGATTTTTTCTCCTTTAACCTGTATAGGCTTCACAACAGGAGTTTCCTCAATATCAATTTCCTGCAAAATTTATTCAAGCTTTCCTTTCCCCTTTGTCTGACTTCTAGTGATCCTTCTATGAGCTCTTGTATTAGTTTTGACTTTACTATTGGTATGGGTTTTTTGAGGCACCATTGTCTCCTACAAATGATCAACTTCTACCTCTATTGGCTCCACCATGGGCTGCACCTCTGTCTGCACCTCCACCTCATGTTCAACCTCTGTTTCAGACCTTGGTTCTTTGTCTTTCCTAGGAGTATTTGTCTTTGACCTAGGTGTCTTTCTTGGAGTGAGGACATCCACCTCATACCCACTCAAAAAAATAAAAGTGGGTCAATCCCTGTTCAACTTCTTCAACTCCTCCATAACTAACAATTTAATTAAACCATGATGAAAAATAGATGTATCACTGCTTTCAGGTTTAGATTTCACCTTTTCATTCATTTTTCCTAAACTTCTAAACAAAAAAAATGGTAAATCCATAGGCTATTTACCTGTGAAATGAAGCAACAGTCTGAAGTGGTATTGGTAGAGCATGTGAAATCTACCTTCACAAGTAAAATATTTCTAAATGACCATCAACAGTTTTGAGTAGTTGTCCTTGAGGCAACTCCTAGATATGCCTGAGGTCCTGTTAATTCCTGTGTGCTCCTCCTTCAAAAATACATCATAGTTTTGAAGCTTAAACTTTGTTACCTTGAACCACTCCTCTCAAGACCTTGGAATTTCAGATTCCTATGCAATGGTCTCAGGAGAAACAGTAAAATTGAGGATTCCCACCTTCGAAGTTCACAACAAATTCTTTGGACACTTTTGCATGAGATCCTTGCAGTTTCTAGAAAATCCTCAAACAACCTACATTTATAAAGGCTTGTGAGAAGCTGGGGTCTTCTGCAATCAACCTCATATCCATGTGCTCGTATCTGACTATAGATCCACCCTTGTTTGGATTTTTATGTGAAGCCATGCCTTCTAATACAACGATGATCAGATTCAAACTTTGACACCTGCAAAATTGTTTAAGATAGCAAGCACCTTCTTTGAAACAGGTAACAACTAGCCTAAGACAAATACTAGACAAAAAAAAAGACTTAAGACTGCTGGAAAAAGGCTTAAACAACTTACAAGGATGAAATGCAAGGTGTTGTTGTTCGAATGAGAAATTGGGATAAGTTAGGAAAAAGGGATGAGTGAGAAAACGAAATGATGGAAGGCATGATGATTACCACGCATGCACATGACGTAAGGTGACACATAAATGTAACGTATCATGATGAAAAGTGTGTTGTTACCACTGAAATTATGACAGCATACCACTTATCCCACTTTTAGCAAAAAATTCATAGTTCGTATCATTTTCAGTTACTGGGTGGGAAATTTTGATACGGAACTATCAGACACTTCCATAGCGAAAACAAAGTGTTTTACACAGAAAATGCTGCGGACTCCAGAAAAAGTTGCCAAGTGTCATAAAATTACTCTTTTAACCCATGCCATCATATTGTTTGAAATTTACTTTGATAAGACCTATATGACATGACCAATGACCATTTAGACCCCCTTAAACTATATACATAATTTGAAATATAATAAACTTCATGAATTTATTTCATCCTAATGACCTAACCTAACTCAACTAAGAAACACCTAGACAAACCTATTTTTTATCAAGGATAACATAAGAGGTGATAGACACGGGTATCATTCTAGTTCTGGTTTAGATAGTCATCATGATAGTCATTGGTATGATAGAATGACAGGGGCTATTTTCCTAAATATTTTAAAAAGGAAAAACCACCTACATTTTATGGAGATATGAAGAAACCACATGATGCAGAGGCATGGTTTCCTAGCATGAAGAAGTTTTTCAAATTGCATGATTACTCAAGAAATATGAAAGCTAGGATAGTTGCATTCATCCTTAGAGGCAGAGTAGACATTTGGTGGGAAGACGTGAAGAACGTCAAAGATATTTCTGAGGAGGATTTGACTTGGAGTGAGTTCGAAAGGCTTTTCCAAAAGAAGTATCTATTAGAGATATATTACAATGACAGTGAAAAGAAGTTTTATGAGTTGAAGATGGGTTCCATGACATATGAGGAATATACTAGCAGGTTCTTGGAGTTATTGAGGTATGTGCCTTACCTCAAGGAGGAGAAGGCCAGGATTCAAAGATTCATTAATGGGTTTCCAATTGCATTCAGAGATAAGATTGCGTTTGATGAGCCTAGATCATTGGAGGAAGCCATTTGGAAACTCAATAATTGTTATGAATAATTGAAGCATAGATAAGAAACTAAGCCATATTGGAGAGGTAATGATAAGAAAAAAGGAAAATGGGACAAGAAGTGAGCAATGCCTCGAGACACAAGTAATAAGGAGAATGTTGCACCATCGAAGAATTTCAATACATCTAGTGGAGGACAGGGATTTCAATCAAAAAAGTAGAATAAGAATGAGAATAGGGAGCCAGTGAGGTGTTGGACTTATGGAGGAGACCAACGTAGCAAGGATTTTCCACAATATCAAGGTGTTAGGCCACATATCTATAGTGTGAATGAGGAAAATAAAGTGGGAGATGTTGGGCATAAAATTCCTCGGATCTATGCAACTGTGGACAACATGCAGGAATATCATTAGGCTTCTATCACTTAGATGGATGGTAAGCTTTGTGATCAATTTTTTTCTATTTTGATTGACCCTAGATCTAACTATAGTTATATTAATCTTGACTTGGTGGATACCTGTGGTTTGAGTAAGGAAATGCATGAAGAATCTTGGTTAGTGCAGCTAGCCACAGGTACGAAGAGAAGAGTTCACCATTGGGTAAGAGCTTGCACATTTGGGCTAAACGGTGTGCCTACAATAGCGCACATGAACATATTTCCATTGGGATCATACGGTATGCTATTGGCTATGGATTGGTTATATATTCACATGACCAAGGTAGATTTCTATGACAAATATATTGAATGTGTTAGTATCCTATAATCTATAGTATCACAGGGTGACTGATTATTCTTTTCAGATCTTTCATATTGTCATTAAGGGTCCATGGTTTTCATTTATTTCCAATAAAGAAATTGTTGTCAAAAAATGGGAAAAGAATGCTTATTCCATGGTTTAGGAACCCAAATTATAGGATAAAGTTGCTAAAGGAATTTTTGTAAATATATTTAGAACTTATCTTAATTCCATCTACCACATGAGCCAAACTATGCAAAATCCATAGTTTATCGCTTAGAAAACCTTTTAACCTCAAAACCTGAAACCTTACCACATTTATCATATTACATGGTGGGACCCTTCTCGCCACGTCACCTACCCCGTTGATCTCTTGCCACCTCCCATTTTACCTCCGACCGCACCATCCAATCATCCCCTCCACTCTAATGATCCCTCACCTCTCCATTCACATACTCACACGTCCACCTTACCCCACTCCATCCAACGGTCAACATAATTTTTCGCCCCCCACCCTCTCCATTAGAGATTTACTGCTGGGGGGGGGGGGGTTCGAAACGTGTTGTTTCTCCATTTGGGCCCTACCCTTACATGGCGGCACCCAATAATTTCGCACCCCCCTTCGCCGAAACTACTTACCACCTCACGACCCCTCCGAAATGGTTTCCCCCCCGCTTTGATACCACTCCCGCCACCTCTTCTCCACATCAACTCTCGCCACCACTGCTCCATGTCCACTCTCCACAATTCCCGCCGAAAGCTTGAGGTAACAATCATTACAAGTGTATATTATCTTGATGCGGAGGCCCTTTTCAAAACATTAGACATGCGAGCAGTAGCAAACAATTTTGCCCCTATTTTTTTTTATGCACGTGATCTTATAGAAAATGGGAAAATTTAGTTAAGGAAACCACTTCTCCTCGTTATTGCAACATGCTATGTATGTTTCCTTGAGCTCAACATAGAAGGTTTCATTAGAAGAAAATAGGGGAACGAATGCTGGTAATAGATTCTTAATTCAGGCCAAAAAATCCAAGTGACATCATTTGAGAATTCAAAGGCATAGGTAGCAGAGTTTCAGGCATCAAAGCATTAGTATTAGAAGTGTATGAGGGATAAATGGAAAATTCAAAAACATTGTTGCAGTAATATTTCTGTTGTCCCAGTAGTTACTCAACCTCAATATATCACGGAGATCAACCACTGAATGCAAACCCTTATTCATATGTGATGTCCATCTCTCGAATGGAAAAGACGATCTTGTTAATAGCAACATCCTGAGAAGTAGGAGGATGTTTTACATATGTCACTCCTGTTGTAATCACTTCCTTAAAGATTGATGATTAGTTATACATGTGTCATTACTTTTATAATAGTTTCTCTATTTTGAGGAGGTAGATGGAAGGTTTGAGTGCAAAGCTAGATATTTTAGTTAAGTCTATATATTTTGATGCAAAAGAAAAGAAAAGGGAAAAAAAATATTTAATGAGAAATTGTTTGATTCTGGAAATGTTTTCACGGTGTTTTAAGTGACAGTTTACAAAGTAATACAAGAGAAGCATTCATGATTCACGTGGTGTACCAAATGGTGAAGTTTTATCCTGTTTAATATGTTATCCATAGTTTTCCTTTCTTAGTATTTCTGAATCCAAATTATATAACGTAAAATGATGAATATGATTTGTTACCAAAGCACCCTATTCTTGCTACGTTTACAATATTCTATATTTTCTACTGATGCCAAATCAAGGAATTATTAATTGCTCCTTGATTTTTGTTGAACCTTACATTCCAGTCAAATTGAGGAATTCTTAATTTCTCCTCAGTTTCTACTGGACTCCACTCTTCTTGTATCCTCCCATTCCATTTTATTCTCAAAGATCCCGTTGGGGTTCCCATGTTTTGGCAAGGTTGGAAATACCAAAAAATGAGACAACATCAAACCACTTTCAGACCTCAGGATCTAGCCCTCCTGGGTCTAGAGAGGGATCTCTCTATGATATGTCAAAGGTATATGACTTTGAAGCTCAAGGTTTAAGATGTCAGGCTCGTTACAGGCACAGGGTTTTTTTGTTTGATTTTTTGTTTGGTTGGTTGGGAATCAGGAATGAAGGGTTCAATATAAGACAAGGCAATGAGCAGAGAGGATTTTAGGCTAAGGTAGATAACTCAGGGAACATCAAGGCCATTGGGCAATGGAGTCAGGAAAGGGTTTACTTGTTGTTCAATGTGCAAGCTTTCAGTTGGGCTAGTCATCTAAAGCATTGGATCCTAAAATGATTGTGTGGCATGGAACATTAAGGGTTGAAAGTGAAAAGAGGAAAACCATCCAATTCTGTCTATAGATCAGGTCAGAGGTCATTTAACTCTAGACCTGCTTGGACATAATCAGAGGCAACTTGAGGGAACTTGGAAAGTTTAATTGAAATGGAAAGATCCTAGTGAGGCAGAGACAGAGTTCTAAACCCCCCAGTGTTCTCAACTCATTTAATTAAATCTAAACAAGAACATCTAAAGAGAGATTCCATTAATTCATACATCAGCTAGCAATATATTAGACCACTACACTGGTTAAATTAATTGAAATCAATCCTTAGATAACACATTTAGTAGAAAACATAAAGCCAAGGAGAGCAGAAACATAGGGTGTCTAACCAGGGCAAATCCTATGCCAGATTTCTGATGCAAGCCAGAAGAAGTGTAATGAAATGAAATAAAACACAAAGATAGAAAAACATCACCGCTGCTTTAGATCAGGATCCAAAGAAATGTGCTTGTCATATTAAAAAACAACACTAGTCATGTACAACATTGCCCACAGCTTGAACATTCAGCCTGAATACATCCTTCTTCAGCCTATCTTACAACTTTACACAGACACTGTGTCTCAAAAGAAACTACTTGCAATCTTCTGATAACTGATCAACAACCTTTACAATGTTTCTTCATGAAATTTTATAGCAGAAAGATGGGCTGAGGAGGTAGGTGAAACTTTAATGCAGCATTAAAACTTCTGAAAAGAAAGAGGGCCGAAGCCCATTCTGTTTAAATTCTGAGCATTCAATTCCTGTCACTCTTTGGATGGAAGAGTGGTCTTCTTCAGGCTTCTATTTACTTCGGTATGTCTCTTGATGTACTTTGATTTGCATGACTCTGTGGTACTTTTGGTGAATAAACAAATGATAAATAAATGACTGAGCGGTCTGCCGTATTTATGAAACAAATGCTCTGGTAGCCTCGGACTGTTATCAGGGTGGAAATTTCTTCAGGAGCACAGTGTAGAATAAAAACTGCATGTCCGCTTTGTTCTTTATGGAGGAAAAACATTCTGCTGCTGTAGAAACCCTGATATGCATTGATTTCTACATTTTGTACCTTCTGCATGATCCCTGGGTCTTCAATCTGGTACTTTGCCTCTAAATCTCTGAACATAAGGCTTATATATCTTCATTTGCGTGCCTTAAGCTCTCTGCTGCTTAACTTAAATCTCTGACTATGAAATCTATGTGTTAATGGCGCCGAGACATTTTTACAGGGACAAACCCTGCTCTTTAAATGCAAGTCCTCTCGTAAGACCTCCTCGGGTTTTCTTCATGATTTCTGCCTCTGCACACGGTCTTTTCCTGTGTTTTCTGTCACTGTGAAAGAAACCATGAATCATGGTAGCCATTTACTATTGTTAACCCTACAAAACACGAAAACCTATTAAGAAAACTTATGCACGGAGGTGGTGGACGCAATGGGACGAGAATAGTCGTGCAGAAGGATGAGATGGTGGAAAGGTGCAGAAACATGGTGGAAAATGAAATATGACAGTGGGACGTGGTCTAGCGGACGTGGGCGGAGCACAGCAGATTTTAACGTAAAATAATGAACATTTGACCTTGGAAAGCATATATATAATGGGGGCGAGGCGAATGTACGACGGAGACACATGGAGGTGATGTGGCGGGACCGGGCGATGGCGGGACAATCAAATCTGGACCATCTGATCTCGGCAGAGATCGACGAGGGAAAACACGTCGGAGGGCGATGGACCGTGGGCTAGGGGTACGTCGGCTATGGGTTATCGCGTGTGCAGCTTCATCGACCGATCACTGTTGGATGGAGGGCTCTGGATCAAACGACTGATATGCATATCCCTGCGTGTCTTGTGCCGAACGATAACACGCGATGGGGTAGCGATTTTCCAACCGTACAGGTACCATGCGGCAAGCGATGAGTGGAATCGCTGCGGAAATAAAAATACCGCCAGTCCTCAGAAAGCGGTGCGATATATACAGGCAGTTTTTGAACGGGCGCGCTGGTGGGACCACAGGGGCAGGTAGACTCCAAACCATCGGATCTGCAGGTAAATGGATGGCGATTGCGCGGTCAGGTGTTTGAACGGGGAAACACGGACACTGTGGAGTTAACGATCGTCGTCCAATCTATAAAGATCAACGATCAAGAATGCTCCCGATATACATTGTAGATTAGCGCCTTTCGGGCCAGTGCTCGGTTACAGTGCCTGGGTTGCGTGGAGAAAAAGCTGAGGGGCTAGCGGGAGGGGGCTAAGGCCTAATGTAAGTTGCAAAGTGGGTTTTTTGCGCATTTTTAGTGCAATTTGAGGGCAATAAAGGGTCACGGTAGAGGTAATGAGGGTTTAAATGGCCAGCCAAGGGGTATGTGTGGGCTTTAAACGAGGTTTTGGGAGAATCAGAGTGCTAATGAGGGAAATAAAAATGGGAGAAAGAGGGTGGAAAGTGGGGTATTTTTCAAGGGTACCAGGGGTAAAAATAGGCCTTTCGGAGCACAATTTTTTTTACAGTCAGAGAGGCTTGGGGGATGGAAAAAACAGAGTAGATTTATCAAAGGCAAATGCACAAGGAGGCTTCAAGGATGATGTGTTTTCAGAGGATATGCATTCCTTGAAGGCTCAGAAACAATTCAGCCCCCTTCTTGCTTGTCAAGAAATTTTATAGGAGAGGCTAACGTATCCAAAGTAGTACACCTAGTCAGCCTCGTTTAACTCATATTGACATTTCCCGCAAATTGATCACCCAAGCCCTTTGAATCCATTGCCCAATGGCCCTTTTCCCTTGCTTTCCTGACTAAACCAAATTCAAAATCCAAACTCTGCCTCTATTAACTAGCCTAAAATGCCAAATCAAACAAATCTATATCTAATAGAGAGATCCCTCTCTGGGTCTAGGAGGGCTAGATCCTAGGCTCGAAGAGGTTTTTATGTTGCCTCTAGGATTCTGCCCAAATTTCGTAAAAACTTGAGCGATAACATAGTGACGACCATACCGGGGAGAACTATCTCTCGTAATGCACTTCAAGTTTCATTTTGACTTTTGATGGTGAACAGAGGTAAACACCAAGGATGAACACTACATGGCATCTACGATTCAAAGAACCCAAATTTTGAGTATTCAAGGAGACTCCACAACATGATGACCAAATTTTCTCTGTGGTTTGTGGCAAATCTTTTATCTTGTGAAGATTTAAATGCATTTAGGAATCAATTATCAGAACTTTAGCTTGATGGAGATTTTCTAGAGGCTGTCTTTCTTATTTTGAAATCAAGAATTTTTTTTTTGAAGATAAAACATGTTTTCTTGCATTGGTGGTTGGACAATAAAAAAATGGCATTGAACTTTTGAATTCTCAAATTTAGTCATATAGTTTCCGAGATCATAAAGAATTCTTGGAAATCTTCCTCCTCCAAAGCAAGAGGAAATTGTACTAAATTTTGGCTTACATATTGAGGATGATTATTCTTTTGAGTACAAAATTGAAGATGTGGTTTCGAGGTTTAATATTGTGGATACAACTGATCAACTAGTCATTGAAGGCCTAGAAAAAAATATCATACGTCATGCTTTTATCGATCCTATAGCAGATTATATGGAGGTTCTTTTTAGCTTAAGTTTTCAAACATGTATTCTCTATAAGGATCAAATACATCATCAGTTTCCATTACATATTATAAATTTGATTATGTGGACACATAATCAAGTTATACTTCTGATTTTCCTGACAAGTAGTCAAGGTGTCCATTTGTTTCTGCAACTACTTGACTGGCTCCATTGGAATTCTGTATTACCTGATTCAGTAAGATTATCGGTAGAATAGGATGGGTATATGAGTGAAAATAAGCTCAGTACTTTGAGAAATTTTCCAGTTTTAGTTCTATATTTCTTTTCAATTTTCAGATCCAGTGTGTTCCAGACTCCAGTTTGCAAAGAGTGTTGATTTTATCTTGAATATTTTCAGCCACAGAGGTTGTAGCAGATCAGGTTGCAGATTTGGGATCAACCCAATGAATTAGGCTACTAATCTACAGTGTTCTTGACACCTCCTGAAGGAGCTGCCACCCCCAGCTGGAGCCTCTGTTAGTATCCTATAATCTATAGTATCACAAGGTGACTGATTATTCTTTTCAGATCTTTCATATTTTCATTAAGGTTCCACGATTGTCATTTATTTCCAATAAAGAAACTGTTGTCAAAAAATGGGCAAAGAATGCTTATTCCATGGTTTTGGAACCCCCATTATAGGATAAATGTGCTAAATGGAATTGCTGTAAAAAAATTTATCCTAATTCCATCTACCACATGAGCCAAACTATGCCAAATCCATATTTTAGCACTTAGAAAACTTTTTAACCTCAAAACCTGAAACCTTACCACATTTATCATATTACATGGTGGGACACTTCCCGCCACGTCACCTACCCTATTGATCTCTTGCCACCTCCCATTTCACCTCCAACCCCACCATCCAATAATCCCCTCCACTTTAACGATCCCTCACCTCTCTGTTCGCATACACACACGTCTACCTTACCCCACTCCATCCGACGGTCAACATAATTTTTCGGCCCCCCCTCTCCATCCGAGATTTACCGTCGAGGTGGGGTGGGGGGGGGGGGGGGGGTACGAAATGGGTTGTTTCCCCGTCTTGAACCTACCCTTATGTGGCGCCACTAGGGAATTTCGCACCCCCCTTCGTCGAAACCACTTACCACCTCATGACCCCTCTGAAATGGTTTCCCCCCACTCCAATACCACTCCCGCCACCTCTGCTCCACGTCGACTCCCGCCACCACTTCTCCATGCCACTTTCTGCAATCCCTACTGAAAGCTTGGGGTAACAATCAATACATGTGTATATGATCTTGATGTGCAGGCCTCAGTTAGAACATTGGACATGCGAGCAGTAGCAAATCATTTCACCCCTACTTGTGCTGATGCATGTGGTCTTATAGAAACTGGGAAAATTCATTTAAGGAAATCACTTCTCCTGGTTATTGCAGCATGCTATGTATGTTTCCCCGAGCTCAGTGCAGAAGGTTTTGTTAGAAGAAAATAGGGGAACGGATTATGGTAATAGGTTCTTAATTCATGCAAGAGAAGCCAAGTGGAAACGTTTGAGAATTAAAAGGCATAGGTAGCAGAGTTTCAGGCATCAAAGCAACAGTATTAGAAGTGTATGAGGGACAAATGGAAAATTCGAAAACGTTGTCACAGTAATCTTCTGGTTGTCCCAGCAGTTACTCGACCTTAAGATATCACGGAGATCAACCACTGAATGCAAACCCTTATTCATATGTTTTTTCCATCTCTCGAATGGAAAATAAGATCTTGTTAATAATGACATCGTGGGAAGTAGGAGAAAGTTTTATATATGTCACCCATTTTGCAATTACTTCCTTAAATACTGATGATTATTTATACATGTGTCATTACTTTTATAACGGTTTCTCTATTTTGATAAGGTAGATGGAAGGTTCAAGTGCAAAGCTAGATCTTGTAGTTAAGTCTATATATTGTGATGTAAAAGAAAATCAAAGGGAAAAAAATATGTAATGAGAAATCTTTCGATACTAGAAATGTTTTCACTATGTTTTAAGTGAAAATTTGCAAAGTAATACAAGAGAAGCATTCAGGATTCACATGGCGTACCAAGTGGTGAAGTTTTCTCCTATTTAATATGTTATCCATTGTTTTCCTTTCTTAGTATTTTTGAATCCAAATTGTAGAACATAAAATGATGAATAGGATTTGTTACCAGAGCACCCTATTCAAGCTACGTTTACAATATTCTATGTTTTCTACTGATGCCAAATCAAGGTATTCTTAATTTCTCCTTGATTTCTGCTGAACCTTACATTCCAGTCAAATTGAGGAATTCTTAATTTCTCCTCAATTTCTACTGGAATCCACTCTTCTTGTATCATCCCATTCCATTTTATTCAAATATCCAAAGTAGTACACCTAACCTACCCTGTTTCACTTATGCTTGATTACTTCTACAAATTGATCACCCAAGCCCTTTGACCCCATTTCCCAATGGAAATTTTCCCTTAATTTACCCACCAAACCAAATTCAAAAACCAAACCCCACACCTATTAAATAGCCTAAAACACAAAATTAAACAAAGCTATATCCAGTAGAGAGATCCCTCTCTAAGTCTAGGAGGGCTAGATCCTAGGCTCGAAGTGGTTTTGATGTTGCCTCCGGGATTCTACCTTTAGCCTTGGAATTACAGAGTGATAATAGAATGTATGGATGAAAATGGGGAGCCAAGAGTATTGCATGGAAATAATAAAGCCACATTATTTAGGATGGTAACAACTATGCAGGCCAAGCATAGTCATAAGAAATGGTGTGTACTATTTGCAGTATATATCTCTAGTGACAATAGTAAATAAGTCAAGGATGCAGATGTGCTGAAAATGTATCCAGTATTGCAGCAGTTTCCAGATGTGTTTTCATCATATATTTCATATTTTCCACTGCACATGGAAGTAGAATTTTCTATTTAGTTGGTGCCAGGGGCAACCCGAACATCAAAATCACCTTACAGGATGAGTGCAGAAGAGTTGGTAGATTTGAAATTGATGTTGAAGGAAATGTTAGACAAAGGGTACATTAGGCCAAGTGTATCTCAATGGGGTGCACTGGTGTTATTCGTAAAGAATTAAGATGGCACTCTTAGACTATGCATTGAATACAGGCAGGTGAACAAAGTGACCATCAAGAATAGGTACCCACTACCGATGATTGATGATTTGTTCAATCAGCTGAAGGGAGAAATTTTTTTCTCTAAGATCAACCTGAGATCAGGATATCATCAAGTACGCATCAAGGAGTATGATATCTACAAGACCGCATTCAGGATTAGGTACATGTATTGTGAGTTTGTTGTAGTTCCATTCGATTTGACTAATGCCCCAACTACATTTATCTGTTTGATGAACAGTGTGTTGTGTCCTTACTTGGACAAGTTTGTGATTATTTTCATTGATGATATATTGGTGTATTCTAAAAATGAGAAAGATCATGTTGAACATTTTACAGGAAATATTGAGTTTGTTGAGAGATAATCAGTTGTATTCTAAGCTCAAAAAATGCAACTTCTTCTAGACTGAGGTTCACAACTTGGGACATGTTGTCTCCAAGGAGGTCATTGTAGTAGATACAGAAAATATAAGGGCTATCATGGAGAGGGTAGATCCTAAGAGCGTAGATAAGGTGAGATCATTAATGGGACTAGCATGTCACTACAAGAGGTTCATCAGGAACTTCTCACAGATCTCTTATTCGACTACATTATAACAACGCAAAGGTAAGAAGTTTGACTGGACAAAGGAGTGTGAGGCCAGTTTTGAGTAGCTCAAGCAATTGTTGACACATTCTCTAGTGTTAAATATTGCGGATCCGAATAAGGATTTTGCAGTGTGTACAAATGCTTGCAAGAAAGGGCTTGGTGGATTCCTTATGTGGGATGGACAAGTGATATGCTATGAGTGAAAAAGATAAATTTACATGAGAAAAACTACCCGACACATGATCTTGAGCTAGCCGCAATCATTCCTGCACTCAATATGTGGAGGCACTATCTTATTGGAAGGCATTTTGTACTTATGAGTGATCACATTAGGTTGAGGTACTTGTTTGACCAGTCGAATTTGAATACCAGGTAGGAAAGATGGTTGGCTACAATTAGTGAGTCTGACTTCGAGATTAGGTACATCAAGGGAAAGGAGAATAGGGTCACATATGCTCTTAACAGGAAGGTATAGGTAAATCACTTAGTAGCGATGAGCTCCTATGGGATAGACTTACGAGATATGATCTTGCAGGCAAGTTAGCTAGATCACAGGTACATGGAGATTGTGAACAGGTTGCAGCAGAGTACAGGTATAGGTGTTGGTATAGGTATAGGTGTTGGTACAAGTACCAGTACATGTGTTGTTACAGGCACAAGTGTTGGCACATGTAAAATTATAGGTGCTGGTACATGTACATGTGTTGGCACAATTACATGTACAAGTGGTACATGTATAGGTAAATGTGTACAGGATTTGGATTACCATCTCACGACAGATGGATTGGTCAGATTCTGAGACATGATATATGTACCAAACAACAATGATCTTAAGAAGGTGATCTTGAGGGAGTTTCAGGCAAAATCATATTCGGATCACCCAGGCTACCAGAAGAATTTGACTGTAGTGAAGAGATTCTACTATTTCCTGAATCTAAAGGGGGGTGTAGCAGAGTTTGTGGCTAAATGTTTGGATTCTTAGATGGTTAAGGCAAAGTCCAAGAATCTAGGTGGATTGCTACAGCGGATTTCAATTCTGTAGTGGAAATGGGAGGTCATTTCCATGGATTTCATCACAAGTTTTCCTAGGACAACTAGACAACATGATTCTATTATGGTTTTTGTGGAAAGGTTAACAAAGGTTGCACATTTAATACCGATGAAGACTACATACTCATCTAGTGATGTAGCACAGGTGTTTACCAGAGACATAGTTAGATTGCATGGTGTTCTAAAGAAGATTGTGTCCGACAGGGATGCAAAGTTCACTTCCAAGTTTTGGAAGGAGTTATTTGCAGGTTTGGGCATTGATTTGGCCTTCAACACAACGTATCATCTGTACATATATGGACAAGGCTGAGAGGGTCAATGAGATATTAGAGGATATGCTGAGGATGTATGTGATGCATCAGCAACACAAGTGGGAAGAGTATCTTCCATTGGTAGAGTTCGCCTAGAACAACGAATATCAGGAGTGGTTGAGAATGAGTCCACTTGAGGCATTGTATGGGTAGAGTTGCAACATTCCTATTATTTGGAGTGATCTGGTTAATAGGGTACTTATTAGACCAGATATGTTGGAAGAAATGGAACAGGAAATGTAGGTGATCAAGTAGAACTTGAAAGCAATGCAGGGTAGGTAGAAGAGTTATGCATATAGGAATAGGTCATTAAAAAAGTTTCAGGTTGGGGATCAGGTGTACTTGTGTATCAAGCCCAAGAAGAGCTCCTTGCAGATTGGATCATGTGCCAAGCTGGCACCAAGGTTTTGTGGACCCTTCAGTATCATCGAGAGGATCAAACCAGTGGCCTATCGACTTGCACTACCTTCCATAGTGAAATTCCATGATGTTTTTCATATATAATTACTTAAGAAATATGTTAAGGATGCTGACCATGTTATTGAATGGTATGTATTGCAGGTGGAAGGAGAAGGAGAGTTCTAGGTGGAACCGCAATGTATTTTGCAGAAAAAGACGCTCATACTTCGGAATTGAGAAATAGAGAAATCTAAAGTGAAATGGAAGTACTTTGGGCCTAATGAAGTTACATGGGAGATGATGGATTAGATGTGGGCTATGTATCCTTCCTTGTTTACCCGTTGAGGCAAAGCAGTTTTGGTGTGATGTTGGTTTTTTTTTAGCATGTGTTTTGGCGATGTTTTGGTATATGTTTTGATGTGATGGTTGGATGTATGTACATATGTATATGGATGTAAATATCACCATGAGCTATTTTATAAAGCTCCAATAAGTAGTAGGGTATCATGTCATTATAGTGTCATGTTGTTATGATGTCATGTTGGTTTGATTTGAGCAGGGTGATCACTGTAAATATTGCATCGAGCTATTTTATAAACCTCCATGGGAAGTATGGTCTGCTTTTCAGTGGGTTTTCTGAGGTATATGTGTGATTGTACACCAAGGATAGTGTTCCACAAGGGGGAGGGTTCTATAACATCCCTGGTGAAAAACTCATGTAATAAAGTTAAAATAATAACCACAGTTGATGCGACACTTATTACAAGCTGAATGATCGGGAAAAATATCCTAGGGGGTGTTCATTTGGTCTATTATGGCTAAGGAAATTGGAAAAGGCTATGAATAAGGCATTAAAGAGGAAAAAGTATTTTTGGCACAATAATTTATAAAAATAATGGAAATTAGGAGAAAAGGGAGGTAAAAGGTCATAGGCTGCAAGTGAGGAGGAAATTGAAGGAAAGTAATGGAAAATGAAGAAAATAGAGTACTATTCTATAAAAATGTTTCTGAGGATCAGTTGGTAACTTTTTTCAGTGCATTTTTTGGATCTCTCTCATTATTCTCTCTCTCTCATACTCTTGGATACTTAGATTTTTCTTGGAGCACTCTTGGAGAGTGTGGATACTTGGCGATTTGGATAAATAAGGAAAAGGAAGATCAAGAAAGCATAGGTGGACATCGGGATCAACATCTACAGTGAGATTTGAGTGCAGGTACCAAGTTTCATTTATGTTTTCCTCATTGGTTTTGGCATGCATGGTGTATGCATGTGGATTTCCTAGACTTTCCATTTCCTGGACAACCATGGTATTGTGGGTTTATTTCCATTGATTGTTTTCTGGTTGGTTCTCATGATTCCTTTAGCTATTGGGTTGAGTTATTAGTTCCTAGAGCCTTGGTTGGAAAAACTCTCTAGAGCCCGACGAATTGTTGTTGGGTTGAGTTACTACTCTTGGAGCCTTGGTTGGAAAAACTCTCTGGAGCCCGAGAACATTTGGTGCTGAGATACTAGTATTGGAGCCTTGGTTGGAACAAACACTCTAGAGCCCTAGAGCAGCTTGGATAGAGACCAATCCTTGATGGTTGTGATGTTTGACCGTGAGGTGGAATCACTAGTTGAGGGTTGAGGTGGTTTGGCCTCTGGAAGCCCTGGATTGATTTTGATTGATGTGTTTGATTAAGTCCCACATTCATGCTTGGAATATGGCACCGGGGTGATTGGATGAAGTGAGACTTGGCTCGACCAATCTATGGTCGGTTGGAATGTGGGAGTCCCATATCTGGTTGGTTTTTACTTTCAGTAATGAAGAGCTCATTTATCTGGTATTTGATATGAAAATATACTAGTTTATGTCTAGATTTTATTGTTATTGTATCCAATGCATTTCTATTATTGATATGTTGGTTATGAGAAAGTATTCGATCGGTGATGATGTATGAATACATTCATGTTTTTTTACTGTAAATGAATATCCCATGTATCTATGGTAAAATTTATTGTATGATAGCTTATGATGTAGGGGAACAATGCTTCTTAGCAATTCTTAGATGAGAAAGAGACCCCTTTGTTTAAATATGTTGTTTATACCTGTGGATCTTATGTTTGTGACATGTTTGACGAAATTAATATCATGGTTGGGTGGGGTTTCATGATTTCCAGCTGATGTGATTCCTTCCATATGTTTTTTTAATTTTATTTACCCTCTCCTAAAGTTACAAGAAGTTCTGGGCAGTGACCTGGGCTCTAGGGTTGAAAATGTGGCACAAATCTCAGAGCTACAGGCAGAAAATTTATTGTTTGGGCCTTAGCCACTACCTTGAAAAGGATAGCCCATGGTTATAGACCCTATAGCCACTTCCTTTCCCTTAAAAGCCCGCGGGTAAGCCCCAAAGGGGCTAAAAATTACCCCCCCCCCCCTAGGGAACATGGCCTTGAAAGTTGGGTTACCTCCTGGGGATGTCAATGATGTAGTGTAAGGTGTGTTTTTGGTGTTTCCATTAGTTACATCTCCTTAAGGTTGTCTAGGAGGTTGAATCTCATATTATTAGCCTCTCATCACATGTTTACCCCGATTGGCCGGTTACTTGGGTAGATGTGGGAAGAGGGTGTTACAAAAACGAATGATTTTGTAGACCCTTAAGAAGTTGATGATGATGATGTTAAGGTAAGGTTATTTGCTCAAATTTTGGCCAGAGAAGTTAGGAAATGGTACAGGGGTTTGGAAGTAGTAAGTATAGCTAATCTTCAACAATTTCATCAAATTTTCCTATCTCGGTGGGAGGTAAAAAATAATCCACTTCAAATTCTTGCAGAATATGAAAACTTGAAAAAGGCTCCCAGTGAATCAATCCAAGGTTACTCAAAAAATTTCAATGATATTTATTATTCTATCCCAACAGAAATAAATCTCTACCAGGTTTTCCCTTAATTCACTATCCAGATGGATTTGATGCTGATATGCCCTACCAAGAAAGAGAAAGAATCCCAACTACCCTTGAGGACATGCAAAAAAAATATTGTCAGTGTAGAAGAAAACTTGTTAGCCAAGAAAACCAAAATGAAGATTGAAAAGAGGGTGACCATCAAGGATGAACCTTCTACATCATCAAGCATTAAGTTTGATACTTTCGTGAAAAATATGGAGAATATGATGGAGAAAATGACTCTGTCAGACAAATTTTTTGCAGGAGAACCATAGGGAGGCCCTTAAATCATAAATCTGAATTTTAGAAGAAAACGTATCCAAATTAAGCGAGACCCAAGAAATCCAACATATCAGCAACATATCAGACCTCCTTTTCAGGAGAACTATTTATTTAAGAGAAAGAATAAACAAAGGAACAAGAACAATATCATCCTAATCTCTTTGGTGAGGAAGAAATCGATAATGTTTTCTTGACAAAGGAAGAAGAATATTTGTTCCTACAATCACAACAAGGTGTCATGCATGTAGAATCAGAAGACTAATAAAAGGTTTTTCAAAATGCTATTATGGAGGTCCACAAACAATATAATTTCAGTAATAGGAAAGTCCCAACAAATCCTTCTAACAAGGTCCGGGATGATATACCTTCTACTAGTAAGACAAAGGCAGATCCTCCCAAAGAAATTCCTCAAAAGCAAGATAAAATTTTTAAGGAGGTAGAAAGAACTCAATCATATTTTAGTCTTGAGAATGAGATATCAAAGATTAAAATTTATGTTCCATTAGTTGAATTGATGAATAAGTATGCATATATGAGTCAAATTTAAAGGCATTGAAGTTAGGAGAAGTGTTAGACAAGGTAAATTTAAATGATGATCACCCATAATTGCTTTTTGGTCCAGATCAAGTTGAAGGAGGAGGTTCACAGGAAGGTAATGTGCCACCATTCTATGTCAACCTTAATATACATGATTTGAGATTGCATAATGCCATGTTATATTCGGGAGCTTCACACAACTTAATGCCTATAGTAATCATGGACTAACTTGGTTTGGATATAGCTAGACCATACAAAGACCTATTTTCTTTTGACTCAAGCAAGGTAAAATGTCTTGGTTTGATCAAATATTTGTGTCACTCTCATGCAAATTCTAGACAAGAGTGTAGTTATGGATGTGGTTGTTGCTAACATCCCAACAAAGTATGGTATGTTGTTATCAAGATATTGGGGTGAAAAATTGAAGGGA
The DNA here is from genome assembly GCA_034641835.2 of Pinus albicaulis. Lineage (NCBI taxonomy): Eukaryota > Viridiplantae > Streptophyta > Pinopsida > Pinales > Pinaceae > Pinus > Pinus albicaulis. Next base: position 1,756,697,060 of record CM076578.1, on the reverse strand, counting down.
TCGCTGCAAACAGACATTTCATATACCACTATCCTAGTGTTTGGAAAACCAAGGAAGTTTTATAGGGAAAATCTCATGAAGTACATGGTAAGCATTCAAGACAAGCACACAAATTATCATGTTTATTATGTACATTCAGGCATGGATTCATTCATACTATACAATGATATATGTTTAGAAGAGTAAGCTCAAAACATGGACAACAAATCAGAAAAGAATAAAGGTTTAATGCTGGAGGATAAAACAAAGAATGATGATACTGAAGAAGGAGTGTGAAATATGGATTTTGATGGGGTTGTCAACAAGGAAGGAGGTGGATCTGGTGTGTGGATTATGAGTCAAAAATTAGGCAAGTCAAAGACCTATTCTTACAAACTTTATTTTGAATGTATCAACAATGTTGTTGAATATGAGGCACTGATTTTGGGGCTGCAACTATTGAAAAGGTCAGGAGCCAAAATGATTTCAGTCCATGGAGATTCAAAACTAATCATTAAGAAAATAAAAGGTGAGTATTTATCCAAGCACCCTAGAATGAGGGCATATAGAAATGTCATTTTATATTTTCTGCAATGTTTTCCAGAATACAATTTTTCCGTGATTCCTAGACATCAGAATGTAATTGCTGATGCATTGGCCACCTCGAAAAATACATGTAAGATGCCTTTTCATCCAAAAATGAAGTATGGATTTGAGGTTAAACACGGGCCTTTTGTCCCAAACAATATAAGGTAGTGGCAAGTTTTTGATAATGATAAACATCTCGACAATTTTCTTCAATTTAAAGATGAATTTGTAAATTTTCATATTGATGGAGAAAACAATTTTGATAATGATGGAGAGAAAATTTACTTAAATAAAACCAGGGAGAATTATGATAATTATGAATAAGACCTTGAAATTTTAAAACTGAAAGATAATTTGATTCTGAGAGGATTAGAACCACTGGAGGAATTTTTTGATTTCAATGATGTGGCTCATAAGCCCAAAATACAACCTACTGAGTCTGAGGTGGAGGACTGTACTATAGGGACTGAAGACAAGCCTAAAATTGTGAAACTTTCTAAGTATTTAGCTCTAGAAGAGAAGTAGAAATACATTGATCTAATGAAGGATTATTATGATGTCTTTTCATGAGGGTACTGAGGACTTAAAGCCCTATGAAAGACGTATTATTCATCGCACCATTCCTATCAAGGAAGATCAAAGACATTTTAAGCATAAGATGAGGAGAGTTAACCCTGTTTTGTTGCCCCTCATTGAAAAGGAGGTAAGAAAAATATTTGATGCAAAGATTATTGTCCCACTAAGGTTTTATAAATGGTTGTCAAACTTAGTTCCAATGAGGAACAATTCGGGAGAGATAAGATTATGTGTTGACTTTAGAAACCTTAATAATGTGGCCCTCATAGATAATTACCCCTTACCAAAAATGGATCACATATTGCAACGTGTATTTGGTTCCAAGAGGATTTCATTACTTGATGGTTTTTCTGGGTACAACCAGATTTTGGTACATCCAGATGATCAGGACAAAACAAATTCACAACATTGTGGGGAACATTCATGTATGTGAAAATTCCTTCCAGACTTACGGATTTAGGGGCAAAATTTCATAGGGATATGGACATTGCTTTTGTAGATGAAAAGGACAGTTTTATTGTTGTTTATCTTGGTGACATTAATGTGTTTTCTAAATTTCATAACGATCATTTGCAACATTTGAAGATTGTCTTTGAGAAGTGCAGGAAGTATAGTATCTCTTTGAACCAAAAGAAGACCCTCTTTGGAATGGATGAAAGTAAGTTGCTAGGTCACATAATTTCAAAGGATGGCATCAGAATTGACCTAAGCAGAATTGAGGAAATCTAGAAGATTGATACCCCAAGGAATAAAAGGAGGTGCAATATTTTCTTGGGAGAATTAATTTTCTGAGTCGGTTTATCCTAAATCTTGCTGAAATCATAAAAGCAGTGAACAAAATGTTAAGGAAAGACATCAAAATTAAGTGGACTACTGAAGAAAAGATATCATTCAATGAGGTAAATTTAGCCTTAACTCATTCTCCTATTTTGGCTAGTCATGTTTTCACAAAAATTTTCATTATTTTCTCCTTTGCCTCGAAGCACACTATTGCAGCAATATTGATGCAGAAAAAGCAGGAGGATCATGAGCAACCTATAGCATTTTTTAGTAGGGGTTTAAGGATCTTGCTCTGAAATATAACATCATGGAATAGCAAGATTTTTCCTTGGTGAAGGATTTGAACGATTTCAGAGTGTACATATTGCATTCTCACATAATTGCCTTTGTTCCAAATGTTGTAGTGAAGGACATCCTCACCCAAATTAACCCAGAAAGAAAGAGAGGTAAGTGGATGGTTGTAATTTTGGAGTACGATATTGAAATTAAGCCCACTTAACTTTTAAAGGGCTATGGACCAGCTAAAATGATGGTTGAGTGAAATTTGCATGCACTAGACATCTATTTCATTATTTCTCAAAACAAAAGAAAATGACGAGGAAGTGGTTCAATAGGTATCCGAAAGGTTCATTTCTTCCCCCTGGTACACAAATATTATTTATTTATTGCAGCATCTACAATCTCCACCTAGTTTGAGAAAGACAAAAGCAAGGTTTCTTAAATTGAAAGCTGTTATATTTTTCATTATAGATCAGTTTTTATATTGGAAAGATGCAGGAGGTATATTGATGATATGCTTGTTGCAAGCCGAGGCAAATAAAATAATGGAGGAATTTCATAAAGGTGACTGTGGAGGGAATCCTTTCTGGAAAACTACAACCAATAAAATTTTGAGAGCTAGTTTCTACTGGCATACATTGTTCATTGATGTTCACAAAAGAGTTTCCAGTTGTCATGAGTATCAGATGATTGAAGGGAAGAAGAAAATTTTACCTTTACCCTTGAAACCTATTTCAATGGAGGTGCCTTTTCAGCAGTGGCGATTAGATTTCATCAGGAAGATTCATCCAGTTTCATCAGCTCAACAATAATGGATTTTAACAACCACTGATTATTTCACTAAGTGTATAGAAGCAGTTCTGACCAGGCAAGCCATAGATTCAGTTATTATTCAATTCCTGGAAGGTAACTTTCTTTATAGATTTGGTTGTCGTCATAAGATTATTACTGATAATACTACTACATTTAAATCTAAAAAATTATTTATTTCTGCAATAAATTTCATATAGTGATTGGACATTCTATTTCCTATTATCCACAAGGAAATGGCTTGGCAAAGTCTTCTAACAATATCCTAGTCAATATCATAAAGAAGTTGCTGCAAGAGAACAAAAAGTCTTGGCACAAGAAGTTAATCAATGCTTTATGGAATGATAGGGTAAGTACTAAGAAATCAATTGGGATGTCTCCTTTCCAATTGGTTCATGGAGTTGATGTTGTTTTTCCTACTTCCCTAGGGGTTCCAGTATTGAAATTATTGTAGGAAACAGAGGTATAACCAAATGATATGCAGAGGAGAATCAATCAAATGATATAGTTGCAACATACTAGAGAGGAGGTCTATAATAACACTCAAATGATCCAGGATAAGATAAAAAGATTCATGATAAGAGGATAAAGTTTGATGATTTTCAGATTGATGACCTTGCGTTGAAATGGGATACTAGGAATGAAGAAAAGGGGAAACATGGAAACTTTGATAGCTTGTGGAAGGGGCATTATAAAGTTGAAGCTTTTCATGGAACCAATGCCTATATATTGAAAAACTAACAAGGGAGTTACTTGCTAGATGGCTTGTTAATGGAAGGCTAATCAAGCATTATTTCACCTAAGTCCAGTTGGTTTAATCACATCGTTGTACATACCATATTTATTTTCAATACTGCAAGTGTGGGTGGCTTCCATAAAAAATTGAAGCCCAAAGTGAAGGTCCTGAGTTTCTAATGAGTTACTACCATATGTAATAAAATTCATAGTTATTCAAGTCAAGGTCAGCCAAGTCAGTATTATTTGGTAAAGAATCAATTAAGCGCCCAACGGATAAGACTACTAGTCTACGGTGTTGTTGGCACCTCACAAGGAGGAATTCCATCCCCATTGGAGCCTATGTTAGTGTCCTATGTCTAGGAATCTTGGTCATGTTAGTATTTCTATGTATCTAAGGTCAAATTTGTAAATTTTAGTCATGATCATCTGCTTATTATTGTTCAAAGGAGATCTAGGTTTAGATTGGGTGTCATGTAAAGGTCTCTGTTTTGATAAGAATCCAATGTATAAAGTGATGTGTTTTCCTTACAAAGGGTAATCATAGGAAGTCCTTGGTCACCTTGGAAAGAGTAAAAAAAATCATGTTTTACAAATCCTTGCTTATTACGAGTGAGTCACCATTCTAAGTCATTATAATTAGGTCACCCAAGTCTAGAGTTTATGTCCACATCAAAGAAATCATGAAAGGATTTTGACACAGATTTGGAGGCTCTTGGGAGTCAGTTTGAATTTCATGTCAAGGAAAAATCATGATATCAGTAGGGAATAATGGTCAGAAGGAAAATCCTTCCTTTTCCCAAAGCGTTGTGTTTTCAGAAAATCACTGCGCATTCATGATTTCCTTTTTTCTATCATGATAAACACTCTTATTTCCACTCCAGGCCATTACACATGATCATTTGAACTTGCCTCTTCATCCCACATCATTCATCTCTTCACCATATACACTGGAAATCTCGGGTAGGCTTATTTCATTCGTTGCGAAAGGGAGGCAGGGGCACTGCGAGTTCACACAGTACTCAAATTCTTGCATTCTGGTGGTCAAATTTGCCTCACAGGTGAAAATATAGATCTATATTTATCCTTCAGTCTTGAATGAACTCTAAAATTACATATATAAGCCAACATAAACCATTAAAAGCCTACAAAAAGGTTAAAATTACCGTCGTTTCTCTTCTGAATTTCGTTGTGTTTTCTTCCTCTACGCTCTGTTTTATTCTAATCTGTTGTGATTCCACACAGTAAGTCATATCCCTCTTTTTCCATTGTCAATTTTCCTTTTAGTTGTGTGAGACCTTGCATGAAATAAATCCCTTGGTCGTAAATCTAAATCAAAGTTGTTTCCCTTAAGTTTTATGCTCGAAAGTGTCTTAAAAAGTAAAATTCCTTCATCGTTATGTTTCTGGTTTGTGCACTACAACTATCCCTATTTTAAATTCTCTGCCAATAGTTGTGACATTCTATGTTCTATAGGGTTTGCCTGAGGAAGTCTGCATTATAATTTTTTTATGTAATTGTTGGGTTGTCTCTTAAGTGATTATCATAATATTTTAAATACCATAACAACTCCATTTTTACACAAACAAGTTGCTCATAACCCAAAAATTAATCATTGTTGCAAAAGAAAAACTATGTCAACTCTTGAAGATAAAAAATACAAAGGAGGTGCCATTGTACGTTTTGAGCCACAAGATGTCAAAACCATCAATGCAGATCGAACCATTAGAATGAATTTTGAACAAGTAGGGTGTATGAGATTCTGTGAGAAGATTCAGAGGTATCATCTACAGTTGAAAAAGGATTTTTCTAGAGGTTTTGATTGTGTGCAAGGAAAGGTGGGAAGTCTTAGCTCAATCAATAGCTAAGGCCACTGAGATCCTTTTGAGTGAAGAGGAATGGTTAAAAGGTATGAACTTTGATTTGGTTGTGTTGTCTTAAGGGGTCCTGACCCAGGTTCAAATTTAAGGTTTTCCAACAAACCCCTATACTACTGGCCCTTTTGACAATGACCTGCTTGCGTAGGCTAAGGTCTCACCCAAAGTAGTATGGGATGGTGCTGGAACCAGGTTTCCGCACCTTGAGAGAAAGAGATTAATACACGAGGCCTTGTTAAGATCTATCAGATTGCGCAGAGGAAATATTATCGCAAAACCTTTAACAGTATACATGAAAAATGTGAAGTTCATAAACCCACAGATAGCATAAATAAGAAACTATTGCTAATCAGATCTTAGGAATACCTTCGCATCCACATGCGCATCAATATTAATTGACAAACTGAATCACATAAACACATCCATTTCTTATAACACAGAGATACGATCCAACTGATTTATCACTCATTAGCTTCCAAAATCCACTTACAGACCCAATTCCCAACCCGCACACACATCCAGCGGGGTCCGCACATAGCAGGACTGAAGATATCACCTCACACAGCCAGCTGGAATCCTTACCCAAATACAACCCAAGCAGATCTAGAAAGTTCGCAATTTTCACCAATCAATCTTAGACTTTCTCTAGACTCGATCTACCCATCTACTTATAGCACCTTAGCCTGCGTTATCCTATGGTTCGCAAACCATGGTTTGCGGACCCTTGGTCTACCCTTTTTACCCCTGACAATTCATTGGGGGTTTGACCCACCCCAAACCCCCTTCACTAGACCAAATATTACAAAAATATTACAAAACTGGACATAATTAGGGCTAGGAACCCCCGTTTCAACAGTCCCCCAACACAATCTTGTGACTCATCCCGAGTCACAGCGCCGGTGAGCTATTCATACTGTCCTTAAGCTGCTCCATCGTGGTAGTAAGTGGAGGTAAAACATGAAGGCTTTGCGCGGTGACAATCTATGCAATGTCCACCAGTTTCTCCGAGGTTGGTCCTTTTGTGGTAGTGGTGACGCTGTCGAGAGTCTAGTTCAATTGTCTCACTGCCCCGTCTAAGTCCCGCGATAGCTTGAGGGTGTTATCCGACCACGGTGTGAGATGGTCACTAAGTACCAAGTAGTCTGTAGGTGCCATCCCCGTGGTTAATAATTGAATAATATTTGCAAAGTTCTCGACAACCACCTTAATAGAAAATAGCTGTGCATCGGGCAGGCCTTCTTTTAAGTTAGTTGGCTCTTCACCACTCTCTATTCAGGACAAGTGGTCTAGTCCAACATTTAGTCTCCCAGGCTTCACAATTATCTCAAAATCATACTCCTAAAATAGTAGCAACCATCGGCAGATCTTCCCCCCCAACACAGGCTTATTGACTAGGTACTTTAAAGTTGAATGATCCGTGAACATCTTAAAGTGCCTTCCCAGTAGATAGTGTCGGTATTTCTACAAGGCATACACCATGGCCAGTCCCTCGTGTTTAGTAGTAGAGTAATTACATTCTGCGCTAGAAATTTTTCTACTAGCAAACGCAATCGGGTGGTCAATGTCCCCTTCCCGAGCTGCGTAAGGACAACGCCTAGGGAAATCCCTGAGGCGTCCACATGGACATGAAAAACCTTCGCCCAGTTAGGAAATATGAGGATATGCATAGAGACCATATTTTCCTTTAGCAGCTCAAATCTCTTCTGACACTCTGCGTTCCAGAAAAAATACACGTCCTTCTTTAGCAGCTTCTCCATTCGTGCCGTGATCAACCCTTACCCTTGAATAAATTTCCTATAATAGCCATTGTGCTCGAGGATGGAGCGTAGCTGCTTCTTAGTTGTGGGGACTACTAAATTGATGATAATTTTCGCCTTGGCTTGGTCAACCATCAATCCTTGCCAACATACCACATGTCCTAACAAGATCCCGAAAGGTACACAGAATATGCACTTATTAATTTTAGGGAAATTTGGTGCTTTCTGCAGGAATCCAGCATCATGCGCAAGTTCGATACGTGCTTCTTTACCAATCCAAAAACTATCCAATCGTCAAATTATACCTCTAGAAAATTTTGAATGAATTCCTTGAACACTGCCACCACCACTCGTGAAAAGATGGCAGGTGCATTTTTTAGCCCAAAGGGCATGACGGTGTATTGGAAGGATCCCCATTTGGTGGTGAAGGTAGTTTTGCTGTGATCTTCGGGTGCGATTTTGATCTAATGGTAGCCCGAAAACCCCTTAGTGAACGAGTTTTCTTCCTGACCTCCCACATTGTTAAGAATTTCATAAAGAATGGTGTAGGGAAGGGATCATGTATGAAAGCATCATTCAATTTGTGCAGGTGTACATAGATTCTTATTTCCCCTTTTGTCTTCTTTTCTTGGACCACCATAGGGCTTACCCAATCAGATTTTTTGACTATTTTGATGATACCTGCGACTATCATCTTATCGATTTCTTCTTTGACCTTCTGCTTATATATGGGGTTCAAATGGTAAGGTTGATTCTTGAAAGGCCACACCTCTAGTTTTAAGGTGATCCTCATGACACCCAGGTCCCCTACAATACCTTTGAGCTTTGAATTTTGTAGCCAGGGAAGCAGAGATCCGTGCTGAGTGGCGGACCACATTTCAATGATGTCACTCTTTAAAAAACGCTCCCAGTTCTCTCCATCTTGGGTTTTTATGGTTTCAATGATGACTTCTTCATTGGGGAGGCTTAGAGTCATGTCCTCGCCTTAGTGACAGTTCAAACCCTTCTTTGCGTTTCCCTCGGACTCTGGGATAGTGATATTTCGTGGATCCTCATCACACTCCTCCACTAATAGATTCTGATAGTCGGTAATATCTTGCATCTGTGCATCCCAAGTTGGTTCCCCATATTCTATGCGAGGGTGCCATTCATCAAATACTAGAGCATCTATGTCCTCCAGGGCTTCATCTAATTTCTTAGTCCTGCCTACCAATCCAAAAATTCCCAAAAAATATTCCCTCATGGTGTCCCAGTGGTGAGTGCGCTGATGTAGCTCTGCATCCAAATAGCACGTGGTGGGGATAGGTCCCAAGGCGTGGATAAACATGTGGACCCATTCATCCCAAGTCCTTTTGTACCATACTTCCATCCATACCGAAAAGTACTTGCGTGGGTCCCCGTGGCCGAGGAAAATCTCCATGGGTAGGTGGACCGGAGGTTCAAACAACATTCTGCGACATTCCTCCCAATCCTCGAAAGTACCCTTATGAGTTTCCCACCACTGCGCAAGGGTCGCACGCATAGCTAGGTTAAGCACCCACATGCTCTGTTCTCTTGGGACTTCTGCTTTGAATGCTCCAAGAAAATCCCTAACACTACCAGAATCATCAAAATAAGGCATCTCTCTTACCTCTAAGGAGATACATCGAAAGCTCTTTGTGATTTTCAGGCATCGTAGCGCAGATACGTCATGCAGTTGGTTCTTCCAATTTTCTATTTCCCCATCTGAGTTAGAGAGACATTCAACGTCCTTCTCCCAGCAGAGCACGCCATTAGTCGTAGGGTTGATCCAATCCTTGTTTTCGGGTAGTCATCTTGTAAATTTGATCAATATCACCCCCTTCGCACATTGGTTCTGTATACCGCTCGCCCTCTGCCAGATCGATAGGGACTATTACTCGCGTAACCTCGTTCTCAAAAACCATAGTTCACCTTTTTAAGTTGATAATATCTCCCATATCTATAGCCCAATCCAGTCCTAAAAGCGCAGGGTAAGGTTCTGCATCATCTACAATTTGAATCACCTCAAAATCTGCGTACATTGTAACTCCCGCGATGACTACCATAACCTTTGATAGCCTTCCTAGCGGTATGATATTTTTTTGGTTCGTAATGCGTAGCTATATAGTAGACCATTCCAGCTTGGGCTCTCCCATCCTCTGCCAAGTCTGTTTAGGCAGGACATTTGCATCAGATCCTAAATCAGGGATGACCTGATCCATTTCATAATCTCCAATCTGTGCAGTTAGCCGCATTTCCCGACTAGTTCTCTTCTTATGCTTATAAAGTTTGTTGATATCTCTCACTTCTGTTTGTGGGGCAATCTTTTTTGCACAACTATATATCAATGCTTGGAGGTTCTTGACTACCTTCTAGTTGCGTAGTGTTAGTCATTAGTGATTTTTTCCTTTGTATATGACTAAGTGCTTATCCTAGATTTCTAGAAACAAAATTCATGAATATTTTTGAGGGATAGGAGTTATAGGATAATTTTTTCACTATTTCATTATCCCATCATGTCATTCTCATCTCACCAATCCAAGAAGACCCATCATGGGCTCATACCACTCATTTTTTCTATATTCTGTCACTCTTGACCTTAGCACTCTATTTTGGCTTGCCTAATTCCTCCACTTGCCACCTAGGATCACCAACAAACCTACTCACTCTTATGTTTCCTAGATACATCAAGCATTGATGGTCTCTAAACTATCTCTGTAGACTCTTTAGATAAATCAAGTACATTGGATTTTGGATCTTCAATACACCACTTTTTCAATACTCTGTTTTTACACTTGAAGGTTCTAAACCAATTTTCAGTCAAAGAGAGGTCAAAGAATCCCCACTAAGTCAATTAGGGTTTCATGTGTTTGAAGGTCATCATCTCCAAAAAATACTACCATTCAGCTTCAAAGTCTGCACATAAGGTAATGGGCTATCTTGACACTTTTGTATAAGCAATAAGAGGCCAAACAGTAGAATAAATTGATAAGGTAATAGGTCTGCTACTCAATGATGACATCTTGTAGCAAGGGAGACATGAAAACTAGGGATTTTTAGGGAAATTTTCTTCATTTCATGACTTCCATGGTTAAATCATCAAAAATAATTGTATCATGATGCTCTTACACCTTCCCCTATCCTTAAAATACCTTCATCAACACTTCCCATCACACCTATCCCTCAAAATCATCATTTTTCTACAAAACCTAGTCTATTGCCATAATTTGACACTTTTTGAGACTAGGCATGTGTTTTTCCCTTTTGGACCCCTTCCCCTAACTCAATTATTGAAATTCCACTTTCCCCTACTCTCTAACATCTATCCCTATTCCCAAAAATTTCCCCAATAATTTAGACAACTCTTAACCCCTTCATTCCCCTCCCTCTACAAGGCAGTCCTAAATTCCCTACACCAAACCCTAATTTCCTCTTCTAACTAAGCTAGAGTTTGCCATGGAAAAGAGGCATAGGAGAAAAGGATCCACATGATAGGTAATATTAGCAAGCATAAATCCATACCAACTCATAAACATCATGCCTCCATCATTTTCCAAGAACTTATTCCAAGGGTCAAGCCATTTGTCACTCCTAGGGCTAGTTTTGCTTCGACTATGTTTCTGACCCAACAGAGATGAATTTGAAAAAATTGAGAGAGGCTTTTGTCCATCATAGGTCTAAGAAGAAAAAAATCCTTCACTGTTTACACAGGTATCATGGTTTGGGATAAATTTCAAAAATACAGGTGTCCCAAGAGAATTTATGCACTTCTGGAGTGACCTTGGGAAAATCTGTTTTTCTCATAGCTAGAGTGTCCAAATGACTTTCTTAATGAGTCAAATGAAAACTATACTTGACGATATTTCCAATGAGATATCATGAGTTCAATTTGGAGTCGAGGAAGGCCTCCAAAATTTTCCTGCACCAACACTCTGCATTTCTGCACCACCATTCAGCACTTTTTGACCAGTGTTGGGAATCAGTTTTTGGACAGGTAAATGGACACCAAATGGAAAAAAGAATTTAATTTTGGAAATTAGACTCAACAAGACATCCAATGAGATATCACAGAGCTCATTCCGACACTGGGAAGGCCTCCAAATTCCCTCTGCAAAATGGCGATGCGTGCTCAGTAATTGGTGCTACGCCCCTGGAAATTATTTTCCATGTAAATTACACATGGCACTGCGCACCTGGAAAGTGGTGTTGTGCCCTTGGCCAGGAGGGCCTCCTCAACCATAAGAACACTAAATTCACTCCCAGACTCTTGCTGAAGGTCCTCCAGGCATATTGAAGGTTATGTGCCATCACATCAACTCCACCAAGCACTAATTGAAGATTTTTAGAAAATGACAATGAAGAAAGTGGTGATGATGAGGATGAACCAAAAAGGGAGTGTTGATGTTTCCATCAGCAGAAGGTGTTGGTAAGGTATGTGGTTTGCTACTAAGTCAATACAACTCACAACAAAAGAAAGAGAAGCAGTTTGGGCTTAAGGAGAAACTAGGGTTTTGAGCTTGAAGGTCCAGCAGTGTGCCAAACAATGACAAATTGCAGAGCGAACATGAAGGAGGCACAAAAAAAAAACATGAAGGTTTAATAAGCTTGCCATGATTGAATGAGAAAAAGTGATGTGTTAGGTTTCAAGGTGGAAGTAAGGAATTTTTTTCTTAAGGCTGCTACTGTCTCAAGATAAATTGGTAAAAGCCTCACAATCAGAAGGGGAGACAGATTTCTTAACCTTAGAAAAACTGCATGCTAGGGTGAAAAGGTTAAGTTTCATAGTGTAAATCACACATTTTATTAAAATTTTCATTGTACATTCATCACAAAGGTGTCAAGGTCAGTTTTATCATGCCTCCTTGACCAAAGGAAGTCACATTCATCAAAGCAAACCTGCAATCAGAAAGGCACAAAGAAGTATTAGTGAGAAAAGGGAAAAAAAAGACTTGTAAATATTAAGAAGTGGATGGCAGAGGTAAATCAAATGCCACATATCTATAGACCTCATTTTAACACTTCAGAAAAATTATTTTTCCCTTGCAAAAATCAGAAATTTCAAAGGGAGAAAGTTTTTTTGAGTTTTCAGGGTTAAAATAAACTAAGTATGGCAGCACTGCGTGCCTGTAGGTAGGCACTACGCCCCTGGAAGTTCTGCTTGTGTGAATTCACATGGCATTGTGTGCTTTCATTTTTTTCCCAACAGGCCCAAAAAGTCACCCGACACGGCCGGCAGGCACTCCCTCTGCTCGACCCGACCGACCTAACTACGTGCACGTGCTGCGCGTTTATCCGCTCGGCCTGACTCGACACCATGGGAAGGTGCTGCATTTTTGACCCAGGAGTTTTCTGAGCCATGCAAACACCCAATTCACCTCGACACTTCTTCAAAGCTACCTCCAGGGGGTTTTCAGGAAATTTTTGCATCAGTGAAGAAAAGGGAAATGAGGGGGTTGATACAAATGAAGAAAGGACAAAGAAACAGATGCAAGCAGTGAAGGAGAAAATGACAAGGCAAGAGATGTAGAAGGGGATGAAAATGATCAAAATGAAAGCAATGAAAACATTACAGGGGACAATAAGGAGTTTGAGGAAAATGAAGAAAGTGGTAATAATGAAGAAGAAACAAATAGTGAGGGAGAAAATGACAATGATGAAAAGATAGAGGCAGATTATAAAGATAAAGACAGTGAGCAAGATAGTGAAGAAGAGACAGATAAAGAAGAGGCAGAATTTGAAAGTGAAGACATTGGGACAAAAAATGAAGACAGTGGGCTAAACAGTGAAGAAGAGGCCAACATGAAGATAAAAATGCACAAAATAGTGATGAAGACACCTCTAATAAGGTTACAAACACAAAGGATGACGATCAAGAAGATATGGAAGAGGATGACCATGATGAAGATCATGATAGTGATGTCAGCATGGAGAAAAATGAAAGTGCCTCTCAAGAAGGCAGTCAAGAACAAAATGAAGACACAAAATCAGAGATCCTTCATGAAAAGGAAAGCAGTCTTAAGGTCACTCATGATGAAGATATGCAAATGAAACATATTACACCGTTCCCTATTACTTATCAAAGAGGAGACAGGCATGTGTTTGCTACCTCCAAAGGGCAAGGGACCATGCCATCTTCCTCAAATCAAAAGATTGAAAAAGGCAAAAAAAAGGTGAAAAGAGGTAGAAAAATCAAGAAGGAACCTAAACAAGGACTTGGAATCATTGACCTAGATAGTGATAATGAAGATGAGGAGATGGCCACTGGAATACTCCTCCAAAACAAAGATGAATAAATCAAAGAGCTAGGAAGATATTTTGGCATGGCGCAATACATCATTTATTACTACAAGAATGAGCACAAGTACATGAAGAAGATGAAAAGAGACCTTAGTTTACAAAATAAGATGGCCAAACACTATGCCTTACAAAACAAGCTTACAAGGGTGAAACTCAAGGAAGCCCTCATTGAAATTCAAGCACTAAAAGAGGAAAAGGGCCAAGATAACCTTGGAATATTGGCACAAGATTCTCTACAGGTCTCCCAAAACCCATGAGGCATAATTCCACCAAATTTGGGAGAATTTTGACAAGTTTTGATTTTTTGCTAATTTGAGGGCCAAGGGGGTAGCACACATGGTGCTACACTCTTTTTCAGGGCATCTTCAGGAGGAAAGGATTACATTTTTGGGATCCTCATCACTAATATAGCATGCTCACTGTTAGCCCCCTAATTTTATATTTTTTTTACCATTTTTCCCTTCCTAAATCATAACCATTTACCTCTGTTTCACCCTTTTATGCACCCTCATCTTGCACCAGTCCAAGCACAGTGACAAATTTCGTATAAACCTTTATTCTTCATGTTTTAATTTAATTTAGCATTAATTAAATATTTATTACATGATTTCTTACTTTTAAATCACTTTTGTAACTTATCAATATCTCCAAAGGTTATTTGATGGTTAGAGTGCTTACCGTGACCGCTGATCTTAGTGCAGGATCGGATCTTGCACCATTGCCAGCACAACAGATATTCGCGGCGGATCCGAACCTCCTCGATCACTGCCTCGTCTTGAGCCACTTCAGCCACGACAGTGAATGATTCAAAGGAAACCGAGACTAATCCGTGAAGGGCGAAAGCTGGTTAGCTACGGCCAGTTTTGCAAAATCGTCTTATCTTGAAGGCCGAAACTAAATTCTGCATTTTTTTATGAATCATTTGAACGATCTGTTTTGGCCTCCAGCCAACAGATCTATATAATGTAAAGTGTAAATAGGACCTAGAGGAGAACTTTGGAGCAGATTTTTTAGAGCGAAGTTGATAGGCGGTAACTGGTTGTTTTGTTATCGCCCGAATCTGGGCTGGACATTGTAATAACGCATGTATTCGCCTCAATGAATTAATAAAAATGTTTTACCGCCTCATGTTTTAGAAATTGTGTTTTTGTTTTTAAGCTGATGAATTGACTAGTTTACTTAGCAGCGTTTTAACTTAAAAGGGAAACGTGCTGGTTGGCTAGGGCCCAGCCAACCCAGCACGTTTACCCTATTTTCAGTTTCCTGTAATTTGTGTTTATATTATTAAAGTGTGATTTAACTTTCAGCACATGTATTCCTATCTGAGTAAAAACGGATTTGTCGTGTGAAGTAGTTACATTTTCTTTCCCTGCAATTTACTTTCTTGCACTTGATTTTAGATTGGCTTTCATCTGCCTCGTACAAACAGGAGAAACAAACCTGCACCGCGTACCGCCTGTGATGTGCGCAAGTTTCTTAAATTGCTAGTTAGGAGGAAACACCATAACCTCTTGGGATCAGATGAAGAGAGTGTTTTTGTCTAAATATCAAGAATATTTCCAAACTCGAGACATGCAAGATGAAATTTTTACAATCATACAAGATGATGATGAAATTCTTGAAGATTATTTGGAAAGATTTATGTATATTTTACAAAGGTCAAAACTTAAGCTTGATCCCAACACTATTAGAACCTTGTTCTTAAGAGGACTTACTGATAATGCTAGAAATAATTTGAATCTATTAGGACAAGGTGATATTTCTCAGCAAAATTTTGATCAAATTTGCGAATCATGCAGGAAATTTTCAAGAAAACAGTACAGATCCGGTAGAGGAACTCGAAATAGAAATAGAAAAACTACATCTACTAATGCTATGATTATTGGACTAGAAAATAAAATGGAAAACATGAAAATTGATATAATGAACACTGTTACCAAAAATTTAGACTCCTTAAAATTTCAGCAGAAACTCATGAAGGAACAAGAGTCATTATGTATTTTATGTCCTAAATGTAGAGACAAGCATCCTCCTAAAGAGTGTCCTCTTAATTTTAAAGAAACTAATAAGTGTGCTATTTGTTCAGAAGACAATATCACAGAAAAATGTCCCTCTATACCATGACTTAAAGTTGTATTTACAGGGGGACAGCCTGAAGCTAGATACTTGAATGCTATGGGAGCAAGAAGGAATTAGCCTAAGGTAGATATAGGTATGGCTTCTTAATTTTCTCCACACTATTTTGGTTATAATTCACATGCATATTCTTATCCTAACTCTCATCAGCAGTGGTAGTATGGGAATCAATATCAGCATGGGCAACCTTCTCAACCATGGAGACAAGGTTGGAGAGGGCCAACTCATTGTCCATATTCCTACCAACCAACTATGCAGTCATATCCATCTACACATGCACCTTATTCAATGCCTCAACTTCCGAGTCATTCCACTCCACCATTGCCTTTACCTCCACCCTTTCAACCTCCTCAATTTCCTGCTCAACCTATGCCCAATCCTAATAATAATAAAGTAGTGCAAATGATCTATGTAACAAACCCACCTTTACCATTCTAATACTAGTCTATTGCAGTTGGGGTTCATGATATTCAATTAATATTGGGAAGGACTGTAACATCAGAAAATTGGAAGCAACCTATGGTGATCGTTGAAGAGAAAGGAGAAGAGGAAACTCTTAACCATTCTCAAAAATTTGTCACTAAGTAGCCCTTACCCTCTGAATCCTTGCCATATTCTTCCAACCAGCCTCCCTTCCCAGAGAGGCTAGTAATGGAAAGGAGTGAGCCTATTTCTGAGAATAGTTTGGCATCTGAGCTTTGGAATCTTTTCATTAAGATACCTTTGCTTCAAGCCATCAAAGAGATCCCCATTTGTACCAATATTATTAAGGAACTCTATCTCAAGAAACCCGGGAGGAAGAGATTGGAACCTCGAACCATTCAATTTGTTGGTAGGGCAGCAGAGTTGATGACGGGATGTGTGTCTATGGAAAAATATATTGATTCCAGAAACCCTGTTGTCTCAGTTCATATTGGTAATGTCCTTGTATCTAATGTTCTTATAGACCTGGGGGCATCCATTAATGTCATGACTAAGCAAACCATGGATCAACGTCGGTTATCTCATCTTCGCCCTACTCCCACTATGCTTGAATTATCAGATAGATCTAAAATTAAGCGAGAAGGAGTATTGGATGATGTGATCATCTCATTAGATTCTTGGGAATATCTTGCTAATTTCATTGTGCTTCAGCCAAATAACCCAATAGGAGGACATCTCTTGATCTTGGGTCAACCATGGCTTGCTACGGCTGATGCATATATTGGATGTCATTCCAGTGATATGTATATTTCACATGGAGATTCTAGGAATAAATTTACCTTATACCCCCCTGCCAGATCCATTTAGGACCTTCGAGATACTTTATGGTTGGATCAAAGCAGTGATGAGGAGACTCAGTCTATTTCCCTTATCCATCATTATACTGGGTCTTCACAAGAAGATGAGATTCAAGATTTTATGAATAATCTAGACACTATGCCTAATTATGAGCCTTTGAGCCAAATTTTCAGCTTAGATTCTCAAGAAAATCATGATTCTCATTCTTCTGTACCTCTGCTTTTGACCACTCCCTTGAGTACTCCTGAGCCTGATACCACTCTTGTTGAGATTAGCCCTGGTAAATCCTTGCATATTAGTTCAGATTTGGACTCATCTCAGCAAGAGCAACTTGTGAATTTGTTGCAAAACCATCTTAGTGCCTTTGTTTGGGGCTATGAAGATATGAAGGGTATCCCTCCTGAAACTTGTACACGTCATATCTATATTCAGGAAGGAACCTGACCTGTCCAACAACCCCAAAGGCAAATGAATCCATCTCTAAGAGATATTGTGAAGGAAGAAGTACAGAAACTCTTAGATGTCGGTTTTATCTATCCTATTTCCTACAGTCAGTGGGTCTCTCCATTAGTACTAGTACCTAAGAAAGATGGAAGATGGCGTATTTGTATTGATTATCGAGAATTGAATAAAGCCACTCTTAAAGATTACTTCCCTCTCCCTTTCATTGATCAGGTGCTTGATACCCTTGCAAGAAATAAATATTTCTCCTTTTTGGATGGCTTTAGTGGTTATAACTAGATACAGATTGCACCCGAAGATCAGGATAAAACTACTTTTACATTTCCATGGGGGGAATTTGCTTATAAAGTGCTTCCCTTTGGTTTATGTAATGCCTCGGATACCTTTCAAAGGGAAATCCTAGCCATTTTTGCTGATCTTGAATTTGTAGAAATTTATATGGATGACTTTTCTTTGTTTGGTGATTCTTTTCAGGAAGCTCTCAAAAATCTGGAGAAAGTCCTTCTTCGTTGTCAGGAAGCCCATTTCTCTTTGAGTGAAAATAAATGTAGATTAATGTGCAAAGCGGGACTGGTACTTGGCCATTTCATTCTAACAAAGGTATCCAGGTTGATCCGGCAAAGATTGAAATCATTCTGCATCTTCTTGCACCCAAAACTCAAAGGGAAGTAAGAGTTTTTTTAGGACATGCTGGTTACTATAGAAGATTAATTGAAAAATTTTCGAAGATAGCTGCTCCTCTTTTCCGACTTCTAGCTAAGGATAGTGAATTTTCTTGGTCCACAGCTTGCCAACAGTCTTTTGAAACATTGAAGGAAAATTTGGTGCAGGCACCAGTTTTTCGAGGTTCTAACTGGTCCCTGCCTTTTCACATTTCCTATGATGCTTTAGATTTGGCTATTGGCGCAGCTCTAGGACAAGAGGAAAATAAGAAATCCTATGTTATTTATTATATTAGTAAAAATTTGTCTTCCGCTGAATTGAATTATACAGTTACAGAGAAAGAGTTTTTAGCTGTGATTTTTGCAATTAATAAGTTCAAGCACTATATTACAAGATATGAATTATTTGTACATAATGATCATTCCATGATTAAATATTTGATAAATAAACCATTGACAAGTAGCAGAGTGACTAGGTGATTGATATTGTTGCAGGAGTTTAATGTTACTATTGTTGATAGACCAAAGAAATCTAATGTTGTAGCAGATTTTCTTTCTATATTAGATAATCCTCGTGAAGTAACTCCTGTTAATGTTGATTTTCCAGATGAACATATTTTTGCTATGTCAACAGATTCTCCATGGTTTTCTAACATTGCTAATTATTTGGTCACTAGCAAAACACCACCTCACTAGAACGCTCGTGAAAAGAGGAATATTATTCAGAAAAGTGCTGCATGTTCTTGGATTCAAGGAGATCTCTTTTACACTGGTGCAGATCTGATTATCCGTAGATGTGTAAGAGAGGAGGAAGTGTTTGACATATTGAAATATGCTCATGATGAACCTTGTGGAGGCCACTTCACTGATAAGCAGACTGCATATAAATTATTATGTGTTGGTTACTTTTGGCCTTCCTTGTTTAAGGATGCCAAACAGTATGTCAGGCGATGTGATAGCTATCAACGAATGGGCCAGCCTAATCAAACCAATGAAATGCCTTTATGCCCCCAAGTTATGATTGAACCATTTGAAAAATGGGCTATTGACTTTATAGGGCCAATAAATCCAACATCCTTAAGTAAAAAACATATTTTGGTTTGTACAGATTTCGTTACAAAATGGGTAGAAGCTAAAGTTGTTTCTTTTGCTACAGAAAAAGTTGTTGTTAATTTTCTTTTTTCTGAAATCTTTACTAGATTTGGTGTGCCTAGAGAAGTTGTTTCTAACAATGGTCTATAGTTTATTTCTAATCTGGTACAGGGTGTGATGGAGCAATACAAGATCCGGCATAGGAAATCCACGCTGTATCACCCACAAGCAAATGGACAAGTGGAATCTACAAACAAAGTGATTGAGTCCATTCTTACAAAGACAGTCAATATGCATCGGAAATACTGGGCTGAAATATTACCATAAGCTTTGTGGGCATACAGAACCACTTGGAGAAATAGCATGGGACATACACCATATGAGCTGGTATATGGAAAACAGGTTATGTTACCAATTTAGTTCCAGATCAAAACTTTCCAAAATGCAGTTCAGTTAGGACTAGATCTCTCTGAGGCACAACAACAGCGTCTTCTCCAATTAAATGAGTAAGATGAATCTCGTAGAGATGTTGTTCAGTAGAACATCCTAATTCAGCAGCAATGAAAAAGGTGGCATGACAAGTCTATTCAGGAAAAGCAGTTCCAACCAGGTGATTGGGTACTCCTTTATGATTCTAGATTTAAATTTTTTAAAGGGAAGTTCCATACACGTTGGTGTTAGCTCCCTGTAATCAGCAAGATTGGAAAAGTCCGACAGCAGGGAGAACATTGTTTCAACCACTTTGGGATTCTAGGATCTAGCCCTCCTAAATCCGGAGAGGGATCTCTCCAATAAGTGCAAAGATGGATTTGTCTTTGAATTTTGGGTAATGATATTAGGCTAGTTATGAAGGCCGAGGGTTTTGTTTTGTTTTTGGATGGTTGAGCATGATTATTATTTGAGTAGAAAGTTCTAAATGCAAAGAGTTTCAAAGGTGAGAAGTTGCAAGAAAATAAAACAAGCTTTGGCCAAAAATATGGATAAATGCAGGTTTTAGTCCATTGGGCTATGGAGTCATAATAGGGTTTAATTGAAACAATCAGGTTCAAGAGTGGTCCATGGGGCAAGTCATCTATGTCTAAGGATCTCTTTAAAGTTGATTTATGGAATGAAATGATACAACAAGAAGGGGAAGTAAACAAATGAAGAACAAAGAGCAGCCTAAGATCTGGTAAGTACTTTGAAACTAGCCAGCTTTTGACATACACTTAAGAAAAACATAAAATCAATATAGGATCTGGTAAGTACTTCGAAACTAGCCAGCCTTTGATACACTTTCAATAGAAAAACATTTAAAACATAAATGGAAACACAAATTATAACAAAGAATGGTCTAAGATCTGGTAAGTACTTTGAAACTAGCCAGATTTTGACACATTCTAAGGGAAACTTTCAGATAGTCTTTGGGGATAAAACTAGGACCAGGGCTCACCATATCTTCCTTATTTCATCTCTACTTAACATAAACTAAAAATCACTTTCAAGAAAAATATTTAGATAAGACAACAGGACGAGGGAACGCTGGCATTCCTACTGCTTGAACTGAATTAAATCATTCCTAAATAACACAATTCGGAAGAAAACATTTAGATAAAGCTTATCAGTTAGAGAAGGGTACTGATATACAGTAAATCCTAACTCTATGCTTGCTATTCTTTGTAAGAGAAGATGAACAAAGTAGAAACAAAAATAAAATAACAATTTACAATAAGAAATAACATCACCGTCGACATAGATCAGGATCCCATAAATTAGCTTGTATTGATGCTTCAAACCAGTTACAGCTTTAAGTCCAGTGTTTCAGGTTAGAAATCATCTTTACTTCTTAGCCTAACTATTCTATCACAATCAGAGCTTCAAGAACCAGTGAACACTATTTACAAGCAGAAGTCTCAAGCTCAAGTATATTTCAAAGTTCTGCAACCAACATTTTCTCATCTTCTACAGGAATATTTATAGAAGGAATGAGGAGGTGGGAGAGGATAAAATATCTCCCAAGATAATTAATACAGATTAATGACTTCTCGGCCTTTGAGGGGCTTGATGGAGAAGTTTACATATGTTCTGTCTATATTAATTGTTTTACATTTAAGATTCAAGCTCGGTGAGAGCTTTTGTAGACTTTTGAGGCTCTGTGTCATGTTGTAGTAACTCTGCTGATATTTTGCATTAATATCCTTAGCAGAATTAACTATTCAGCTGCGATAAGGAAAATATCTTCTTTCTGATCAATAACTTCAGCCTCTATCTGAATGCTTTGAGGCAACAGGTGGCACTGGTAGCTGAGAGGAATCAATTGGCCTCTGTTGTGGCAGTGGAGGCCTTTCTGTCTGATAAATATTTATGATTTTCTTTAATTGTTTTTAATTTGAAGGATTAGGCTTTTGATAATCAATTTTAGCCGTAATCCCCTCAAAATTTTCTTCAATCCTATGTTTCTGTTGTGTTTTAATCTTTAACACTGATACTCTTTTGATTCATTTAATGGTCTGTCTCTTGTTGATGTGTAGGTTTGCACAGGGCTCATGTGGCATCAATGCCCATGAAGCATCGACGAGACGTGGAATTTGAACCCGTGAATGGCTTCCCTTTGATGAATCAAAGGCATGGGAATCGTCATTCCCAGCCTTTGGCTTTTTCTTCAATATAATGGAAAACCATCAAACCCTACAAAATAAAAACAATATTTATAAAATCCTACGTTTTTTGGGAAAAATTGCTTCAAAGGGCGTGGGGAGGAACGTGGCTGTTGGACAGCAGCATCCAACGATGGAGATCTACGTATAATAGTAAAAAGGAGAGCAGTGGGAAGCAATAAGTTAGATCCGTCGATCTGCAGAGATCAACGGTCGGGAGCGATCCGGGACATATAATAGAGAAATGGCGAAAATACAAAGAAATAAGGTTAAAAACCTTAGGCGAAGGAAAAATGAATTAAAACACCAAATGGGTTTCAGGAGGAATGTGAGTTGTCAGATGAGATTGGCTCATAAAGATCGACGGCTGAGGAGGCGCGCGATGAAACATAAATGAAAAGAGGGGAAAGTGGTTTCGGGACTTAAAACCATGGGATTTGTGCAGAGAGAAGGCGGGTAAAATTTTTTTCCTTTTGGAATGCGTTATGCATCCCCACCTGACACGTGGCACCAGAAAACATCTTATATCGCGTGCCCTTTGAGAAATTAACTTCCGCTCTAAAAGTTACACGAAACTCCGTGTGCGCCGTCATATCTGGGGTCTCAGATCTGACGGTAGAGAATGAACGCGATACCGAATAGATGCATGGGCAGAAGCAAGGGGAGCAGTTTTATTATGGGCCGTTGATCTAAGATCTGGGTGGCTGAGATTGAATCTGGGAATTAAATGAAAAAGATACAAAGGTGGAGAAATGGTTAAAAACATTATGAAGCAGGGCATATAAAATATAGCCAAAGTCGGAGGATTGATTTGGATCGTCTGATCTGGACACGTGGACGTCCCAGATGTAATCGGGGCTCGACGATCGGTGGGGCAAAGAACTTGGAGTGTGACGGAGCGATTGAGCACTGGCCGTTGATCTGAGGATCAGATCAACGATGGGGAGTGAATCAGAGGGTTTTGAAGGTGGAGGAAGGCTAATCATCAGAGCAAATGCGGGCCATTAGATTTGGGAAAGTGGGGATGAGATCAACGGTTCACGATAGATCGGGGAATGGCCAATCAGAGGGGACAGAAAAATGAGCCCGATAAAACTTGCGATGCGATGTTGTGCAGGCCATTTGATCAGCTCAAGATCAACGACGGAGATTATCGCAAGTAATGAACTGGCGGAAAACCCTTTATAACATACGAAAACCAAAAATTTTAATAAAACACAAAGGTTTGGATTTGGGGGCGGGTTTATATATATAGAATGTTCTGGCACTCGACTGCGGGGCCGTTGGTATTTATGAAATATAATAGGCCCGGGGCGTATATAATAAAGGGCCAATCGCAATCGGAACTTCGGATCGGGCCTTTCGGTATTTTCAATCTACCCATTTGAAATTTGCGATGCGATTAGTGCTTCGAGACTTTAACTCTTGGTCCCGAGCGAAGTTATATGGAGTAAAGCGGGGGGTGGAGTTTAATACAATGGGGCTTCAATCGCATCGGAACTTTTGATTGCGGGCTTTTCAATATACCCATTTATATTAAAAAACATTGCATGGGCGCTTTTAGACCAAACTTTAGGAAAAAGGGGTTTTTTTATTTACAAAGGGAAATAATGGATCAGAGATGAATTATACAATTTTTTTAGCGCCCGACTGCGAGCACTCGGGTTATATAGAGCAATAATACGATCGAGGGTTATGAACAAAAGGCTAATCACATAAGAACTTTTTAACTTGACCAAAAGATTTGTGCGCTCGGATTTTTGCGATGCGATAAGCGCTTGGTTCCAGCGCCAAGGCATATGGAGGGGAAGTGGTTAGGACTTTGGCCCAAGGGGGCTTAAGCCTGTGGTAAACAAACTTATTTTTAATGAATTTTTTCCAAGTTTTCAGTGGATTTGGGGGTTTCGACAGAGCTTAAAAAGGAGTTTTAAACTCTGTAAAGGGGATTTTGTGAAGAAAAAAGGGGAATGGATGAAAAATAGAGGAAAATGATGGGGAAAAAAGGGAATAAAATGAAGATTACTTTTGAGGTGGAGGGAAAGGAAAAATGGATTTTGTAGCAGTCTATCCTCTATGAAATTAGCAGAATTTCAGAGTTTAAAATGGAAACAACAGTGAAGATATGAACAAAGGACATGATGTCTTCAAGAGTCTTCAAGAGATAACACTTTTTGCAATAAAACTTGTTCCTTGAAGGCTCCAAAAATGTTTTAGCCACCATTTGGTATGACAATTTTTATTGGTGGCTAACAATTGGATGCGACCTTATGAAGTAATCTGAGTATTCGAGAATGGAGCAGTAGAAGTCAAAACTATTGATGGAAAAAATTAAGTATTCTTGGTAAATGGACATAGATTAAAGAAGTATTTTCTGCCACTTGCCAAGAAAGATTTTACAAAACAAGTCCAACAGAAATTCGGGACAGTAGTGGTAAATGGTAATACCAACCTTTTAAAGACATGAATCCTTCTTTCTCTTAAATTTTTTTTAAAAAAAATACAATTTTTTTTTTTATAAAAAAAGTAAAGAAAAAATATTTTCCTGTAATTGTGAAAATCAGTTTGCTGACATGATTGCAGAAGGGTCAACCTAAAAACCAGCTTGCTGGCAGGAAGATCAAAAATTTCTAATAAAAAGAGAATGTTGCTTGATCTTTAGATATGCTAGCGACCACCGAGTAAAAGCAGGTTTATTCAAGTAACACTTAATTCTCGCTGCAATTATTTTTTCTTGCACCAGTGCAGGCAGAACTTCTAAAAAAATTTATGCCTTTCTTCATATCCCATTTCGTAATATTCCCTCATTTTTCTTCTTTAAATCCCAAAATGATTAACCTTCCCATGTTCTTCTGCATTTACCCTACCCATTTCGTAAAAATCCCACTTTACCCTTGAATTTTTTCCCTATCCCACTTCTATTTATCCCCTCTTTGGTACTATTCCTGGAATATCTGTAACAAAATTCCTTCCCATTCGAAAATTTTCCCCTTTCCCACTTCTTAGTTCCCTCATGAATTCATTGAAGGATCTCATACAAAAAGAGCAAAAAGATGCC
Organism: Pinus albicaulis; assembly: GCA_034641835.2. Classification (NCBI taxonomy): domain Eukaryota; kingdom Viridiplantae; phylum Streptophyta; class Pinopsida; order Pinales; family Pinaceae; genus Pinus; species Pinus albicaulis. Next base: position 1,756,672,058 of record CM076578.1, on the reverse strand, counting down.
CTGAAGCATCAAGAAAGGGTGAAGCAAATTTACAGTATCAGTTGAGGAAGCTATGTTAGAAGTCCAGCCTATATTTTACTTAAATTCTTTGTTCCTTTTTCAGAAAATATGCTTGCACTAGTGCAAGCACATCGTCCTATATAATAATACAAGCAGAATGGTACCAGAAGAACAGCATAGTAAGAAGTGTAAATAGATCGGTGCAAGCATGCACCTTAACAGAAGCATAGTACAATTTGTTTTTTTCATGAGCATATGTCATAGGAAGTGGTCATCATAAAAGTTTACAAGCAGCATTTTTCACTTATTTGATGAGTACTTATGCTACCATATTAACGAGGAGAAGATTATTTAAAGTACAAAGTGTTTTTAGTTAAGAATCATGATCATTTTTTAATAAATGCTAAAATTCTTTTTTCTGAATTATGAAGGAGTGCGGAAATGTTTAACCGTTGCTTGGATATAATTACCCTTTCCACCATGATCCTAAACGTCCTTCACTTATAATGATTACCTCACTTAGCCGTTAAAAACCCCGTCTCAAGTTCCAATCCCACACAATTCTAAACATGCCGCGCATCTACGGCTATTTTGGTGGGATGGATCAGTGATAAGACAGAAGGGATGGTGGACAGTTGGATCCCTATCTATAAAGAGCCAAATTTTCTAGCATTGCATGCAATTTTTTTTTACTGTTCATAACTGATAAGCAGAGATGTCGCCTGTTAGTTGTGAACCTTCGTCCCTCAGAGAGGTAGATCAGACCGCCAAGTTTCGCAATAGTCTTGCACTATTGCGAGACTCAAGATTTCTTCCTTTTTTGCATAAATTTGATGAGCACAATAGTGAAGTGGCCCTACAGTTTACAAAGAGTTTTAAAATGGCCGTGTAAAGATTGGGCCCCTAAAATTTAAAGTCACAGAAAAATCAATAGCAGTAGCGACGGGCTTGCAAAACAATGGTGTGCAGTACTTTAAAAATTAGAAGCTCGAGAGGAAGTGCTGGCAGCGTTTCGTCGTTGATAAGGACATGAAGATAGACTAGAAGAAAGGAGTTTCGCGCAATGCCCTGCTGGGACAGTGGCGAGACCTCCTTTTCATCCTTTAGAAATTCGTGACTTGTGAGGGAAGGTAATCCCTCACCTTTGTGTATCGTTTCAGGATGCTGCAACACTTCGAACCCAGTCAGCATGTCCGATGGAGGATGGATTTCACTTATTTTTTTCTTAAGAGTTTAGAAAACTTGTCCAAGTGTGTGCAGGGCGCATGGGAAGACCAGGCTGATAAGAAATTATATCACCACAGACTAATCAAAATCTTGGTCCGGAAACAATTGGAAATTAAGGGCATGACCTGGAAGGAGTTGTTGAAGCAACTAGATAAAAATCCCTCTGCAGGAAAGAGTTCAGTTTTTGAAAAGAAAACATAGACCCCCACCAGCACAAGTAAGGGTCCAAGTGTAAAGAGAAGTCCTTCTTGCACCAGTGCAAAAAGGAAACGACCCAGGAAATCAACAGAAGAAAAGGGCCCATCTCCAAAGAAACAAAAGACAGCGGGTACACCTATTGAAGAAACTCCTCCAATGCCACCAGTGCATGAACAGACCCCCGAAGAAGATGATTTGTTGTCAGTCCTTGCGGACGCAGCAAAATCTGTGGAAATTGAAGATGACACTCTGATGGCCAATTTTATTAAGGGCCAGAAAAAGAATGAAGAACCTGGTGCAGAACCATAGTCCCCACAGAATGTTGAATCTCCACCTGCACCAGTGGAAGAAGAACCAAAAGAGAAAGAAGAAGAAGAAGAATCGGAAGACCAAGAAGAAGAAGAACCGAAAGAGCTAGAAGAAGAAGAAGAACCGAAAGAGCAAGAAGAAGAAGAAGAACCGGAAGAGGAAGAAGTGTTTACTGAAACCCCGAGGGATACTGAGCTCCCTGAAGAAAACATAGCCCCTATTGAGATAGAAAAGGAAGAAGACTCGATAGCTCCTGCTGCTCAGATAGTCGAGCTAGAGCTTCAAGTGCAGAACTTAGAGCAGCTCGTAGCTAAAGAGAAGGAGGAAAAAGAACATAATAAAGAAGAATTCACGGGGGAGATTCAAAAGAAGAAAGGATAAATCAGGGTATGGAAGTACCATGCTTCGCAATGTTTCAAACGACTTAAAAAGGTGATGAAGAAATTGAAGAACAGCAAAAAGACGAAGTCTGAAACATTGCAGACTGATGATAGTATGCCAGAGCAGGAGTGAGTTGGAACGCTCAAAGTTTTGAAGGTTTTTTGCAGAGGTAAAGAGTTGTGTGAGGAAACACAACAACTTAGGGATGGGAGGATGTTAGCCCCCTAATTTTCTCTTTTTTTACCATTTTCCCCTTCCTAAATCATAACCATGTACCTCTGTTTCACCCTTTTAAGCACCCTCATCTTGCACCAGTCCAAGCACGGTGACACATTTCGTATAAACCTTTATTCTTCATGTTTTAATTCAATTTAGCATTAATTAAATATTTATTACATGATTTCTTACTTTTAAGTCACTTTTTTAACTTATCGATATCTCCAAACATTATTTTATGGTTAGAGTGCTTACCGTGACCGTTGATCTTAGTGCAGGATCGGATCTTGCACCATTGCCAGCACAACATATCTTCTCGGCAGATCTGAACCTCCTCAATCACTGCCTCGTCTTGAGCCACTTTAGCCACGACAACGAATGATTCAAAGGCAGCCGAGACTAATCCGTGAAGGGCGAAAGTTGGTTAGCTACGGCCAGTTTTGCAAAACCGTCTTATCTTGAAGGCCGAAACTAAATTCTACATTTTGTTATGAATCATTTGAATGATCTGTTTTGGCCTTCGGCCAACAGATCTATATAATGTAAAGTGTAAATAGGACCTGGAGGAGAACTTTGGAGCAGAGTTTTTAGAGAGAAGTTGATAGGCGGTAACCAGTTGTTTTGTTATTACTTGAATCTGGGATGGACATTGTATTAACGCATGTATTCACCTCAATGAATTAATAAAAAGGTTTTTCCGCCTCATGTTTCAGAAAATTTGTTTTTGTTTTTAAGCTGATGAATTGACTAGTTTACTAAGCATTGTTTTAACTTAAAAGGGAAACGCGGTGGTTGGCTAGGGCCCAGCCAACCCAACATGTTTACCCTATTTTCAGTTTCCTGTAATTTTTGTTTATATTATTAAAGTGTGATTTAACTTTCAACACATGTATTCCTCTCTGAGTAAAAATGGATCCGTCGTGTGAAGTAGTTACATTTTCTTTCCCTACAATTTACTTTCCTGCACTTGATTTCAGATTAGCTTTCATTCGCCTGGTACAAGCAGGAGAAACAAACCTGCACCAGTGCACGTTGGCGTGATATTTCATTTTCCTACAATTCTATTTAATTGGTTTTCCGCCTAGTCCAAGCAGGAGAAATGAACCTGCACCAGTGCAAGTGGTGTGATGCAGAAAGTTTCTTAATCTACTTTCCGCAATTTTCTTTCTTTCTTTAAATGTTTATGACAGCATAGATGATTGTTTCTTTATTTCTGCATTTTTTTAAGATCATAAACATTCACTTTCTATGTGTGTGATTTGATTCGACAGAAAACTAGCACTTGCAATAATTGAACACGTGTTTTAAAGATTAAAAGCTAAGTGGAGGAAGCTCTGATCTGGTGTAGGAACCAATTTCTTGTCATAAGATCTGAGTGCTCTGAACCTTGAAAATTTTGAGCCCTTGCATGAAGTAAAAAAACCTTAAGTAAAGACACTATTTATACCTTCTACATAGATCTCTGATCCTACACTAGTGCAGGACAGATTAATGCAAGCAGGTCTAAGGGCCCATCTAACGAGATTGCTAAAGTGTATCTGCTAAGGTAAAACACACACTCAGTAGATTAAACAACCATTAGTTGAAGCGATTTCCTTTTATCTTTAACTCTCTCTTGCAAATTCATACTTCCTCATTCTAGTCTTAGATTATTTTTTATGGTTCAAGTTGCCTTATTCTCTTTTGATTTGATTTTGGAATATTTCCTTTAAAGAAAGTAGGAATTTACATTAGAAAGATTCATACCATCTCTAGCATTGCATGTGCTTCATCTCTAAGTTTACGAATCCCCCGGGTTGACAAATTAAGTGTTGAGGAGTTTGCTTAAGTGTAATTCCTGCACCCAACACTCACAAAGTTTCAGATCAATTGGAGTTGTTTTGGTCCTCCAAAAGGGTAAAAAACAACCAATTTTTCACCATTCTGCCTGCTTTTCAGGACATGTGTTGTGCCCTTACCAGCCTTGGAATTTTCACTTTTTTAATAGGTTGTAGAGGTCAAATCAAAGAAACAAAGGTAGTTATGGAAATTAGACTTCAAGGGATTTCCAATGAGCCATCACGGAGCCTAGTTTGACATCAGGAAGGCCTTCAAAACACTGTTTCAAGTTGACCCAATTTTCCTGCTCCTTTGCTACACCCTTGGCATGAAAATTCATCTTAAAACATAGTGCTGCGCTCCTGAGGTTGAAAAGTCAAAAATGTACATTTGGAAAGTTTTAGGAGGCTTGTCAGAGCCTAAAGGTCAATTTCTTTGCTAAAAATGACCGAAAATATATTTATTTTAGATATTTTGTGCCTTGGGCCTTGCAAGGCCTCAAGGACAATAGAGACACTTTTGATTAGCCCATAGACTTCTAGAGACTCTATTAGGTTTTTCTCCTCCTTTCTTGTTATATAGAGCATGAGGATTGATTGTAAAGGTGGGATTTGATGAGTTTTGAGAGCAATACATGGTTCTTTGAGGTTGAAGAGAAATTTGGTGTTGTGGAGCTTGTGGATGATTTGCATTGATTGATGATGATGAAGGCTTACTTGTAGGATCCCTGAGTTGGTTAATGGTTATGTGTCTCTTATTTTTTCATGTTTTCTTGTTTATCATTGTGTTCATCCTTCTATGTTTCAATAGCTCGGAAAAGTATAGGTTGAGAAATGTTGTTTGAGGCACCTCAGTCCTCCTGTTTTCTATTTTCTTTATGTTTTCCTCTACTGGGTTAGTTTAAGGAATTCTTAATTGCTCTTTGGGCCCACCTAAGCTTGTTTATTTCATTAATGGATTAATATGCTAGTTTCCAATTATGATTTATGGTAAGCCCTGCTTATTTGATGTTATCTAAACTATGTCTTGGAACCTCTCTTTGATATATTGATTGTTAGGTTAAGCCAAAGAGGTCTTGTTTCGATCTTGCCCTTTGTCCATGCCTATCAGTTTTCCTCAAAGTTCTTTATAGTTTGATAGATGATGTTTAGGAGTTCCCTCTTCATTTATTAAAGCTATTTTTCATCTTATATGTTTTCAAATCTTGAAAGTAGAATCATTGAAGTTAGATAAGTTTTCTTGCTTCCTTTGTTCCACTGGATTGTTCATCTTGAATGTTTATTTGTTTGAAGTATTGTCATTGAGTAAATGGTGTGCCCTATCTCATGATTAGTATCTTTTGCTTATAAGTATTTAAGACCTTCTTGTTCATAGGTATTTGACAAAGGATTCTTAACTGCCATTTTCCCTACCTCGTTTCCCCAACTTAATGTCCATCTCACTTCACACATAACCTTAAAGATCCATTGAATACACTAGATTTTCCCTGTGATGTTCCCTGATTCATTATTAAAATATAAATGACTTTCATAGACTCCATAGCCCAATTGATTTGATGACCTCTCACTCCACCTATCCTACTTGATCATCTTACCCAACCAAACAAACAACAAACCCTACACTTAACAACTAGCCTAAAATCAACCATCTAAAGCGAACATCTTTACATCCTTCGCACACAATAGAGAGAGCCCTCTTTGAGTCCAGGAAGGCTTGGTCCTAAGACTCCAAAGATTTTTCTGATGTTACCCTGTGCATTTGGTATACCAATCTGCTAAATCACGGGACACTAACACGTAGTAACTTCACACATGCCTGCACGAACGACTTCACTTCTTCATCTCCTTTCAGGTCTGTTGGGGTCTTGCAGGTAGATGCCTCATTTTTGGTAAATTATTTTCCAATTTCATGGAAGGTTTCTTTTTCTTTCTATAAGTCCAAGCTTTCCCTTTTTTTAGTGGATTTTCTGATAAGTGGTTTGGTTGTGGATTTTTCCTTAGCTCCTTCGTGGCCATGCCACTACACGTAATTATGTTAATACTAGGCCCCTCCTCGCGCGATTCTTCCTTAACCCTTTGCACATTATGCGTCGACGTTTGTTATTTTTCCTGCATCTTTGCTATCAGTACAAGACAATCTTCGATCACATGATCCAACTGCCCGCAGTACCTGCAAGATTGTCGTGTAGGGTTTAGAAAGTCCCTTGCGAAGTGTCCCACCTCTCCACAGTTATAACAGATCAATTTGTCCTCTTCCCCGTCTTGTGCTTCCACCTCTCCCCGACCCCCTAAGCCTCTTTTCGGGGAGCCTCCTCATCTAGAGGGATATAGTGGTGTGGAAGGGTCAACTTGTACCCTATACAGGTTTCCTCTATCTATCATCAAATCATATGTCCGAAAATTGTGCTCATCATGTCCTACAGACGAGCAGAATCTGCACCACTGCTGCTTCAATTCTAGGACATAGGCACCGAGTCGGGGGAAGTGGTTTGTATCATGCAATCCAACTATGCGACAGTCAGCACACCATAACGTGGGTTTTCTTGGTCTCGCAACCTATTTTGGGTGTAACGGGTTAGGCCCCCTAGCCTGAATTTAGTCTAATAGCAAAGGGCATTGAGCCTTGGTGTGGCATGACATGCTGCACCGTATGCACCAAATGTCTGTGCTGGCTTCTTTTCCCCATTATTTTCGTACATTCTGGATTTCCAGGTGCATCACCTCCAACTGGCCTTGGATTTTTTGTACCCCAAATTTGGCATCGTCCCTTGGCACAGCTTCTAGCTTCATGGAAATTTCTAGGGCCTTTTCCTATGTATCAATCATCTGCTGACCCATAGGTTCGTGTAGGTGTGGTAATAACATGGAAATGAACCGTTCTTTGTGCTTTCTATCTTCGTACTTAAATTCCCCATCCATGATAACTTTCTTCAGCCATTTATTGACCTCCCATACCGACTCTGTAGGTCCCTGTCAGAAATATTTCAAGTCAATTACCAATTGAGCATAGGACTTTGGCTTCTGAAACTATTGTTTTAATGCATCCTTAATTTCTTGTATTGACGAATCCGCATGTTGGCCGACGTACCCCATGAACCAATCCAAGGTATTCCCTCAAAGGCTGGGGATAGTTGCGCCCTTTTTACAGCTTCACTAACAACGTTCTGCACAGTCCATACTAATTCTGCTACGAACCAAAATCGGTCCATGTCCTCATCTCCCCCACCCTTAAAGGTAGGTAGCTTCATGTGCATGGCCATGTCATATTCCGGTGGTGGTGGAGGGGTAGGAGAATTCTTGACCTTTCGCGGATTTGACAGTGGGGTAACCGAAGGACTAGTTCCTGCGTGCGTAGGCAGCCCTCTTAAGGGATTGTATATCGATCTATCCCCTTCCTGATTAACCCTGTAATATTTAGCACTTCGTGTTATACTTTTGTTCTGATCGTAGGTCATTCACATGGTGTAAATACACAACACATTTTTTTCGCACAATAGTATCTTAATTAGTAGCATAAATTCTTGCAATAACTTACCTCAGAACCCTTTGAAGAACCTCCGCTCAGCTTCAGAATAAGATACAAATTGATCAACTGCAAATTCCATTAAGAATCCTCCCAAAACACTATCCACACAATGATCTACCGTCCAGGTGATTTTGTTATCAGCCCTCTCCAACTGCCAGATCAATTCAAGAGTCCACCATGTAACCTGATTGTTTTTTCCACAGGTCTGGAATTCCACTAATCTTGCTAACCACTCTTGTAGTTCATGTGCGAAGGTTACAAATAAAATCTCATATACTTCTATAAAGATATACTTATTTTTCCATTCTTTGGTAATCAACCTTGTACTTTGATTCTCTTTTAAGAAAAACTCCTGGATCTGTTTCTCGAACCAGTCTTGAAGCTCAGACTTCTCAGGCCACTAGTGACCTCGTGGCATGACCCGATTTCTCTCAAAATTCTCCTAGTCCCGGAAACGGAACCATTTGTTGGCTTAAGGGGTCCTGACCCAAGTTTGGATTTAAGGTTTTCCAACAAACCCTTATACTACTGGCCATTTCAGTAATGACCTGCTTGCGTAGGCGAAGGTCTCACCCGAAGTAGTATGGGAGGGTGTTGGAACTAGGTTTCTACACCCTGAGAGAAAGAGAGTAATAGAGACGGCCTTGTTAATATCTATCAGATTTACACAAAGGAAATATTATCGCAGAACCTTTAACAGTATACTTGCAGAATGCGAAGTTCATAAACCCACAGATAGCACAAATAAACAACTATTACTAATTAGATCTCAATAATACCTTCGTAGCCACGTGCGCATTAATATTAATCGACAAACTAAATCACATAAACATAGCTAGTTCTTATAACACAGAGATACGATCCAACAGATTTATCATTCATTAGCTTCCAAAATCCACTTACAAACCAAATTCCCAAACCATGCACACATCCAGTGGGGTCCGCACACAGCAGGACTGAGGATCTCCGTACACACAGGCAGCCAGAGTCCTTACCCAAATACAACCCAAAACATATCTCGACAGTTTGCAGTTTGCATCAATCAATCTTAGACTTTCTCTAGACTCGATCTACCCATCTACTAAATAAAAAGGCAACATCAGAACCACTTTGGAATCCTAGGATCTAGCCCTCCCGGATTCAGAGAGGGATCTCTCTATATGTGTTTTCAAAGGATATGTATTTATGGCTTATTATAATGATATTAGGCCATTTTATGAAGTACAAGGGAGTTTGTTTGTTTTTGTTTGGGAATCATTAAAATAGAAGGTCATGTGAAGTGAAGAAGGAAATAATTGGAAGGATATTTCAGCATGGGAAGATAGGTCAAAAAACAGTGCTAAACCATTAGGCATATGGAGTCATAAAAGGGTTTACTTGCACAACACTATACAAGGGTTTTCAAAGGGCAAGTCATCTATATCAGAAGATCTTTTAAGTTGATTTTATGGTATGAAACATTAAGGAATGAGGTGAAAGAAGCAACAGGTAAGAAAACAAAGGCCAGGCTAAGATCAGGTAAGGATTTTTAACCTAACCTGCTTTTGACATACTCTTAGGAATAGAAGACATATAATAAAACAAAGGGAAATCTAAGATCAGGTAAGGACTTTAAACCTAGCCTGCTTTTGACATGCACTCAAGGGAAAAACATATTAGATAAACATAAAAAGCAACCTAAGATCAGATTAGGACTTTTAACCAAACCTTCTTTTGGCACACTTTTAAGGGAAATCTTCAAAACCGTTGTTTAAGACTAAACAAGGGATAGGGCTAACCATAAAATTCCTTGATTAAGACTCTACTTAGCATGCAGTGAACATATCATTCAAGAACAATAACTCAAGTTCTACTCATCAAAGACATGGGTTCCCCAACATTCCTTGACTGGTTATACTCTATTGAAATCATTCCCAAACACACATTTAGCAGAAAACATGAAGATAAAGATTTTCAATGAGAGCTAGGGTACCTTGCAGTAAATCCTACTTTATATTTTCTGTTCTTTATCAGAGAATATGAACACAGTGGAAACATAAAGAAAATGACAATTACAATGAGAATAACATCACTGTTGATTTAGATCAGGATCCAATGAATCTTCTTGTCTATTGATGTGCAAAACCAGTTACATACTTTGAGTCCAATAGCTTGTTACAGTCCAATGCTTTTCTTCCCAGCCTTCTATATTACAACTACTCAGAAACTCTTATTCAATAACAGTTCAGAAAATTAACAATTTTCCAACCCTTTACAATGAATTTGTTGTGAATACTTCTAGGTGAAAGAGGAAGAGTGCTGACAGAAATGGAAATAAAGATGAATCAAGACAGAGTGGGAGAAGCATTCGAATGCCCATTCTGCTTAATGACCATTGCATTAATTGATTGTGCTAGTTTGGTATTTTTTCCTGTTTTATGCATATCTAGTAGGCATGGTAATAATTCTAAGGACTACCCTTTGAATATAACTTTAGCTGACGTACCCTATTTGACTTCTGAAACAAGTAACTGTTATATTTCGGGTTCTATAGCCCCAAGTCTGCTTAATAACTATGCTGACAGATTTTTAATGAAGTCTCTTTCATAAGGATGGTTGTCATAGTGTCTTTGAAAAGAAAATTAGACCGCAGGTGTCCTTTTGGTGGAGTAATAGCTACTGTAGATGTGGCATTCGAGGCCTTCTTATGCCGATCTGTATTATTTCCTTTATGTACAGGTGGCTCAGCTTCCTACTACGCTGGAGGGTTTTATGTGTAATCATGTCCATAAACCATTGATTAAGCTTGGAATTTCGACCCCTCAACCCCTTTAAACACTGATTCTTTGGTTGTGGGAGACATGTGGATAAACCCACCATTAAACCTGCACATGACGACAAACTGGTTAATAAATCCTGCGTTTCTTGGTTTAACTGCAGCAGAGGGATCGGGCATGGACGGAGGAGCAGTGCAGAGGAGGTGAATGCAGCGGGGTGAGCTTCCATGGCGAAAACGAGACAGAGGAGGTTTAAATAGGATTTATGGCGCGAAATATAAAAAGGTGGTTTTGTAAAATCAGTAGTAGTTTTCACGTGAGGGATGGGCGGTAAGTGGTATTGCCCCGGGGGAATGCGATATGTGTTAACGACTGACATTTATGCCCCCAAAAACCACCTATTTCACGTTCAAAACGGTCAATCAGATTTATTTTTAAAATGAACGCGAAAAAGGTTATTGACCGTCCAATTTGGGGGGGCCCAAATCTACGGCTGTAAGCGAGCGCGAAAAATAAACAAGATGTGTGGGAGAATAAAATGGTGGGACTAGGGTGACATAAGCTACTTCGTTGCATAGCGGAGAGGCTTTGAAGTTGGTTAATCCATATCAGCCATGGGTTATAGTGTTAAAGTGTTGTCAGCCATATATGGGCGCATATATAAAGGAAAACAAAAGTTGAAGTGGGAGGGTGTGAGGGTGATTCTGGGCCGTTAGATCTGGGGGGGAAAATAGATCAATGATGTAGATTACGGGAAAAAACAGTGGGAAGGTCCCGCGTGGAGAAAATGGAAAACAGTGCGGGCCGTCGGATCTGTGACATGGACAGCGGAGGATCCATCGCAAGATCGGCGATCGAAGGAGCGGAGGGTTCAGCGACAAGGGAATTTGGATTGCCGAGGAGCGATGAGAGATGCGATGATGGGTTTTCGATGTGATGATAGGTTGCCGATATGATGATATCGGAGTGATGGTTTAGCACTCGGTTATGGGGTGTGGTCACATGAGAGCAGGGCGGAAGGTTTAAGCCGTCGGAATATCGCATCGGTAGGGAAAAGGGGAAAGAGACATAGGAATTTGGAAACGCCGAAGGCCTATAGAAATGGGGGCTTAAGAGACATGATCTGACGGTCATGGAGCCGGTATTATGGCAGAAAGGGGCTGGGGCTTGCGCGAAAGGCGCTTAAGGCCTAAAGGTGCAGAAAAAGCTTTTTTGAAGGCTTTTTTATGGATTATTAGTGTTTTTTGAGGTTCCGATAGGAATAAAAGAGGGTTTTTAAACCAAAAAAAGGGTATTTTCAAGGTTTAAAGGGGATTTTGAGGAAAATAAGGGGTAAAACAAGGAGGAATGGGTGAAATGAAGGAGTTCTTTAGAGGGATTTTCTAAAGGAGAAAAAGATGGAAAAATAGATCTGAAAATAGTCCTTCTTCATAATAACAGCAGGGCTTTGTGAAGATGGATCCCCTAGACAAATGGGCATATCAAGGCTTCAAGAAGTCACAGATTTTGCATGAAATTTGTTTCTTGAAGACTAAAAGACATTTTTTAGCCATCTTTGCATATGTCAAAATTATGGATGGCTAATAGCGGCTCCAACATGGGGATGGCAGCTCCTTGGAGGTGTCAAGAACCTCATAAATATTATCTATGGAATGTAGACCAATGTACTAATGCTTTACTATTCTTTGATAACCTCTTTCTTCTTTCATGATCATGCTGCTTGAGAATATGATCTGCAGATTTGTCAGCAAAATGATTTTTTCCCACACTTCTACGTACACAGCCTACTTTCCTAACATTTTCTTTTCACAAGGTGCACTTGGACTTGCAAACCTTTGACATAAACATCTTATTATTTTGAAAGCATGAAAAAAATAATCTAAATCTAACCTTATTTCTCCATGAGTTCAGATTAAACAGTTGAACTCATAGCTTTTCTACCTAATCTACTATCTACCAAGATTAAACTGTCTGACAGATCTGCATTCTCTACATTCTAAAACAAAAATTGAAAACACATTCAAACCAGGATTGAACTGTCTGATTTCCTGTAGTGTCCATCGAAAATAAACCAGCTACACATAGACTTATTTGCAGAAAGGTAAAACAAAATGGTGAAGGCTTAAAATCTGAAAATTACAAGCATCCTTCATTCTTCCTTTCAACCCTGATTTTGATCTCTTTTGAGTTGTCTTCCTCTTCTTTACCTGGTTCAATTTTTCAACATGTTAGAACCAGTCTTCTTTGTGTCTTTGGCTCAGGTTTTTATTTGATTAGAGCCATTCTTTCTTTTGATTCTTTGGTTCAGATTTTGAGCATGTTTGAACCAATTCTTTTTCTATCCTAATCTATTCTACTGATAAGCCAAGATTAAATTGTTTGGAAAATCTAATTCACTAGCCTATCAGCAGTAAATTGAAATCTATCTAGCCATGATTAGGTTGTATGACTAGATAGCAGTGCTCTTTCAAGTAGTGGCATTTAGGCTCGCACATTTTCAGACTTCTTCTTCTTCTTCTTCTTCTTTAACAAAACAAAGAAATGATATTTACGATGGAAAATCAAAGCTTTAAACAGAGGTTTCAGCAGAAATAATGTTTGAGCATCCTGCCATTGACAGGACCCCCAAACAGGTCTGTACCATCCATATTTTGTAGAAAAAATGCATTATGGCCAATGGCAGATTGAATGATGAAAGGGCCTTGCCATAAATTGTAAAACTTGCCATGTTTGCCCTTATCTTCTCTTATGGAGTCCCATTTGAGTACTTTGTCACCAATCTTGAAATAAATGGCCTTTGTCCTCTTATCAAATAGCTTTTTGATATTCTCTTGTACTTTCATTGCTCTGTTATAGACTTCTTCCCTAGTTTGCTGAAGATGTATGGTCTGATTGTATTTCTTGGACTAACTTCATCACTGGCACTCCCAAACTGGTAGGAAAAATTGCATCCGCTCCATAAACCAACTGATACGGATACATTCCAATTGATTTCTTTGTTTTCAATCTGTCTGCCCATAAAGCATGTACCAGCTTGTTGTGCCACGACTTATGATTTTCTTCAAGCAACTTATTTATTATGTTTATCGGGCTCTTATTTGAAGACTCTGCCAGCCCATTACCTTGAGGGTAATAATTTTTGGAATGACCAAGCACAATCTGATATCTGTGACAGAAATCAACCATCTTTTTAGAACCAAATGCAGCAGCATTGTCAGTGATAATTTTCCTAGGAAAGCCAAATCTAGACAAGACATGGTCTTCAAGGAATTTTATGATAACTGAGTTTGTGGCATTCCTAGAAGGGATGGCTTCTATCCATTTGGTGAAATAATCAGTGGTTGTTAGTATCCATTTATGTTGGGCAGGTGAGACAGGATGTATTTCCCCAATGAAGTCTAGGCCCCACTGTTGAAAAGGAGCTTCAACAGTGATTGGTTGCAATGGTAAGGGAAGAAATTTTCTCTTGCCTTCAAAGATTTGGCATTTTTGGCAGGAAACTATACTTTTGTGGACATCTTAAAAGAGGGTGGGCCAGTAATAGCCAGCTCTAAGGATTTTATTAGTAGTGGTTTTCCAATTTAAGTGGCCTCCACATTCTCCTTCATGAAACTCATGCTTGATCCTATCTGCATCAACCTCAGGCAAACATTTAAGCAATAAACCATTGGCATTCTTCCAATATAAACATTTATCTAAAATGTAGTAATTAACATCTTTCAACTTTAAAAACCTTGCCTTTGTTTTAGACATACCAGGAGGGGCATTGAGATTAGTAAGCACATACAAAATATCAGCATACCAAGATGAATTGAGGAAATGATCTTCAATAAGAGGGGCTATTAATTCTTCCTGTTCATCTAATGCATCTATCATGTTTATATCAAGTGCTTGCAAGTTAGATTCAACCATTAATTGTGCTAGGCCTTGACCCTTGATAAGTTTAGTGGGTTTAATTTCCAAATCATATTTCAATATCACAGCAATCCACTTCCCTCTTTTTCCATCAGGGTCTTGTGACAAAATGTATTTTACCACTATATTAGGCACAAATGCAATAATGTGAGAGTATAAGATATAAACTCTGAAATCCTTCAAGGCTTTGACCAAAGCATAGGCCTGTTTCTCCATGATATTATATTTCATAGGTGCATCTCTTAATGCCTTGCTGAAAAATGCAATTGGCTGCTCTTGTCCCTCTGGATTTTTCTATAATAGGACAGGAGCCACAATATGTTTTGATGCAAATGAAATATGAGGAAATCCTTAGTGAAATCAAGACTGATAAGGACTGGTGCTTAGGTGAGTTCATGTTTGACCAGTTCAAAGGACTTATTTGCTTCTAAGGTCCATTTAACTCTTATCTCTTTCTTTAGCATGTTTGTCATGTTCCTAAGGAGTTCTGCCAGGTTGGGTATGAACCTTCTCAAGAAATTAATATTTCCAATGAAAGATTGAAGTTCTTTGATATTTCTGGGGTGACTGATTTGCAATATACTTTCAACCCTTTTTTGGTTTATTTTGATCCCTTTTTCAGATATGATATGACCAAGAAGTTTACCCTCCTGGAGACCAAACAATGTCTTCTTAGGATTCAAAGATAACCCAAATTTTCTGCATTTCTTAAAGACCTTTCTTAGGTGTGCTAGGTGTTCTTCATCTATTTTGGAATAGAATGTAATGTCATCTAAATAAATCACAATGAAGTGGCCTATCTCCTCTGAGAAAGCAATGTCCATGGCCCTTTGAAAGGTGGCACCAGCATTCATTAATCCAAAAGGCATTTTCACATACATGAAAGTGCCCCAAGGAGTAGTAAAGGTTGTTTTCAGTTGGTCTTTAGGGAGTACCATCTAGCAAAGAAATCCTCTTGGAACCAACTACCCTTTGTAAGATGTGCTCCATTTTGGGCAAGAGATAGTTGTCCTTTAATGAGGCTCTGTTTAGGTTCCTAAAGTCAATACAAAACCTTATTTCTCCTCTTTTCTTTCTTACAGCCACAATATTAGATACCCACTCTAAGTATCTCATAGGGACAATAATTCCAGCATCATACATTTTCCTAATTTCCTTTTCAACCAGAGGTAACTGCACAGGGTTTATTCTACGTAATTTCTGCCTAAACGGTTTCTGGTTTTCTTTAAGTGGTATCTTGTGTTGAATGGTCTCTGTGTCAAATGCATTTAAATCCTTATAGCTCCAAGAAAATACATCAGAAAACTCTCTAAACAACTCAATATATTTTAGTTTCATGTGAGCTGGCAATTTTTTAGATAACTTGATCATTTTTTGCTTGTCTTTACTACCTATATTGTATTCCTCAATATCAGATTCAGTGGGTTCTATTGTTGGTTTCTTGGCAACGTCATTAAAATCAAATAAGTCTTCTCGAGGTGCTAGTCCTTTGGGTAAGCCTTTGTCTTTAGACTGTAGTACCTCTATGTCTTCTTTTCCTGAGTTTATGTACTCTTCTGTTTGATTTTCAAATTCTCTGGTTAGTAGATTAATTTTTGCAGTGAGGGAAAGTTCTTTTTCAACAGGCTATTCCTCATTAAGACAGTCTTTATCATACTTTGAGTCTGAATTTGGCAATTCAAACTCATTTCTGAACTGCAGAAAGTCCTCTATCTGTTTGTCTCCTTCAAAGACCTGCCAATAATTTTCATTGTCTGGTACAGCTGGCCTATATTTCACCTGGACTGTGAACTATTTGTTGTCATAGGGTCTTTGGCAGGAACTAGCAGCACAAGCTAATCCATTGGCAAGAATGTTTTGATCTCTAGGGACAAAAACCAGTTCATATTCCTCAAAAGTTTTCAAAAGGTCCATAGCATCATTCCTATAGGTTGTTAGTCTTGGATTTTTGGAAGTGTACTCTCAATTTATTTGTCTAATGATCAGTTCGGAATCTCCATGAACAACTATCCTCATGGCTCCTAATTTCTTCAGTAAATGTAGTCCTAAGAGGAGTGCTTCATACTCTGCTATGTTATTTGTGCATTGGAAGTTTAACTTTTATGAATGGCTTTCAACGTGATTATTCTCTGTGTTGTGAAGCCACACACCTGCTCCTGCACCAGTTCTATTACAAGACCCATCAAAACTCATACTCCACATAGGGCTAGTTTCAGGTTTGTTGTTGTCTTCATTACTATTCTCTTTGTCCTGCGTGTTCTGACTGTTATTATGTAGTTTTATGGGTTCTGAAGCATGTTTATGTTGGTCTTGTTCCTCGAGGTTTCCATGTAGTTGAGACTTTTATCCTTGACTCTCATGGTTTTCACTAGGCTGATGGACAGTGGGTTGTTCACACTCTCTGTTTTGTTTGCTGTAATTTTCAGATTTTGCAAACTATTTGAGAGTCTCTCCCTCCCTATTTCCTCCTTCCATATTTTTTGTTATGTTGTGTGATAGCTCACTTTTCAATTCTAGTTCACCAAAGCTTTCATCATTGCAAAGAATGAATGAATCTAGGTCTGTATGGACAGAATAAAGAGGGGAATTTTCTAATTTTTCTTAACTGCTCACCATAAATTTCATGTTTGATTCCCTATAAAGTCTTCTGAGTTGGCTGAAAATAGGTATGGTGGCATATTTCATGTCCATTTGCATGGTACCTTGAAGCTTAGCACCCCATGATCTTGAAAGAAGCATGCCATATTTGGGGGGCACATCAGCCACTACCACATCCATCACCATGCATTTGGCTGGGATTTGGGTCAAGTTTACACACAGATCCTTGATCAAGCCTAAGCATTTTACTCTACTGGAGTCAAAGGAATACAAATATTTATATGTTCTGGTTATCTCAAGTCCTAATCTCTCCATGATTACTTTGGGCATGAGGTTATGAGAAGCCCCTGAATCATGCATAGAATTGTGTAAAATCTTATCATGGATATTCAAACTGACATTGAAAGGAGGGACCAATCCTTCTTGGAATTTTCCTTCAATTTTAGGACCAAATAAAAGGGCTGGCTGATCATCATTCAGGTTGACAGAGTCATTATTTTCTTCTATGTTCAAATCTTTTAACACCTGACAATTATATACATCTTGAGTGACTAACTCAGTGAGGGGGACAGAGATCTTGATTTTAGCAATTTCACTTTCCAAATTGAAAGGGAGCTGATTCTTTGAAAGGCTCAAATCTGTCTTATTAGTCACTAACTTATCAGCAAAATCAGTTTGTTGGTTTTTACTATGTACATCAGTTAAAACCGTTTTTATAGGGGCACTAGCTGAAGTGCTAGTACTGCTAAGGTCAAAAATCTGTTTATCAGTGATTTGAGTGTCTTTGCCCTTATTTTTACCAGAACTCGCAGCTGTTGTTTTGTTGTTTTCAGCAGCCTTTCTAACCGCCTTTTCAGATCTGTTTTAAGCAGCAGTTTCAGAGGTCTTTGTTTGGGGAGTTTCTAGGTTCTTTTTGCTCCTGAGGTCGTATTGTTTATGGACCTCTATGATAGTGTTTTCAAAACCTTGCCTATAGTCTTCAGATTCTAAGACCTTATTATCATAATATGTATATGTGGCCTGGGCATCCTCTGTGAAAAAGGCAGGGTCTTCATTACTCCCTCCCAGCATGTTTACAGCAGTTCCCTCTGGCTCTTCTATCGTTCCCTCATCTTCATCAACATAGTTTTCTTGAAATGGAGGTATGATATGTTGATCAGAATCTCTTTGTCTCATCTGAGGGGGGTTTTTCCTGAAGTTCTGGTTCTGATTTTGAGGCTGATTCCTATTCTAAGCATTTGTTTGGACAGCCAACCTCTCCATCATTTTTTCTAATCCGTCCATGTTCTTGGCAAGATGGTCTAATTTTGAATCAGATGTGGAAGGTGCAGTGTCTTCCCTATATGTTACTTTCTTCTCAGACCTCATCCTAGCTCTCTTCTCAATCAGATTTGCTTCCACACTAAGAGCTCCCTTCTTCATGTCTTCTAGAGTCAAGGGATCCCTTTCTCTTAGCTGATAGGCCATTTCAGGATCAAATTCTTCAGGGAATTTAGCCAAAGCTGAGCCTTCTGGAAGTTTCAAATCTGGGCATAGTGCGTTATAAACACTATTGAACCGAGTGCAATAACTTTGAACACTCTCCCCAGTGTTTTTCTTGAGGTTATTATAGTCTGAAAGTATTTGGAGAGGATTCTTCCTCATTTCCCATTTGTTTATGAATGTTTGATGTAAAGATGGGAGATCATTTATACTATTAGGAGTTAAACCTTTAAACCATTTCTTTGCTTCTCCTCCCAAACTTTGGGAAAAGATTCTCATCTTAATGGTCTCATCTTCTATTTCCATATAATCAAAGGCATCATTCAACTTGTCTACATGTTTTTGAGAAGTAGTGGATTCATTTCCATTGAAATGGGGAATTTTGAACTGATATTCATTTGGTAAAGGAACCAGAGGTTGTGGTAACACTAGGAGAGCATACCATGTTGCCATGATACGATTTTGTGGATGGAATGGAGTGGTTTGAATAGTGGGGATATGGATGGCAGAGGTGCTGGGACCAGCAAGAGACTGTTGAGTAGATTTGGGGTGAGAGAAACCAAATTTTTGAAGGAAATGAAGATCACGAGGTGTGGATGGAGGGGTTTATCTGTTGCCAATATGCTGGCCACTATGTTGTGGTGAACTTGGAGGCTCAAATTCTATCTGATCTATACCACTAAGTGACTTAGCTCTTGGTAAATTACTTGGAAAATCTAAGTCAACTTGGGTCTCTTGGAGTGTTGAAAGGTTTTCAGGGACAAAATTAGCTCTGTGAATTTTACTGATAATAATTGGATTTCTAGATGCAAGAGACTTCCTAAGAATGCTTTCTAGATTATCAACTATTTTAGGAGGATTTGGATCTAGATAGGCTCTGGTATGAATTTTTCTTGAAGCCAATATGGTTAAGTTTCAGACCCAAAAAGAAGAAAGCTAGCCGGATATAACAATCTTTAAGAGGCAAACTAGTTTTTAACAAAGAAAACTTAATCCTCAAAGTTTCCTAATCATGGGTGTGTATGATGTTTTAATGGTAGTGTGGGCTGCCCCAGTGGAGTCTTTTTGAAACCAGGAGTAATCAGCAGGCCTACTGATCACCAGTGGAGTCTTTTTATCTTTTAGGAGTTGTGGAGTCGCCAGGTGGATGTTTTCAAATGTTTTGAGATGAGCTGTTGTCCACCACAGTGATTAACTACCAGTCTAAGGTTGTTGTGGGTTTTCTGAGCTCTAAAGGATGTATAAGATGTAACTCACTCAGAAATCCCCAGTGGAGTCACCATTATGTTGGGGTCCTGTGATTTAGCAGACTAGCATACTAAATGACAAGGCAACATCAGAACCACTTTGGAATCCTAGGATCTAGCCCTCCTGGATTCAGAGAGGGATCTCTCTATATGTGTTTTCAAAGGATATGTCTTTAGGGCTTATTATAATGATATTAGGCCAGTTTATGAAGTACAAGGGAGTTTGTTTGTTTTTGGTTGGGAATCATTAAAATACAAGGTCATGTGAAGTGAAGAAGGAAATCAGTGGAAGGATATTCCAGCATGGGAAGATAGGTCAAAAAACAGTGCTAAACCATTGGGCATATGGAGTCATAAAAGGGTTTACTTGCACAACACTACACAAGGGTTTTCAAAGGGCAAGTCATCTATATCAGAAGATCTTTTAAGTTGATTTGATGGTATGAAACATTAAGGAATGAGGTGAAAGAAGCAACATGTAAGAAAACAAAGGGCAGGCTAAGATCAGGTAAGGACTTTTAACCTACCCTGCTTTTGACATACTCTTAGGAACAGACAACATATAATAAAACAAAGGGAAATCTAAGATCAGGTAAGGACTTTAAACCTAGCCTGATTTTGACATGCACTCAAGGGAAAAACATATTAGATAAACATAAAAAGCAACCTAAGATCATATTAGGACTTTTAACCAAACCTGCTTTTGGCACACTTTTAAGGGAAATCTTCAAAACTGTTGTTTAAGACTAAACAAGGGATAGGGCTAACCATAAACTTCCTTGATTAAGACTCTACTTAGCATGTAGTGAACATATCATTCAAGAACAATAACTCAAGTTCTAATCAGCAAAGACATGGGCTCACCAACATTCCTTGACTGGTTATACTCTATTGAAATCATTCCCAAACACACATTTAGCACAAAACATGAAGATAAAGATTTTCAGTGAGAGCTAGGGTACCTTGAAGTAAATCCTACTCTATAGTTGTTGTTCTTTATCAGAGAATATGAACACAGTGGAAACATAAAGAAAATGACAATTACAGTGAGAATAACATCACCAATGATTTAGATCAGGATCTAGTGAATCTGCTTGTCTATTGATGTGCAAAACCAATTACATACTTTGAGTCCAATAGCTTGTTATAGTCCAATGCTTTTCTTCCCAGCCTACTATATTACAAATACTCAAAAAATCTTACTCAATAATAGTTCAGACAATTAACAATTTTCCAACCCTTTACAATGAATTTGTTGTGAATACTTATAGGTGAAAGAGGAAGAGTGTTGGCGGAAATGGAAATAAAGATTAATTAAGACAGAGTGGGAGAAGCATTAGAATGCCCATTCTGCTTAATGACCATTGCATTAACTGATTGTACCAGTTTGGTTTCCTGTTTTATGCATATCTAGTAGGCATGGTAATAATTCTAAAGACTGCCCTTTGAAGATAACTGCGGCTGACATACCCTGTTTAACTTCTGAAACAAGTAACTATTATATTTCGGGTTTTGTAGCCCCACGTCTACTTAATAACTGCTCTGACAGCCTTTTAATGAAGTCTCTTTCATAAGGATGGCTATCATAGTGTCTTTGAAAAGCAAATTAGACCGCAAGTGTCCTTTTGATGGAGTAATAGTTGTTTTAGATGTGGCATTTGAGGCCGTCTTATGCTGATCTGTCTTGCTTCCTTTGTATACAGGTGGCTCGGCTTCCTGGTGCGCTGGAGGGTTTTGTGTGTAATCATGTCCATAAAACATTGATTAAGCTTGGAATTTCAACCCCTCAGCCCCTTTAAACACTGATTCTTTGGTTGTGGGAGACCTATGGATAAATCCACCATTAAACCTACACACGACGACAAACTGGTTAAGAAATCCTACATTTCTTGGTTTAACTGCAGTAGAGGGCTCGAGCGTGGGCGGAGGAGCAGTGCAGAGTAGGTGAATGCAGCGGGGTGAGCTTCCATGGCGAAAACCAGACATAGGAGGTTTAAACAGGATTTATGGCGTGAAATATAAAAATGTGGTTTTGGAAAACCAGTAGTGATTTTCGCGTGAGGGATGGGCGGTAAGTGGTATTGCCCCGGGGGAATGCGATATGTGTTAACGACTGACACGTATGCCCCCGAAAACCACCTATTTTGCATTCAAAATGGTCGATTAGATTTATTTCTGAAATGAATGCGTAAAAGGTTCTTGACCGTCCGATCTGGGGGGGCCTAGATCTACGGCTGTAAGTGAGCGTGAAAAATGAACAAGATGTGCGGGAGAATCAAATGGTGGGGCCGGGGTGACGTAAGCTACTTTTTCGCGTAGCGGGGAGGCTTTGAAGCTAGGTAAGCCATATGTGCCATGGGTTATAGTGTTAAAGTGTTGTGAGCCATATATGGGCGCATATATAAAGGAAAACAAAAGTTGAACTGGGAGGGCGTGAGGGCGATTTTGGGCCATTAGATCTAGGGGGGAAATAGATCAATGGTGGAGATTACGGGAAAACACAGTGGGAAGGTCCCGCGTGGAGAAAATGGAAAACAACGCGGGCCGTCGGATCCGTGAGATGGACGGCGGAGGATCCATCGCAAGATCGGTGATCGGAGGAGCAGAGGGTTCGGGGACAAGGGAATTTGGATTGCCGAGGAGCGATGAGCGATGCGATGATGGGTTCTCGATGCAATGATAGGTTACCGATGTGATGATATTGGAGCGATGGTTTAGCGCTCGGTTACAGGGTGTGGTCACATGAGAGCAGGGCGGAAGGTTTAAGCCCTCGAAATATCGCATCGGCGGGGAAAAGGGGAAAGGGACGCAGGCATTTGGAAACGTCGAAGGCCGATAGCGATGGGGGCTTAATAGACATGAGCCGACAGTTGGAGAGCCGTTCTTATGGCAGAAAGGGGTTGGGGCTTGTGCGAAAAGCACTTAAGGCCTAAAGGTGCAGAAAAAGATTTTTTGAAGCTTTTTTTATGGATTTTTAGTGTTTTTTGAGGTTTCGATAGGAATAAAAGAGGGTTTTTTAACCAAGCAAAGGGGATTTTCAGGGTTTAAAGGGGATTTTGAGGAAAATAAGGGGTAAAACAGGGAGGAATGGGTGAAATGAGGGGTTCTTTAGAGGGATTTTCCAAAGGAGAAAAAGATGGAAAAATGGATTTGAAAACAGTCCTTCTTCATAATAACAACAGGGCTTTGTGAAGATGGATCCCTTGGAAAACTGGGCATAGAAAGGCTTCAAGAAGTCACAGATTCTGCATGAAATTTATTTATTGAAGACTAAAGGACCTTTTTTAGCCATCTTTGCATATGTCAAAATTATGGATTGCTAACATATATTAAGGAATTTCTCAAGCCAAAACACCAAAAAGGGTATGGTTCTATTGTTCCAAGTAGCTATTTACAAGATCACCATAGTAAACTGTTGGAGGTGATTCAAAGGTACCTCACATGTGAAGGGAGGTTCAGTAAGTTGTGTCACTATCATATTAGGCTCTTACTACATTTTACTAGAAAGAATCATTTAAATCTTCCTTATTATTTGTTTAGGAGTCTATGTAAGATGGATAACCGAATTCAAACAAAAGGAAGTCAAGTTGAAGCCAGTTTGTTTCATTTTTCATTAACTAAATTGCCATTGATGAAGGAGCTCGAAAAGAATAAACAATATTGCATGATAGTTTTGTTTCTTCAGGATGGGAAACACAATCTTCAAATAGTAAAAACACCAAGAAAGACACCCCGTCAATTGTGATTAAATAGTCTTCACATGCAACAACAAGATTAGTGAAAAATCCTTTGAATAAAATCAAATCAGTGGATAAGAGAAGTGCTAAGAAGCTACATTTTTCACATAAGGTAGAAAAAGTGGCAAGGGTGTCAAGAACAAGAGCTGCAACCAAGATATTTCATGTAGATCCTCCATCTACACCTATTCAAGTTATGGAATCAGAGAGCACACAGAAGGAAGTGGAAATTGATGAAAGGGAACAACAATCTGGACAAGGCTCATTTGACAATAGCATACTTGCAGCAAGAGAATAGGGAACTTAGGCATAAAATATCACAAGAAACTATTCAACCTATTGAAGGAGAGCCATCAAAGAAAACATTGTCACATGATGCCAAAGGCAAAAGAAAACTAGTCATTAATGTTGAAGAGTTAAAGGAGGCAGTTGAGAAATCAATAAGACTTAGAACTAGGTTTTCTTCCAAGGCACAAATGCAAGTAGAGGATATTTTTCAGCCTGAATAGAAGATATTTTTTTATGAGAAAAATGAGTTTCAGAAATTATTGGAACAACTTGAAGGAGTACAACAATAGGTAGATCAAATTGCAAAGAAGGATCATAGCGATAAAACAACTTTTCTTAAGCAAGTATAGGCTATTGAACTAGTAATTGATAAGGACAGATATAAATTGAAGTGGACCCTCCCTCTACATAGGAAGGTGATGAATTTATATACACAAAACTTGGTATTAAAAAGAAGAGTCACGTTGGTGAAAAAGGAACTCACTAAGGTCAAGGAATTTAGAAGGAAGAGGAAGAGGGGAAAGTTAGATATACTTGTAGAGGCCAATACAAAGGTGAATATACAATAGGAAATTATCACTCATCTATGAAGTTTTTCTTTGGCTCAAAGATCATAAAAATGTAAATTTTGATGAAATATGAAAAAACACAGCAAGGGGCTTGCTTCACTTTTTATATAAATTTTGGTACTGGTGCGATAGTGAGGTTTGGAAGTTTTTTTTTTCATGAGGGGAGTTATATGAAGGTTCCAACATTCACATTGATGCTTCCAACACTTTATGTTAAGAAATATTCACCATATGTTCAGTTTTTTGAAGGTGTTGTGAAAGTAGACAGTCTTGCTGCGAACGTGGGGAATAGTTTAAAAGGAGGTCTACAAGCACTTTGAATCTTACTTAAGAGGTTAAAAACCATCGCAAATATATTTTAAGCATATCCATTTACTTCGTTTTGATAAATGATTGTTGCAACCATATAGAACATGGAGGCTACTTCATTTTGCTACGAAACTGGCTAATGCGCTGCAAGTCTAGACATTCATCACCTTTCCATTCAAATTTAGAATTTTTGACTTCTAGAAGAAGTTTGAATCGTGTAGAGAGATGGAAAAATATCTTAGGAGATATATTTAATGTTTATTTGTAAATATTACAATTTGATGAAGTTTTAGGCTTATATTCGTTGTAAGGAAAACCACTCCCCTTTTTCAGTATATGCACCAAAATTTTGATGTATCTAGTTAGAAGTTTTTTTTGGTCAATGATTTTGACCACCTAGGGTATGATATCGAATCCTTAATGATTTATAAAGAGATGAAAATCATTGTAATTAGTTCTGTTGGTTAGATTAGAGAATAACATCCTTTTGTGCACTTTATTTTTCTAAAAGCTTTTTCAGTGAATGAATGAAATTAGAAGGTGATTTGCAGGGATTCCTGTGTCGGAATCTTGGTGGTTTTGTGCTCCTTTGATATTGTAATTTATCTCATGTTTTTTCATCTCTTAAATGTGTATACTCTTAATTGGAAAAAACCACATGTTTAATTCAGAATTCATCTTAATGGTGCTTTGTTTTAGTTTTGCCAAGTTATCAATGTTTTCATCTTAAAGTCACATTTTAGAATTAATATATGGTATTGATGCTTTATGTGTTGAATTTCACCCTTATACACTCACCCTCTACAAAAATTTAACCTAAAATCCACCACCAAAGCTTCCTACCTTGCCCCTATGAAGAAAACCTTTCTTTTTCCATCATATCACTGGACAAAAAGTTGATTTGACATCACTCCATTCCCAATGGATTTGTCTCATTTCTTATTAAAAGACCTTTGAAAATAAAGCCTTGTTGAGCTTATTACCTAACCTAATATCATATTTTTTTAGTAACCTAAGTGAGATAGCCCTCTCCAGGCTAGGAGGGCTAGATTTTGGCCTAAAGTGGTTTGTAGTTACCTCTGGATTCCTTTTTTTGGCCTAGGGAAATCACAAAGTGTTAACACTTGGAATGATCCACTTAATATAATCAAATGTTTAAAAATATTTAAATCCAGCAACTGGTGTTTCCCTCAGATTTGGAGAAGCATGAGCATTAATGCACGATGGTTGATTCGACACGATCGAACAAATGGAATTTTTCTAACCTAACGGTGATGAACCATATTGGGATGTGAACTGCATGTTATTTAATGACATTATTTTGACCCAATATGATCTGAGACTCAAAAATATTAGATCCGATGGATATTTTTCATCTTTGGTGGCAACATGCAATAACTTTAATGGGACCCTCACCACCCGATATAATCCAACGAACAACGAACTTTTGATCTAATGGTCATTGGGTCATATCGGGAAGAAAAGTGTGGCCCCATTGACAACTATCCTTCCACTTGATGGAATCAAATGACTATGTTTTGAGGAGATCAATAACTCTTACATAATGTTGTAAGTCGATTTTCACACATGTTAATCTCCACGATTAATCATATAATGAAGTTTATTGTTGATGAGAAAATACACTTGCATATCGCACACTTCTGCAACAAAGGTAAAAGATAAACTAGGTGGATTAGCTGATAAGTTTATATAATTATCACCAAATTTAAAATCTCAATCTTTAACAGCGAGGAAAACAATACTCTTGGCACAATAGGTGAATTTGCAGGACATTTATTTATATGCATTAACATTCGATGTTTATAGGTACACTTATTATGTTGCAATATATTTCATCCTTCGCTTAAATGACTCCATGCCCAACAAAAGGCATCTGGTCTGTTTTTAGTGGTGCCTCATAAGGATGCACCATCCCCAGTATGAGCCAAATGTTGTTCCCAAATGCCTCCCTCCTAAAAAACTAGGCTTCTCTTTCTATCACAAGGCTATTCCTATTTTCCAATAGCCCTCTTCCCCTTCCTAGAATCATATTTGACTCCTTATTTCTTACTCCTAGTCACATGAAAAAGAGAGAAACAATAAAACAAATTAAAATGAAATTTAAAGAATGAGGAATGAGGTTAATGATATAAGTGACATCATTTAAGAAATGTCACAATCCATAATATGCATATGTATTATTTTATTATGGTTATAATTTTATTAATCACATATAAATAAATAAATAAATAAAATTACATGTTAACATCAATAAATAATACATATCACTAAATATGATTAACATTTTTGTTCCTAGCTAAGCACCCCAAAAAAAAGTGGAGAGGATGTCCAAAAAATAAGAAAAGTAAATAATTATAAGATATAAATAAAATATCTCTCATTTTAATCTTTTTACTAGGAATTGAGTTATTCATATATCTACATTTTGTAATTCATATTATAAAAAATATTTTACAAAGATAAATACAAGTAAAAATGCAAGAGTTAAGAACTAAAACTCCTCATTTTCTACCCTATATCAAAATTTAAGAAATTACTTCATTAAAAAAAGGTATATCAAAATATGCACAAGTATGTTTCTATGCACATGAACATTATTATAAAGTTTAGTTAGAATTACTAATTTAGTAAATTTTTCATTTAAACCAAATAAAACGTTATTATATGAGCAACCTCATTATTCGAAATGCATGTGAAGCATTAATATACTTCTCATGCTAAAAACCTTTCCTAGAAAATGTGGAGAAAATCCCTATTTTCATGGAGTCCTATTTCATTTTATCCCCTGAAAGTTTTTTTTTATAAACTTCACACAACTCTAAAATTTTTAACATTTTTGCATTGTAAATCATAAAACAAAGTAAATTTTAAAATCACCTATTAAAAATAGCATATAGGAAATAAGTTGTTTATTAAAACTTTATTACATTCTTTCAAATCAATTGTGAATATGTCGAATATATCAAAAAGGAAAGGCTTTCATTAATTTTTTATTAAAAAATATTGTCTTAAATAAAGGCTCGCTTTGTTGCCGATGGGGGTGTTATATAATAGCCAATGAGTAACTAAGGGAATGATTTACATGCCAAGACCACGAGTGGAGAGCGGGTTGGAAAACTTATATTGCAATGTCATACTTGACACTTGGCTCCGACATGATACTATGTGGTGATGGTCTCCTTCCTTGGTTAGGGGTTTATCACTCGGTCCTTTTCATTAAAATGCGAGCATGTGGTTTTAATAGGGAAATTACATCTCCTAAAATAAGACGCTCAAATCACTCACTCTTGCCTTTTGTGTCTCATTTTCAAGCTCTAATTCCTTTGCTCATAAAGTTTGGGAAGGTGTTGAGTTCTTGGGGTCCTTTCTTGTTTCATTCAGGGTCATCAATTTTCCCCACCTCTCCTTATATCTTTAGGGATGATATCACGGTAGCGAGGTTAACTGTATCCCTTATTAGCGTCAGTCCCTTACATCCCTTGTCTGGTTCATTTTTCTCTTACAGTGAATTCCTTACTATTAATTACCTTTGTCCCTCTACTCTCACAGATCCTCAACAACGAATTTCAAGTCACTGAGGAGGAATGACCACGGGGGATTCACTCAATGAACCTATAACATATCATGTGCATTCATGGCATGCTAAACAATACCCATAATTTAACTACATATTGGAAAATATCTCTTAAAATAACATTATTTAACCCCCTACCAATACAAACCCATTATACCTTGCCAATTAAAAAAAAAAAAAACCCTACATTCACTAGATATTATAGGTATTCATTTTTTCATTAACATTTTCTAGACCCCTTTATATTTTTTCATTAACTTTGAACTCCATTTTTTATACCTACCAATATAAAAACCCTTTACCCCCTAATATATGCTCAATATATTGTATCATTTTCTCCTCAATATATATCCCCCCAATATGAACCCACATGCTATGGTATTGCTCCCCCAATGAATCCCCCATGGGAATGACGAGCTCCTCTTCCTCTTGTCGCAAAATCTTTGAATGAGAGTCTATGGTGAATTATTTTTACTCTATTACCCCAGAAGTAAGGAAGGATATCCTCCTCCTTGAGTCTAAAGAATTTGGTGAAAGGTATTATTTTTCTGATTCAAAGGTTGTTGGATATCGCCTTAAATAGATCCCAGATCCAAGAATATTTAGAAATTGTAGACTTCACTTTATTTATTCCATTACATCGCATCAGCAAATGGAGATTTTGCTTCGCATGGTCCTTCGGGACAAGCAAGTAGACAACTAATTTTTCTTTAGGCTAGGAAGATATTGAAAGGATCCTTTGTAACATTCAGTTCAACCTTGATGACCTTGGGACTAGATTTGCAAAGGTATAACATTTTGTACTCTCCAATTCGGAAACTAAGTCAGCAAAGGAGAATGATACCTCGGTTGTCATCAATGCCCTACTTCTGATTGTTTCACCTCCAACAACCATCTCTTACCAGGCAAACTCGTTACCCCTCTCTCTAGTTATTATCTCATATTAAAGTTTGTAATGGGTTTTGCAGTTGTTGTTCCTGCTTGTACCTTGGCTTGGAATATTGGAGGTTTTCTCAACCGGAAAAATATGATTTGTTGCATTAAAAAATTGTAATGTAACCTTGTGAATAGTTCATTAAATTGGGTCGATGTTTTGGGTTGGAGGATTCTTTTAATGTTTTTTTACCTCACGAGAAATGCATTCCAGAATTTACATTTTTATTGAAATTTAAAGTATTTATGATAATTTACTATGGAAATAAGAGCAAGAAAACAATTAAAGTCAATTCATGCAGAACAAAAGGTATGAGAATAATTTATTATCCGGGTATTTTTCCTCAAATTGTTCTGGTATGACATTAATAAAGGGAAGTAAGGGAAAAACATTTTACTGCATTCTATTTACGTGTCCATACGCAACTATTGTGATGCGAGAAATGAATTTCAAAAGGATCAAGGATCAAGACCATTAATTTAAAGAGCAAAGGCAAAAATCATTAATTCCATGAATACGCAAAAGTCATTCAACAATTAAAAAAAAAACGAGATCTGAAACTAACTTCATTTTTTTAATTAAATAGTTAAGGGGTAGTTATTGAAACAATCATCAAAGCTTTTGTATAAAAAAACTTGATTTTCTCATTCGAAAGGGTTAGCTATAGAGGTTACAAGACTTATGTTTTAAGGTCTGCTAAATTTTGTTGTATGAATCTATCTGCAGAGATTTTGGAGGTTCTATTATATGCATTTTTAAATAAATTTTTCTTTATCTTTCTATTTTCTCTTATTTTGTTACATGTTTCTAATTTAGATCTATGTATTTTTCTTTGACTTGATCAACATGCACTCCGTTGAAGATTTATTTGATTCATACATTCTGATTGATATGCATATTATTTGGAATGTATGAATTAAAGTATTTATTCATATTGTTGTTTAATTGGATGTGTTAGTGCATGACACTTTTGGTATAATTATAATAATTATTTTAAGTATTATATTGGTGTATCTTTTCTTTTTCATAATTTTTGTGGTTTCTTTAGTTATCCACACCAATTTGTTTCGAGAAGATTAACAAGCTAACTGACGGGAGCATTATTGGTTTGTCACCAGCCTAGATCTATCTTAACCCCGTATCTATCAAGCGTCAAGAGGGATCAAATCTCTCAAGGTGCAAACCTCTTTTTTGAGTGCAAAACTTGAGGAAAGGTTTGCACCTCGAGAGATTTGATCCCTCTCGGTGCTTGATAGAGTCAGGGTTAAGATGGATCTAGGTTGGTTTTAGTCGTGTGTGGTCATACGAAATTTGTTGAACATATAGTTATTTTGATCATATTAAATATGTTAAATATGTCTAAGATTAATTTAACTTTAACTTTTCTTATTTACCTCAGTTTGTTGAGATGAGAGAGACTTTCAGTAACTTGAAGGATGAAAATTGATGAAATAAAAATGTTAAGTGCAATAATAAGAATATAGTTAATTACAAACAATATTCATTGTGATCAATCTGAAAATATATTATTCTATTATTCTTATTGTCATGCCTATTAGTTATTTTCTATTACCGTGTTTGAATGTAAATTAACTAATAATGTTGAATGATGGAAAATGGGAATAATAAGAATGTAGGCAATTAAAAATAGTTTACATTTTTAAGAAGAAGACATTTCAGGTAAGGGAACATTTTATTTAGGATGAAAATTCAAGTATTTTATTTATGGTTGAATCATTGTAACAAAGAAGTCAATTCACGTCATGAATAATGTTTATGTGTGTACAATGAGAGAGAGTTTGTATGTTTTGGGGGTGAGATAGAGATATATATGGAAGGGGGGAGAGAGGGAAGAAGGGAGAGGTAAAGACAGGGAGGGATGAAGATATATAGATATGGAGAGAGAAGTGTTAGAGAGAGAGAAGGAGAAGAGGGAGAGAGGGAGTGGAAAAGGGAGGGAGGGAGAGAGAGATAGATAGATATGGAGAGAGAAGTTTCAGAGAGAGAGAGAAGGGGAAGAGAGAGAGAGTGAGTGGAAAAGGGAGTGAGAGAGAGAGATAGATAGATATGGAGAGGGCGTGTGTATGTTTTGGGGGCGAGATAGAGAAATATAGAAGGAGAGACAATCGGAGATAGAGATATAGATGGAGGGGGAAAATATGTGATTACAATAAAATAAATGCACATTATTACTCTAATTAATTTGAAATTAATGTACATCATACATCTGGTTGCATCAAATCAGAAATCAAAATCTACATTGAAATCAATGCATCTAGTGCAAACAATCAAATATGATTAGAAATCCGCATCTGCAATAAAATCAATGCATCTAATGCAAACAATCAAATAGAATTAGAAATAAACATCTACACTAAAATCAATGCATCGAGTGAAAGAAATCAAATAAGATTAGAAATCAATATCTACACTGAAACTAATGCATCCAGTGCAAGCAATAAAATAGGAGTAGGAATCAACATCTACACTGAAATCAATGCATCTAGTGTATGGTATTAAATAGGATTATAAATCGACATCTACATTGAAATAAATGCATCTAGTGTAAGTGATCATATAGGATTATAAATCAATATCTACACTAAAACCAATGCATCCAGTGCAAGCAATCAAATAGGAGTAGAAATCAACATCTACACTGAAATCAATGCATCTATTATAAGGTATTAAATAGGATTAGTAATCGAAATCTACACTAAAATCAATGCATCTAGTGCAAGCGATCAAATACTATTAGAAATAAATATCTACATTGAAACCAATGCATCTAGTGAAAGCAATCAAATAGGAGTAGAAATGAACTCTACACTGAAATCAATGCATCTAGTGTGAGGTATTAAATAGGATTAGAAATCGAAATCTACACTGAAATCAATGCATCTAGTGCAAGCGATCAAATAGGATTAGAAATAAAGAACTACATTAAAATCAATACATATATTTTAGTGAAAAACCAAAATATTCATGACTTTCTAGATCTAACTTCTATGTCTATATTTGTTTTTGTGTGTCTCTTTATTCTTCCCTCTCTCTCAACATCCATTTTGTGTCTATTTCCCTCCCTATCTCCTTCTCTCTCTCCCCCTCCCTCTCTCCCCATCTCTATCTCTCCACCTCTCCCTCCCTTTCTATATCTTTCTCTTCTTCCCTCTCCACCCTGCCATCTATATCTATACCTCCCTCCATATCTCCTTATTTCTCTCTCTCTCTCTCTCTCTCTCTCTCTCTCTCTCTCTCTCTCTCTCTCCACATATATCTCTCTTCCTCCCTCCCTTTCTTTGTCTCTCTCTCCTTTCATCTTGCCCCGTCCATATATATCTCTATCTCCCTTTGTCTCTCCTTCTTTATCTCTCTATATTAGCCTTCATACACACACTCTCTCCATCTATACCTCTATCTCCCCTTATATCCCCTTATCACTACCTAAACATACACACTCTCTCTCCATATATATCTATCTCTATCTCCCTCCCTCCCTCTTCTTCTTCTTCTCTCTCTCTCTCTCTCTCTCTCTCTCTCTCTCTCTCTCTCTCGCTCCTCTCTCCCTCATCATCTATCCATATCTCCCTTGTCACTCCCTCTCCCTCTCCACATTTCTCTCTTTATGTATTTCTTCCCCTTCCAACTCCATATCTCTCTCCTCTCTCTCTTCCTTCCTCTCTCTTCCTTCCTCTCCCTCCCTTTATCTCCCACCTAACTTTGTCTCTCCCGCCCATCACACAAAATCTCTCTCTCCACCCTCCAACTTTTTCACTATATCCTTCTCACTCTCCCCCTCCATATATATGTCTCCCAGTCTCTCTCTTCCCCTTATTTCCCTATCTCTATCCTCTCCTTTTCTCTCCCTTCCCTCGTCTCCTCTCTCCCTCATTTCGTCTTCATCTCTCCCTGATCACTCCCTCTCTCTCTCCACCTCTATCTCTCAATGTCATTTTTCTTCCTTCCCTTTCTTTCCCCCTTCCAACTCCATCTCTCTCCCCCCTCTCTCTCTCCTCTCTCTATTCCTTCCTCACTTTCCTTTCTCTCCCACCTCCCTCTGTCTCACCCCCCATCATACACTCTCTCTCTCTCTCTCTCTCTCTCTCTCTCTCTCTCTCTCTCTTCACCCTCCAACTCTGTCACTATCTCCCTCTCTCTCTACTTCTCTCCCTCCCCCCCTCCATATCTAAGTCTCCCTATCTCTCTCTTCCCCTTATTTCCCTATCTCTATCCTCTCCTTTTCTCTCCCTTCCCTCGTCTCCTCTCTCCCTCATTCCATATTCATATTGATCCAAAATATAGGTTTAATATTTTGAGTCCATGCCTTCAACTATTATAGCAACCTATTGGTGACAACAAATTGGTAGCCAATGCCTTGATTTACAAAACTTGTAATTAATATATTGAGCCAAAAATGTAGTGCTTCGGGGTGTGAAAAAAATTGGAGCATTTTTTAGCATATGCAAACCAAGAAGAATAACTATTTGGAGAAAAAATTATTCAAATGACCTTATTTTATGTTTAGTACAACCTTAGGTTGAGGCATAACCAACTATTTAATAAAACCCATGAATCAAGACACATAGTTTTGGATGACTTTGATCCATCATCAGATTGGGTGGTGGAGAGTCAAGTAACATCATTTGACAAGGAATATTTTTCTTGGATGGACATGGACCCATGTCCATAAGGATAGGTACCACTTCCTTTAGGGATAGGACAATCAAGTTAGATTCCCATTGTACAATCTACTCATTTTGAGTTTGAGGATCATGCGGATGAGGATGATGATGATGGTCAATAGTATTATTGTGCTTACTTTGGACTATACAATCCATTTAGAGATTGTTTCTTGATTTATTTTGGTTCATAGATTTATTTCCCTAAGTGGTATTTTGTTTTTATGAACTCTTACTTGCTATTTAAATGAGAAAATTTGCATATTTGTGTATCAATTGTTTGGATTAATACGGATGCACATTATTATATATATATATATACTTAATATAAAATTTTCATATGGAGTGATGAAAATAGAGATACTAGATTTAGACATAATTATAAATTTTATAGATATGATATTTACATAAAAATAATGTTTTGATGTTATCTCTCTCTCTCTCTCTCTCTCTCTCTATATATATATATATATATATATTTATTTATTTATATATATTTATATAAATATAATTTATATAAATTATATTTTCACATATCAATATCCACATAATTTATGAGTATTGAGTTTTATTAAGTTGAGTGAAACTATAACCAACTCAAACACATCTTAAATGATAAAAAAAACGGCTCAAAGGATTTGTTCCCTTTCAATGCTTGATAAATCTAAGGTTCACGGTTTTATGTTGGTAAATAATGTAAATGTGTATGGATACCTATTTTTGAGCTCAAGGCTAAGATTTTACTAGTGAATGTGTATGAGTCCTAGTTATGGGAAAGTGATATGGTTGTTATGTATTCCATGGTTTTTTTTTGTTAGAAAAGGTAAGAATAAAGGAATTGCATGATTATATATTATCCACCAAAAATTTCACTTAAGGAAGAAACATGGGGACTATGATATAAGAGGGTAAAAGGAAATGGGTTGTATGAAAGACTTGATTTAATGCCCATATTTTGAAAAATACAACCTTCTTTCTCATGCATCCTTACAAAGTTTCTCGTCATATTTTTACTTGAGTTTCCCTTTTGAAAATTCCTTGTGTATTGTGTAAGTTATTGGGGAAAAGTATGATTATTCACCATTTTACATGCATCAATATTCCATTCTCCCATTAGCATTTCTCTTTTGTTCACGGGTGAACCTTTATGAAGCCATGGATATTAATTTTACACTGCTCTATGATGTTTCAATTACTTTAATTCAATTCAATTCTTCAATTAGAAATATTTCAATAACAATTAATACTTTTTGTAAATAAATAGTAACTAAAGATAGAATAGTAATGCAATTACAATAAGAGATACTCAACAAATGAACACATCAACAAGAGACACTAGCTTTGATCAATGACCAAGGAAAACCCCCACAAGGGGGAAAACCATTTTGTAATTATTCTTCTATTAGATTGTCATAAAATGTTCAGTAGAGAGTATAACGAGGCCATACAAAAATATCGAATAATATCAACCAACCAAAATAAAAAATATGATCCCAACAAAAATATTGATCAAATTTAGTTTTCCCAGTCCACGGTCAATTGCAGTCAATTGTTAAATTAAAACCCTAGATCCGAACCTCATGGAAGAAGAGTTATGTGTGTGGCTAAGATGCCCCAACAACACGTATGAGCCTACATGCTTGTGGTTATAACTAAGAAATTCCTGAGTTAACCCTGTGGCTAGAAACTAAAAACCCTAATCACACGTGTGAGCTTCGAACGTTGCAATTTCAGACCTGTACGAACAAAAATTCAGACCTATCCGAACCAATCCAAATAAGAGACAAGGATATGCTTGATGATGATGTCCAAATGAGGGTCACTTGGCATGCATTTATAGGCTTCCAAGGGTGAACAATTTTCTTTAGGGCCGACATGATCAAATGTGGCATTGTGGGCTTCAATTCAAAAATACACTTTCCCTTGTCCAAATTGAGTGCTTCAAAACTCAAAATTGGTCCTCTCAAAAAGAGTAATCTAGTCCCATGATTGGAATTTTTCACTGAGCTACCAAATTAATAATGGATATTATACCTACAAATTGCAAGAGAACCCCATGGATAGGGAATTGGAAAGAGGTTGGAAGTCGGGGATTTTCTTCTAAGAATATGAGAGGAAATGGGATGGTTTTGAGGGTAAAGACCGTGGATGGAATGTACATAATTGTTTAGAAAACACCATTAAACATACAACCATATTACCATTACTCATGAATATTTGGATCCAAGTGTTTCTCCTCCATGTTATACTCAGAAGTCAACCAATGGTTTGGGCTCTTTTTTCCTACACTAGAAGGGAAGAAGATCCTTGAGCGATTATTGAGAAAAGAAAGTAATATCTTCCTTGTGTTTTGTACATAAGTGGAAGATAGTTTCATGACTAATTGATAGCTAGATAAGGGCCAGGATTGCTTTGTAGCGATCCCATTAGATTTGTGATGAGAGAACTAGTTTTTTTTTAGTCAAATTATAGCCATGCAGGATATTTCTTCACCCTAGTGGTTGATGAGGGATTCCTTAATTCCCTCCTTCCCATGGATATCACCATGTTGAATTTGAATCATTTCTCTAGAAATTATATTTAAAGACATTTATATTACCTTAGAGCTTATAGTCATTAGTGGAAAGTCTCCTTGCATCTGATAATGTGTATACCTCAATGATCTCTACTCAATTAATTCTATTGGTGTTTGGCATTGTCACATCTATCCACACTTGTTATAATGTACTAAGTACCTTGATTCCCACTATCATTATAAGTGGGATACCTTTCATTTAATAGTGGTATACCTCAATGGTTAGTGATTAGATGATTTTATCCATGTTTTAATTCATATCATTTATTCATAAGTAAGGTTTTGCTTGCCATGGATTTGGATTGAATACCTTGCAATGTGGCATGATTTCTTCTAGATGCTACTACCTGAGTTGACTATATAATACCACATATCCATATTGCATTTGTACTATTGAAGAACTGGTTTTGTAATTTCATTGTTCCAATTATTTTTCTAATGTATGCTAAGATATAGATCCAATTTTTATTTTCTCGTGGATATGATCCCATTTTGAAATGGATCCACTATGTATTCCTCTACGGTTGTGATATTGAATTTTATATGCTTCATTGATCTACATTGCATTTGATTTGGTGACAATGTTTATTTTTCACCTAAGCGTTAGTACATGTTCCCTAGGATAGAGATTCATACGATACTTTCATTTTTTGTTTGTAGTTACCTTTCATATTATTTGTCTATTGAATTCCACTTTTTTATCACTTATCAAATTCCTCTCTGCTTTATAATATTTATGGCCATCATATTGGAATTTTGACCTTGTACATTAGGGGGTGTCTATTTTAGATGAATTTAGTCCCCTTTGACCATTCAGTAGAAATAGGCCACATTAATTCTTTCATTCATAAATTTGTAGATCCAATGGATAATTGGTTAAGTCGTTTTCCTCATGTCCACTAGTTCCTTCATGCAACTTGCAAGTGCAAGCATGTTTCCTTCATGCAACCTGAGAGTGCACTCAAAAATGCATAAAAAATACAAAATGAAAGGAGATATAATTTTTAGTTAAAATACATAGAGTTTTTACGCACGTTTAACTTGTATTGGGACTCCTAACTACCTGGACTAATTTTTCTCCATATAAATAACAAGTTCAAGATAGGTAAAAAAAGAAATGCATTTGGAGCCCAAGTTCAGTCATTATACTTACATGTTGAATAATTATCCTATGTTTTTATAGTCGCTTCCTAATAAAAACCTCTTGGTCCTATGATCTTTGTCCAATTTTATGTAAGGCCTCAATTGTCATTGGATTTCCCTTATGGACTAAGAGTATGACACATTGGTGGAAGAGAGATTGATAAGTGGCTCATTTTGGAGGAACCTAGAGTTGGGTGAAAAAAGTGTCAATGACATGGATCAAGAACCAACCTTATTATAATGTGTATTATGCATAGTCAATTATTGTTCCTAAAAATTGGTTGGTTTACCTACAACTACTATTATATTTTTAATTTTTTCTAAACGTAGTGTTACCAAATCAAGAACTATAGTGTTGGAGAATGCAATAGGGTATCTATTAATTCAATTTCTCCTTAACCTTAATAATTTCTTGTGAACTTTATTTCTCTTCTTGTTTTTATTTATTAGATCTTCTAATCAAACAATTATGAAGAACAAAAACAATAAAGACAATGGGCACAAGTATTACGATCCAATGCAGGGAAAAACCCATCCAAGGGGAAAACCAAGAAAGAATATCTTGGCTTCTTATAGAATCTGTTTCAAATGAGAAAACCAAGACCAAAAACCCTAGATCAAGTCCTCCTCCAAGCACCAAGTTAGCCCTCCAAGAATCCCTTCTAATTAGGCTAAAGTCTTCTAAAGTTGATGTCCTTCAAATCAGCCCTAATACATCTCTCGACCTTGTAACTTGGATCTACAACTCAATGTACAATACTTCGGCCATGTAATAGCTTCAAAAACCCTAATTTTTACATGAGTCAACTTTCCAAGGACTTCTTCCTCAAGCGAGGCAATGTCTTCAATGTCAACATGAGTCAAAGCTATATCAAGACAATGTTTCGACCCTCCTACAACTTGGATCTACAATTTTTGGCATCCTACAACTCAGATCTGTAGTAACCCTAACCCTTCACATGTGTGGATAAAACAAGACCCAAAATAGATGTTTTGTGCTCTTCTTGACTTATTCTTTCTTGCTTGACCTTCGCTCTAACTTCCCTGGCGTTCCTTGCTTCAGATTGAACTTCTTGCTTGAGATGATCAAATTGGTGCTAAATGAGGTTGAAGCTGCTTCTATTTATAGGCTTTCCATGAGGTCGAATAACCTCTTCTAGGTTGGCTTGTCTCTATCACGGCCGACTTGTGCTAGGAGGCTTGTAGAACTTTCTAGACTCATAATTAATGTATTTTACATGTTACAAATTTCAAAATAGGGTCTTATACAAATGATATCAACTTTTTGTTACTCAATAAAATTATTATTTTTACGTGACAAACCCTAGAAGCATGAAGAACATGCTTGACCTATATTTATCAACAAAATAGAGCATGAAACCCATGCTTGAAATAATATTTATATTTCTTCCTTTTCTTGTAACATAAGATATACATAATGACATGAGTACAATTAAAATTATGAAGACCTAAACTAGTTACATTTTCCAACATATAGCACTATCCACTTCAATGTTTGTAGGTCCTTCTCGTGGTTGTAAGTTTTTCTTACTAGAACTTTGGTTACTTCTTGTCGGAGTAACCGCAACACGAGATTTATCCAAACTACCATGAGGGGGAATTTCTTCACCATTATATCCATTAGAGTGTTATTCATTATTCTCTTCACGGGTTATAGTTATCTATTGTGTTTCTAAGGTTGAGGAGGAATTCCAGCTGGGTTTATTGGGATTATGAGGATTGTACATTTGTAAGGTTCTTTCGTATTTGATTGGTTTTACTCTTCCCTTTTGAATTAGTTCTTGTTAAAAATGGAAGAGTAAAACCAAGCAAATAGGTGTTTCTATGGATACCTATTGTGGAGCTCAAGGCTAAGAGTTTACTAGTGAATGTGTATGAGTCCTAGTTACGGGTTAGTTATGTGTATGAGTCCTAGTTATGGGATAGTGATATGGTTGTTATGTATTCCATAGTTTGTTTTTGTTAGGAAAGGTGGGAATAAATTAATTTCATGATTATATATTATGCACCAAAAATTTCACTTAAGGAAGAAACATGGGGACTATGATACAAGAGGGTAAAAGGAAATGGGTTGTATGAATGACTTGATTTTATTCCTACCTTTTGAAAAATACAACCTTCTTGCTCATGCATCCTTTGTAGAAATTATATAACATATGCATGTATATATCCATATTCTCCTAATATAATAATATTTATCTTCTTGCTAAATATAGAATCCTTCCATTGTTAATCTTTTGCGGAAATTTAAAATTCAATTGCAAACACATGAAGCAATAAAAACAATCACACATAACACAGTTGTTTAATGGGAAAGCCTAAAGCTAAAAACCCCAACTATAATATATTATGTATCATGGAGATCATGTAACAATCTCATACAAATCTTAGTACATCAAGCTCTCAGTACAATCAATCGTCACCTCTAACACGAAGAAATCTGCAAATCCATGCACTGATTTCTTGCCACCTGATAGCCTGCCTCCACTGCGCAATCCCTGTTGAAGAAGACCCCTGAATGAATTTGAATTTGTCTTTCCTTGACTGTGCAATCCTCATTGGCAACTCCAATGTGTGTGTGATGCAATCAATGCATCACTATAGTCACAACAGATAGTCCATCTCACCCTTTCACCTATCTCTCCACTGGGTCTCCACTGGAACTGACATGCACTGTAGTTAACTGCTATATTTGTTCAGTTGATTAGTGAGTTATTATTTGTGAATTAATTAACTAATTAATTCACTTAACTCTCACTAGTGTATCATTCAGTTAGACTAGATACAACTAGATCAACTGAGTTTAACTCCATTAACTGAGTTAAACTGAATAACAACTCCATGAACTACTCTTCCAACTCTGTCATAACTTTTCCACTTCAATTCTAACTGATTCCTCCATGCATGAACCACCAATAAACCCTAGGAATTGCGTAATTCCTTCAGCCCACTGATTTTCCAAATCTGTTCACTAAAATAAATTGCTCCAAGAGAATAAGTTGATATTTAGAGTCTGGTTATTATTAAGAGCTAATAGTAAGCGACATGCATCTATTTTTATATCGACGATCTATGAAGAGACTTCGCCCAATCTTCTAAAAATAGAATTTCATATATTTTTCCAACTTTACCAACCATCCACAAATAGCATCCTGCAACTTCTGAAATATGATCACCATGTCTAAAAATAGACATAGTCTAAAAATAGACTTACACCTAAAAATAGCCTACGGGCCCACTTAGTGAAGGTGACTGATTTTCACTAAGCTTCATCATCTTATTGAATCTCATCACTCCCTCTCAACAAGATAGGGATTATCCTTCACCCCGATCCTGCCTCTATGGTATTCGAATTTTCTCCTGGTGAGTGCCTTTGTCAGAATGTCTGCATCCTGATCTTCCGTAGGAATGTACTGAAGCAACATGATATTTCGCTACACACAATCTCTGATATGATGATACCGAATATCAATATGTTTAGATATATCATGAACCATAGGATTAATCGAGATTTTAATGCAACTCTGATTATCACAATGTATCATTGTAGGATCTAAATGTGAACCGAACAAACCGACCAGGATCTTCCTCATCTAGATAGCCTCACATGCAGCTTGACTTGTTGCCATGTATTTTTCTTCCGCTGAACTGAGTGCCACATATATTTTTTTCCTGCTGTACCAAGAAACTTTTGTAGATCCAATACTGAAAACCCCTCCTGATGTGCTCCTTCTGTCTGTTGGGCTGCCTGCCAAATATGCATCCGTGAAGCCATGCAACTTCACCTCATCTGTCTGTCTGTACCATAAGCCATACTTAGATGTGCCCCTGAGATATCTCAGGACATGCTTGCCTGCCTTGGAAAAGAGCTTCGTAGGCTTAACCATCGCTTGTGAAAGTTGGTTCACCACATAGCATATGTTTGGTCTTTTATTAACTAAATACATGAGCGAACCCACCAACTGTAGATAAATAGTGGCATCCACTACCTCTACCAATTTAGCATCCTCTTTCCTCCAAGTTAGTGGAAGAGGAGTATCAATAGGCTTGCAGCCTTGCATGTGAAACTTCTCAAGTATATCCTGAGCATACTTTCCTTGAGACACAAACGGTTCACCTTCCTGCTGCCATATTTCCAATCCAAGGAAATAATGAAGGAGGCCCAAATCCTTCATCTCAAACTCCTTTGCAAGATCTTTCTTACATGAGTGTATCAACTGCTCATCACCTGTTAGTATTAAATCATCAACATAAATAACAATGATTAAAAGCTTACCCTCCACCACAATTTGGTATAGGTTTGCATCCGCCTCACTCTTTGTGAAACCAAGTCCAGTGAAATAGTTGTCGATCCGTGTGTACCAAGCACATGGTGCTTGCTTCAGCCCATACAACGCTATTTTAAGTCTGCACACATGCAACTCGCTGTTGAATATCTCAAATCCTTCAGGCTACTCAATGTAAACCTCTTCCTCAATGATCCCATTAAGGAACACAGTCTTCACATCCATCTGATGAATGTGCCAACCCATCTATGCTGAGAGAGCAAGGATGGTCCTTATGGAAGAATATCATGCGATAGGTGCAAAGGTTTCTTCATTATCAATCCCCTCGATCTGTGAGAAGCCTCGGGCAACAAATCTTGCCTTATACTTCTCGACGCTCCCATCAGTAGCTTGCTTTACCTTGTAGATCCATCTTGATCCTACAACTGATTTTCCCGCCGGCCTTGGAAAAATCTCCAAGCACTGTTTCTGACAATGGAGTCATACTCCTCCACCATGACATCTACCCATGTGGGCTCATGCACTGCTTCTTCAAAAGAAGATGGCTCTGTCACTATACACTTGCTCATGAGAGCCATGTATCCAGTAAATCGGTCAGGTGATTGTCTCTGTCTGCGCTGTGATGTAGGGACTCCTACATTCTGTGCTGCATCAAGCTTCAGTCTCTCAGCTTTTGTGGTACGCTTTCTGACTGTTCTGATGTTTGGTTCTGCATGAGTGGACTCCTCCACTCCATGAATCTCCTCCCATAGTTGATCCACATCTAGAGGCTCATCTTTGGGAACAAGTAGCTCCTCCTCTGGATGCAAGTGTAGCTCCCTCTCAAGCGACAACTTCATGGCTTTAACCTCATTGAATTTTATATCTCGTCACTGTTGAGAATGCAGCAAGATGATGGAGCTTAGTGAAATGAAGTCGCCTTCACTAAGTGGGCCCACAGGCAAATTATGGCGTAAAGTCTATTTTTAGACTATGTCTATTTTTAGACATATGGAGCATGGTTCGGGGATTCCAGTTGGAGATTCTTGGAGCATTGGTCATGTTGGTAAAAATAGACGGGACTCTATTTTTGTGACCTATAGGTCGAAGAGGTCGATGTATATTTTTAGACTGCCTATCCTAAAAATAGGGAAGTCAAATATTATTTACCCTTAATAATATTTGGACTCTAAACAGCAGTTTACTCTCTTGGAGCACTTCAGTTCGAGCTACAGAAGTGGCTCATGCATCTGACAGAGGAATTACGCTATTCCCAAGGGTTTGATGGCATCATGCATGGTTGAATTCAGTTAGGACTTCAGTGGCAGAAGTTTGGTGGAGTTAATGAGACAGCTAGTGGAGTTGTGTTCGGTTTAATTTAGTTGAACTGGTTGAGATTAGTTTAACTAGCTAATCAACTAGTTATGAGTGGAGTGAACTAAATATTATTTAATTCATTAATTAGTAACTCATTATTCAACTCAAGAACACATCAGTTCACTACAGTGCATGATCAGTTCAGTGGAGACCAGTGAAAGAGGTAGATGAAAGGGTGGAGTTAGCTATCAGTGGCGACATCAGTTGTGCATGAGATTTCCACCACACTTGGAGGATTTTTCCATGACAATTGCGCAGTCAAGCCAAGGAGATTCGAACCTTGGATCTCTATATAGACAGGCCTGGATTGCACAATAGAGGCAAGGCAATTGGCGGTGATTTTTGAACCAGTAACCTGTTCAAAACTGAGCTAGATTGTGTGTAACTGTATGAGAAAGTAATGAGTACTTGTGAGGAGTATTGTACTGAGTTTGTTACATGATTTCTCCATTATAATATACACAATAGCTGCGGGGTTTTCAGCTATAAGCTTTCCCCATACATACTGTGTTAATGTGTATGATGATTTGATGTGTTATCGCTTGATTTTATTTCCGCATGTTTGATGATCTGAGTGGAAGATATTATGTGTTGCATATAAATTCGAATTGTATGTGATCAGGATAGTCTCGGTGGATAATTAATCATTATTCAGCAAATTTCTACATGGTATCGGAGCTATTGAAGCAGAGATTGATCATCACGGTGATTACAAACTTATTTCGGTAGACAGAGTCTGCATGCGGGCCAGGTAGCCTCCGGATTCATCTTTCTTCGGAAAGTGAAAGGTCTGGTAAATGCCCCTTGCAGTCAATCTCTGTGCTAGAAATAATTTTTTCTCATAGGTCTAGAGCGGTTGAGCTTTGAGGTGGAATTCGAAATTTTGCAGCAGTTTTGTTTTCTTGGTGCCGATGTTGAAAATGTCTTTCAACGGTTTGCGACTCGAATATGCTCTTGAAGGCAGTTCGAATTATGTTGCATGGAAGGATCGCATGGAGGCGGTATTAGAAGATAATGGTCTGAAGGAGTTCGTAGATACGGATGTCCAAAAGCCCACTGATCCTGCTGAAGTCGAAGCATGGCAAAAGAAGATGGCGAAGTGTCGAAGGATCCTGTTGGAGGGCGTCAAGGATCATATTGTATCCAGCCTGCATGGAAAAGCTACTCCATATTTAATGTGGAAAGCTTTGACGGATCTATTCCAGAGTAAGAGCGACCAAAGGAAGCTGGCGCTCAAAGATAAGCTCGGGAACATCAAGATGGAGAAAGGCGACAGTATCGCCAAATACCTCACGAAGTTCACTCAATGCAGAGATGAGCTGGGAAGTGTGGGGGTGACTGTCGAAGACGAGGACATGGTCGACTTGGCTCTCCTTGGTCTTTCGAAGGCTTGGCACTCATATCAAGATAGTGTCAATGGTCGGGAGAAGTTGCCGGGATGGGAGCGCCTTTGGGCGGATCTCATGCAGGAGGAGATAAGGAGGACTACTCGAGATGGATCTTCATCAAAGGGAGCTGATGAAGAAAACTGCGCTTTGGTTGCAAAAGCAAAGAAGGGGAAGGGTAAGAAAACCTCTCATTCTGGTGCAAAGGGAAAGAAGCAGGATATGGCAAAAGTGAAGTGTTTTCACTGCCATGATCACGGACATTATGCTACCAATTGTCCAAAGAAGAAGAAGAACAATTAAGCGGGAAGATCTGCAGATGGAGAAGCTTTGGCTTCACAGTTTGAGCTTGAATTTTCACTGTCGCATGCTTGGTTTCAAGTGTGTTGGCA
Source organism: Pinus albicaulis (assembly GCA_034641835.2). Classification (NCBI taxonomy): domain Eukaryota; kingdom Viridiplantae; phylum Streptophyta; class Pinopsida; order Pinales; family Pinaceae; genus Pinus; species Pinus albicaulis. The sequence goes on along the minus strand of CM076578.1, from coordinate 1,756,627,117 downwards.
TCGGTGTGGTTCTTGGACAGCGGTGCGTCATTTCATATGACGGGAGATCGGGATTTGTTCTCAGATCTGGAGGACAAAGACTTGGGTGTGCACATCGAGATGGGCGATGATGGTAGATACAGTGCGACTGGTATCGGTACCATATCCTTTCAGAGGGAGTCTGGTAAGCCCTTTGTATTGAAGGATTTCATGCATGTACCTGGATTGAAGAAGAACTTGATCTCTGTGGCGATGTTGGAGGATAAGGGGTATGATGTGGTCTTCAGCGAAGGAAAAGCCTTCCTGCGCAGTAAGACTACTGGAGAGACCCGGAAGATAGGGGTTCGAACCAAGAACCTTTATCAGTTGCAGGTAGATGGCTGCACAGCTATGGCATGCAAGGCGGGAGAAGTGGTGAGCCGGGATGATGAGGGCGAACTGTGGCACAGGAGATTGGGCCACCTTCACCATGGAGCTTTGAAGATTCTGCAGCAGATTTCTACTGGGCTTTCTAAGGGCACTCTTGCGCAGTCAGATCAGTGCAAGGGGTGTACTTTAGGGAAGTATGTGAAAGCCACCTTTCACGAGAAGGATAGTCGCGCCACGACGATCCTTGAGAGAGTTCACACAGACGTGTGTGGTCCTTTCTCAGTTGCTTCGATAGCAAAGCACAAGTATTATGTGATATTTGTTGATGATTTCTCTCGAAAGTGCTGGATCTTCTTCATGCAGAAGAAGAGCGATACATTCGCGAAGTTCTGCGAGTTTAAAGCACTGGTCGAGAAGGAGTCGGGGAAGAAGGTGATTGCTCTAAGGAGTGATAACGGTGGTGAATTCATCTCGGCTGAATTCAAGGAGTTCTGCAGCGCAGAAGGGATTCGGAGAGAGCTCATCGCACCCCATAACCCACAGCAGAACGGGGTGCTGAGCGGAAGAACAGAACGATCGTGGGTGCTGCACGGGCGATGTTGCATGATCAGGGCCTACCCCTTCACTTGTGGGATGAGGCATGCAATACAACAGTGTATGTGCAGAACCATTGTCCTCACAAGGTTCTTGGCATGAGTACACCAGAGGAGGCTTATTCTGGCAAGAGGCCTGATATTTCCCATTTGCGGATTTTTGGTTCTCCTGTCTACATGCATGTGACGAAGGATGCGAGAAGGAAGCTGGATCCAACTGCCGAGGTTGGAATATTTGTGGGGTACACTGATACACCTCACAACTATCGGGTGTATTTGTCAGACAGTCGAAAGACTGTTGTGCGACGGGATATAAAATTTCAGGAGGAGAAAGCCATGCAGTGTTCGCTTGAGAGGGAGCTACACTTGCATGCAGATGAGGAGATGTTAGTTCCTAAGGAGGAGCTTCCGGATGTGGATCAGCCACAAGAGGAGGTTCAGGAGGTGGAAGAAACCACCCATGCAGCGCCAACCATCAGAGGGCACATGCGCACTACAGAAGCTGAGCGACTGGCTCGGGATGCAGAGAAGGTTGTAGGACCACCTACAGCACAGCGCAGACAGAGGCAGTCACCAGATCGGTACACTGGATACATGGCTCTTGTGAGTCAATGTGTTGTGACAGAGCCATCCTCTTTTGAGGAAGTTGTGGAGGAACTCGCATGGGTTGATGCCATGATCGAAGAATATGATTCGATCGTCAGGAACAGTGCATGGGAGATTGTCCCAAGACCGGTGGGGAAATCAGTGGTGGGTTCGCGATGGATCTACAAAGTGAAGCAGGCAGCTGACGGGAGTGTGGAGAAGTACAAGGCGAGATTTGTCGCCCGTGGCTTTTCACGGATCGAGGGGATTGACTATGAGGAGACCTTTGCACCTGTCGCAAGGTACTCTTCCATATGGACGATCCTTGCTCTCTCAGCGCAGATGGGGTGGCACATTCATCAGATGGATGTGAAGACTGCGTTCCTCAATGGAGTTATTGAGGAAGAGGTGTACATAGAGCAGCCTGAAGGTTTTGAGATCTTCATCAGTGAGTCGCATGTGTGCCGACTCAAGAGAGCACTGTATGGGCTGAAGCAAGCACCTCGTGCTTGGTACACTCGGATAGACAGCTACTTCACCGGGCTTGGATTCTCCAAGAGTGAGGCGGATCCAAACCTGTACCAGATTGTGGTGGAGGGGAAGCTGTTGATCATCGTACTGTATGTAGATGATCTGATTTTGACTGGCGACGAGCAGTTGATACTTTCATGCGAGGAGGATCTTGCACGAGAGTTTGAGATGAAGGACCTGGGCATCCTTCATTATTTCCTGGGATTGGAGATTTGGCAGCGCAGTGGAGGACTGTTTGTTTCTCAGGGCAAGTATGCCCGGGAGATTCTGGAGAGGTTCAACATGCGAGGCTGCAAGCCTGTTGACACTCCTCTTCCTGGTGGTTGGAGGAAGGAGGATGCTACTTCAGCGGAGGTAGTGGATGCCACTGTCTATCGACAGTTGGTGGGGTCTCTTATGTATCTGGTCAATACACGACCCGATATATGCTATGCAGTTAACCATCTTTCGCAAGCTATGGTTAAGCCTACCAAGCTCTTTTGGAAGGCAGGCAAGCATGTATTGCGCTATATCAGAGGCACATCGGGATATGGTCTATGGTACAGACAGGAGGATGGAGCGAAGCTTTCTGGCTTCATTGATGCAGATTGGGCGGGGAGTCCAACGGACCGGAAGAGCACTTCTGGAGGAGTTTTCAGCATTGGGTCGACAGCAGTTTCCTGGTACAGCAGGAAGCAGAGATCCGTGGCACTCAGTTCAGCAGAGGCCGAGTACATGGCAGCTAGCTTGGGTGCATGCGAGGCTATTTGGATGAGGAAGATCCTCGTTGGATTGTTCAGGTTGCATTTGGAGCCTACAGTGATCTACTGTGATAACCAGAGTTGCATTAAACTCTCGGCTAATCCAGTATTTCATGATAGATCCAAACACATCGACATCAGGTACCATCATATCAGAGATTGTGTTTAGCGGAGAATCATGATGCTTTCATATGTTCCCACGGAGGATCAGGATGCCGACATCTTGACGAAGGCGCTCACCAGGAGCAAGTTTGAAAGGGGTTGCAGATAATCCATATCTTGCTGAGAGGGAGTGTTGAAAATGCAGCAAGATGATGGAGCTTAGTGAAATGAAGTCGCCTTCACTAAGTGGGCCCGCAGGCAAATTCTGGCGCAAAGTCTATTTTTAGACTATGTCTATTTTTAGACATATGGAGCATGGTTCGGGGATTCCAGTTTGAGATTCTTGGAGAATTGGTAATGTTGGTAAAAATAGATGGGACTCTATTTTTGTGACCTATAGGTCGAAGAGGTCGAAGTCTATTTTTAGACTGCCTCTCCTAAAAATAGGGAAGTCAAATATTATTTACCCTTAATAATATTTAGACTATAAACTTCAGTTTACTCTCTTGGAGCACTTCAGTTCGAGCTACAGAAGTGGCTCATGCATCTGACAGAGGAATTACGTTATTCCCAAGGGTTTGATGGCATCATGCATGGTTGACTTCAGTTAGGACTTCAGTGGCAGAAGTTTGGTGGAGTTAATGAGACAGCTAGTGGAGTTGTGTTCTGTTTATTTTAGTTAAACTAGTTGAGATTAGTTTAACTAGCTAATCAATTAGTTATGAGTGGAGTGAATTAAATATTATTTAATTCATTAATTAGTAACTCATTATTCAACTCAAGAACACATCAGTTCACTACAGTGCATGGACAGTTCAGTGGAGACCAGTGAAAGGGGTAGATGAAAGGGTGGAGTTTTCTATCAGTGGCGACATCAGTTGTGCATGAGATTTCCACCACACTTGGAGGAATTTCCCATGATGATTGCGCTGTCAAGCCAAGGAGATTCAAACCTTGGATCTCTATATAGACAGGCCATGATTGTGCAATAGAGGCAAGGCAATTAGTGGTGAGTTTTGAACCAGTAACCTGTTCAAAACCAAGCTAGTTTGTGTGTAACTTTATGAGAAAGTACTGAGTACTTGTGAGGAGTATTGTACTTAGTTTGTTACATGATTTCTCCATTATAATATACACAATAGCTGCGGGGTTTTCAGCTATAAGCTTTCCCCATACATACTGTGTTAATGTGTATGATGATTTGATGTGTTATCGCTTGATTTTATTTCCGCATGTGTGATGATCTGAGTGGAAGAGATTATGTGTTGCATATAAATTCAAATTGTATGTGATCAGGATAGTCTCGGTGGATAATTAATTATTATTCAGCAAATTTCTACAGTCACACCACAGTCATCCGACTGTCTGGAAAATACACACGATAATTATGGGGTGTTTCTGTGTACCCCAAAAATATCCCAACTTCTGCAGTCGACTCCAGCTTCTTCTTGGCGTCCTTTGTCACATGAATGTAAACAGATGAGCCAAAATTCTTCAAATGAGAAATATCAAGCTTCTTACCAGTAAAATCTTCTTTAGGTGTACTCATGCCAAGTACTCTATGAGGACAACGATTTTGCACATAAACCGCAGTGTTGCATGCTTCCGCCCACAAGTGCATTGGTAGGCCCTGATCATGTAACATAGCTCGTGCAGCACCCACGATCATTCTGTTCTTCCTCTCCACGACCCCATTCTACTGTGGGTTATGAGGCACTATGAGTTCTCTTTGAATACCTTATTTGCTACATAAGTCTTTGAATTCGCCTAATATATATTCACCACCATTATCGCTCCGCGGAGCCTTCACTTGCTTCCCCAAATCCTTCTCCACCAATGCTTTAAACTCACAAAAATTTGAGAATATTTTGCTCTTCTTCTGCATGAAGAAGATCCAGCATCTACATGAATAGTCATCAACAAAAATAACATAATACATGTGTTTTACTGTTGAAGCAATCGAGAAAATTCCACACATGTTTGTGTGAATTCTCTCCAGGATCACCGAAGCACGGTTCTCCTTCTCATGAAAGGTGGTCTTCACAAACTTACCCATAGTACATCCCTTGCACTAATCTGACTATGCAAGAGTACCCTTGGGAAGTCCAGTAGAAATCTGCTGCAAAATATTCAAAGCACCATGGTGAAGATGGCCCAATCTCTTGTGCCATAATTCACCCTCATCCCAGCTCACCACTTCTTCTGCTTTTCCCATAATTGCAGCACAGCCATCTACCTCCAGCTTGTAGATATTCTTAAATTGAATCCCTATCCTCTTGGCTTGACCCGTTGTTTTATGTCGAAGGAAAGCTTTTCCCTCACTGAAAACAACTTCATAACCTCTGTCTTCCAACATTGCGACCGAGACCAAGTTCTTCTTCAGACCTGGAACATGCATAACATCTTTCAACAGAAATGGATTACCTGACTCCCTCTCAAAGGTAATGGTCCCAATTCCGGTCGCACTGTATCAACCATCGTCGCCCATCTCTATATGCATTTGGAGATCCTTCTCCTCCATGTCACTAAACAACTCCTTGTCTCCCGTCATATAGAAAGACGCACCACTATCAAGATACCACACCGATCCCATTGAGTTTGAAACCAAGCATGCGATCAAAGAGAAATCAAGTTCAAATTGTGAGGCTAAGGCCTCATCCGTTGCAACTCCAACAGCCTTCTTGTTCTTCTTCTTCTGTGGGCAGTTAGTGGCGAAATGCCTATGTTCGTGACAGTGAAAACACTTCACCTTGGACAAATCCTGCTTCTTGCCTTTAGCCTCAGATTTTGGAGGAAATTTCTTCCCCTTCCCTTTCCTTACTTTGGTAGCCAAAGCGAAATTCTCTTCATCATCATTCTTCGATGAAGAGCCATCCCTGGTACTTCGCCTTATCTCCTCCTGCACAAGATCCGACCAAAGTCGCTCCCAAACCAGTAGTTTCTCCGGTCCATTGACAGAGTCTTCGTAGATATGCCAACTCTTTGGAAGCCCAAGGAGAGCCAAGCTCACCAAGTCATCATCATCAACAGTAATCCCCACACTTCCCATTTCATCCCTACAGTGGACAAACTTCGTGAGATATTTTGGAATACTGTCGCCCTTTTCCAATTTTATTTTTCTGAGCTTATCTTTCAGCGCCAACTTCCTCTGGTCACTGCAGCTTTGGAACAAATCTGTCAAAGCCTTCCACATTGAAAATGGAGTGGCTTTCCCATGAAGGCTAGACACAATATGTTCCTTCACACCTTCCAACAGAATTCTTATTGTCTTTGCTACCTTCTTTTGCCATGCGTCAAGTAATGCAACATCGCTAGAATCAAGCTTAGGAACATCACTATCGATGAACTCCTTTAGTCCATTATATTCCAGCACTGCCTCCATCCTATCCTTCCAAGCTATGTAATTCAAGCTTCCCTCAAGGTAATACTCCAATCGCAACCCATTGAAAGACATTTCAATGTATACTCAACTGTCTCACCAAGAAATTTCTGCAGCAAATTCGAATTTTCCACCAGCACAAACTCAACAATTCTTCACAATTGAAATCTTCAAGAATTAACACTGCTCTGATACCATGTAGAAATTGTATAATATATGCATGTACATATCTAGATTCTCCTGATTGAACAATATTTATCTTCTTGCTAAATACAGAATCCTTCCACTGTTAATATTTTGTGGAAATTTAAAATTCAATTGGAAACACATGAAGCAATAAAAACAATCGCACATAACACAGTTGTTTAATGGGAAAGCCTGAAGCTAAAAACCCCAACTATCATATATTATGTATCATGGATATCATGTAACAATCTCATGCAAAGCTTAGTACATCAAGCTCTCAGTACAATCAATCGTCACACACTAACATGAAGAAATCTGCAAATCCATGCACTGATTTCTTGCCACCTAATAGCCTACCTCCACTACGCAATCCTTGCTAAAGAAGACCCCTGAATGAATTTGAATTGGCCTTGCCTTGACTATGAAATCCTCATTGGTAACTCCAGTGTGTGTGTGATGCAATCAATGCATCACTATAGTCACATCAGATAGTCCATCTCACCCTTTCACCTATCTCTCCACTGGGTCTCCACCAGAACTGACATGCACTGTAGTTAACTGTTGTATTTGTTCAGTTGATTAGTGAGTTATTATTCGTGAATTAATTAACTAATTAATTCACTTAACTCTCACTAGTGTATCATTCAGTTAGACTAGATACAACTAGCTCAACTGAGTTTAAATCCATTAACTGAGTTAAACTGAATAACAACTCCATGAACTACTCTCCCAACTCTATCATAACTTTTCCACTTCAGTTATAACTGAGTCCTCCATGCATGAACCACCAGTGAACCCTAGGAATTGTGTAATTCCTTTAGCCCACTAATTTTCCAAATTTTTTCACTAAAATAAAGTGCTCCAAGAGAATAAGTTGATATTTAGAGTCTGATTATTATTAAGAGCCAATAATAATCGACACTTCTATTTTTAGATCGACGATCTATAAATAGACTTCGCCCAATATTCCAAAAATAGAATTTCATCTATTTTTCCAACTTGACCAACCATCCACAAATAGCATCCTGCAACTTCTGAAATATGATCACCATGTCTAAAAATAGACATAGTCTAAAAATAGACTTGCACCTAAAAATAGCCTGCGGGCCCACTTAATGAAGGTGACTGATTTTCACTAAGCTTCATCATCTTTTTGAATCTCAACATCCTTACTTATTTTCTTGTCATATTTTTACTTCAGTTTCCCTTTTGAAAATTCCTTATGTATTGTGTAAGTTATTGGGGAAAAGTATGATTATTCACCATTTTCCATGCATCAATATTCCATTCTCCCATTATAATTTATCTTTTTGTTCATGGGTGAACCTTTTTGAAGCCATGGATGTTAATTTTACGCCGCTCTATGATGTTTCAATTAATTTAGCTCAATTCAATTCTTCAATTAGCAATATTTCAGTAAAAAATAATATTTTTCGTAAATCAATAGTAACTAAAAATAGAAAAAGAATGCAATGACAATATGTGATAATCAACACATCAACACATCAACAAGAGACACTAGCTTTGATCAATGATCAAGAAAAAACCCCACAAGGGGAAAACCCTTTGTAATTATTCTTCTATTATATTTTCATAAAATGTTCAGGAAAGAGTAAAATGAGCCCATACAAAAATATCGAATAATATCAACCAAACAATATCAAAAATATGATCCTAACAACAATACTGATCAAATTTAGTTTTCCCAATCCAAGGTGAATTTCAGTCAATTGTTAAATTGAAACCCTAGATCTGAACCTCGTGGAGGAAGAGTTATGTGTGTGGCTAAGATGCTCCAACCACATGGATGAGCCTGCGTGCCTATAGTTATAACTAAAAAAATTCATGAGTTAACCCTGGGGCTAGAAACTAAAAACCCTAATCACACGTTCGAGCTTCGAACATTGCAATTTCAGACCTGTACAAACCAAAATTCAGACCTGTGCGAATCAATCCAAATAAGAGAGAAGAAGATTATTGATGATTATGTCCAAATGGGGGTCACTTGACTTGTATTTATAGGCTCCCAATGGTGACCAAATTTCTTTAGGGCTGACCTGAACAAATGTGACACTATGGGCTTCAATTAAAAAATACACTTTCCCTTGTCCAAATTGAGTGCTTCAAAAGTCAAAATTGGTCCTCTAAAAAAGAGGTATCTAGTCCCATGATTGGAGTTTTTCACTGAGCTACCAAATTAACAATGGATATTATACCTACAAATTTCAAGAGAACCCCATGGATTGGCAGTTAGAAAGAGGTTGGAAGTTGAGGATTTTCTTCTAAGAATATGAGAGTAAATGGGATGGTTTTGAGGGTAAAGACCATGGATGGAATGTACATAATGGTTTAGAAAAAACCATTAAATATAAAACCATATTACCATTACTCATGAATAGTTTGAGTGTTAGGTCCCTATATTACTAGTATAGTCCCTTATTGTTGTTAGTGTAACCCCCTTATTGTTATTATTGTACCCCTGTAACCCCCATATTTTTATTATTGTGCCCTTAAATTAATATTGTTAGGTTGGCTAGGATTACATTGTGGCCCCACTAGAATTACATTGCAACCCCATGGACTCCTATATATAGAAAGGAGGTTTGGTAATTTGTATAATCCAAGAAATTTTCATTCATGTAATGTATTTGAGGTTTCCCCCCTTGAAGTGGCTTATTTATAAGGCGTTGACATCTCTTTTCTTCTATTTTTGGAGCTGGTTTCACAACATTTGGTATCAGTGCTTTGGATTCTAGGGTTTTGCTGCTCCAAACAGGTCATCGTGTCATTTTCGCTATAAAAATTTTTTATACGAAGGTTCAGAACCTGAAATTTTTAGAGTACGAAGCCAAAATCCTGAGGAACACCTTCACAAAATTTTAGATCTTGGTTTGCAATATTTTTAGATATATGATCTGTGGAAGTTGGGGCTTTTTGCAGGCTCCTAAATTTCACTTAAAAAGGTCATCGCGGAATTTTCGCTATAAATTTGTTTCTACAAAGGTTCAGAAGCTGAAATTTTTAGAGCGTGAAGCTAAAATCCTGAGGAACAACGTCGCAAAATTTCAGAGCTTGGTTCACAATATTTTTGGAGATATGATCTGTGGAAGTTAGGTATTTTTCAGGCTCCCTAATTTCTTCTCAAAGAGGTGATCGTGGGAAAATCTTCATAACTCTGTCTCTCTCTCTGAGCATTGGATTGGTTTTCTATAAAAAGTGACTGTAATTACACGGACTATAGTTTCCTGTCTATAAATTTCATAGCTAAAGGAGAAAACAGTGACACGGGGCAAGTCGTACAAGTTCGCTCTACTGAACCAGTCCATAATTAGGTCATTGTGGGACATTGGACATAACTTTGCCTTGAAGAATCCAAATCAAGTTAGACCTATGGCATTTGAAAGAAGCTTTAGAGGACTAATACAGGGCCAAATTTCAGATATTGAGGATCTTCAATTATAGAGATAATTCAATTTCAATATAGAGCTCTACAAAAGCAAGTAAAAGGTGTGTATTTTTTTTCCCAAATTGCATAAGTCTTGTTTGAAGAATCAAGTTGAATTGATTCCAAGGGCATATTGTAAAATAGATATCAGTATTGGTTTCTAAAATGGCCCCTAAAAATAATTCAACACCCATTAAGACTTTAGAAGGCTCTACTATGACTCATGAGGACGAAGAAGTGTGGACACTCATTCAAAAGTTGCAGCAAGATCCTAGTACATCTGATACATTTAGTTGGAAAAATGATTCCTTATGGTACAAAGATCGCTTATATATTTGTAAGAATTCCAAACTAAAACAAAAGATTCTTTTGGAATTGCACACTTCTCCTTTAGGAGGACACTCAGGATTTTTAAAAACTTACCACAGGGTGAAGAAATAATTTTTTTGGGATGGACTTAAATCTGATATTCAAAAGTTTGTGGCGGAATGTTTGGTTTGCCAGCAGAATAAAGTGGAAACAATTAAGACCCCGGGACTTCTACAACCTTTATCCATTCCAAGTCAACGTTGGGAGGAGATTTCAATGGATTTTATCACAGGTTTACCTAAGTCCGAAGGAAAGAGTGTCATCATGGTGGTAGTTGATAGAATTACCAATTATGCACACTTTTGTGCATTATCTCATCCATTTAAATAAAGTACAGTTGCTACTACATTTATGGACACAATTCAAAAGCTACATGGAAACCCAAGGGTTATTTTGAGCAAGAGAGATCCCATTTTTACTGGAAATTTTTGGACGGAGTTATTTTCTTGTTTGGGTACTCAATTAGCTCATAGCTCATCTTATCATCCTCAATCTGATGGTCAAAATGAGATAGTAAATAAATGTTTGGAAGGATATATTCTTTGTTTTGTATCTGATAAACAAACTCAATGGGTCAAGTGGTTACCTCTCGCAGAATGGTGGTATAACACTTCCTTCCATACTGCAGCAAAAATGACCCCATTTATGGCACTTTATGGATATCATCCACCATCCATAACATCATCTTTAAGAGAAAATTCAAAGGTTCAAGCAGTGGAAGATCACATCGAGCATCAACAAGAAGTTCTGCAACTCTTAAAGGATAACCTGAATTTGGCACAAAATTGAATGAAACAACAGGCATATCAACATCGCAGCAAGAGAAGTTTTGATGTAGGAGACTAGGTATTTTTACGGCTACAACCATACAAACAAATTTCCTTCAAGAAGCTAAGAAGGATAATAAATTATCGCCAAATTACTATGGTCTTTACAAGGTGTTGCAAAATATTGGTACTATGGCATGCAAATTGGAGCTTCCTGCTTCTTCACGAGTGCATCCAATTTTCCATGTTTCATGCTTAAAGAAGGTTATAGGTGAAAATCTTCCAGTTCAAACAATATTGCCAGAACTTGATGAGGAAGGAAAAATCATATTGGAACCTGAAGCGGTCACAGAAACAAGAACTTGACAGCTACAGAATCGATCAATTTCAAAGTATCTCATCAAGTGGAATAACTTACCCACTAAAGATTCTATATGGGAGGATGAGAATTTTATACAGAAGCACCTAGAGCTACTCAAGCATTGAGGACAAAACTTTTTTGAAGGAGAGGGGCATGTTAGGTCCCTATATTACTAGTATAGTCCCTTATTGTTATTAGTGTAATCCCCTTATTGTTATTATTATACCCCTATAACCCCCATATTGTTATTATTGTGCCCTTAAATTATTATTGTTAGGTCAGGTAGGATTACATTGTGGCCCCACTAGGATTACATTGTGGCCCCATGGACTCCTATATATAGAAAAGAGGTTTTGTAATTTGAATCATCCAAGAATTGTTCATTTATGTAATGTATTGGAGGTTTCCCCCTCAAAGTGGCTTATTTATAAGGCATCGATATCTCTTTTCTTCTATTTTTGGAGCTGGTTTCACAGAATTGAGCCAAGTGTTTCTCCTCCATGTTATACTCAAAAGTCAACCAATGTTTTGGGCTCTTTGTCCTACACTAGAAGGGAAGAAGATCCTTGAGGTATTATTGAGAAAAGAAATTAATATCTTCCTTGTGTTATGTAGAAAAGTGGAAGATAGTTCCAAGATTAATTGATAGATAGATGAGGGCTTGGATTGCTTGGTAGCGATCCCATTAGCTTGGTGATGAGAGCACTAGTTTTTGTTGAGTCAAATTATAGCCATGTAGGATATTTCTTCACCCTAGTGGTTAATGAGGGATTCCTTAATTCCCTCCTTCCCATGGATATCACCGTGTTGACTTTGAATCATTGCTCTAGAGATTATGTTTAAAGACATTTATATTACCTTAGAGCTTATAGTCCTTAGTGGAAAGTTTCCTTCCATCTGATAATGGGTATACCTCAATAATCTCTACTCAATTAATTCTATTGGTGTTTGGCACTGTCACATCTATCCACACTTGTTATAATGTACTAAGTACCTTGATTCCCATTATCATTACGAGTGGGCTACCTTTCATTTAATAGTGGTATACCTCAATGGTTGGTGTTTATATGATTTTCTCCATGTTAATATTCATATCATTTATTCATAAGTAAAGTTTTACTTTCCATGGATTTCGATTGAATACCTTGCAATGTGGCATGATTTCTTCTTGATGTTACTAATTGACTTGACTATATAATACCATATATTCATATTGCATTTGTATTATTGGAGAACTATTTTTGTAATTTTCATTATTCCAATTATTTTTCTAATGTATGGTAAGGTTTAGATCCAATTTTTATTTTTTCGTGGATATGATCCCATTTTGAAATGGATCGACCATGTATTCATCTATGGTTGTGATATTGTATTTTATATGCTTCATTGATCTACATTGCATTTGATTTGGTGACAATGCTTATTTTTCACCTAAGCGTTAGTACATGTTCCCTAGGATAAAGATTCATATGATACTTTCATTTTTTGTTTGTAGTTACCTTTCATATTATTTGTCTATTAAATTCCACTTTTTTTTCACTTATCAAATTCCTCTCTGCATTATAATATTTATGGCCATCATATTGGAATTTTGACCTTGTACATTAGGGGGTGCCTGTTATAGATTAATTTAGTCACCTTTTACCATTAAATAAAGATAGGCCACATTAATGCTTTCATTCATCAATTTGTAGATCCAATGGATAATTGTTTAAGTTGTTTTCCTCACATCCACTAGTTCCTTCATGCAACCTGAGAGTGCATTCAAAAAGGCATAAAAAATACAAAATGAAAGGAAATATATTTTTTAGTTGAAATACATAGATTTTGTACACATTTTTAACCCATATCTAGACTCCTAACTACCTAAACTAATTTTTCTCCATATAAATAAGAAGTTCAATACAGGTAAAAAAATAAATGCATTTGAAGCCCAAGTTCAGTCATTATTCTTACATGTTGAATAATTATCCTAGGTTTTTATATTCTCTTCCAAATTAAAACCCCTTGGTCCTATGATCCTTGTCCAATTTTATGTAAGGCCTCAATTTTCATTGGATTTCCCTTATGGACTAAGACTATGACTCATTGGTGGAAGAGAGATTGATCAGTGATTCAGTTTGGAGGAAACTAGAGTTGGGTGAAAAAGGTTTCAATGACATGGATCAAGAGCCAACCTTATTATAATGTGTATTATGCATAGTCAATGATTGTTCCTAAAAAATGGTTGGTTTATCTACAACTAATTCTATTATATTTTTATTTTTTTCTAAACGAAGTGTTACCAAATCAAGAACTACAGTGTTGTAGAATGCAATAGTTTATCTATTAATTCAATTCCTCCTTAACCTTAATAATTTATTGTGAGCTTTATTTATCTTCTTTTTTTTTATTTTTTAGATCTTCTAATCAAACAATTATCAATAACAAAAACAATAAAGACAATAGTCACAAGTATTAGGATCCAATCTAGGGAAAAAACCATCGAGGGGGAAAACCCAGAAAGAATCTCTTATCTTCTTATAGAATCTGTTTCAAATGAGAAAATCAAGACCAAAAACCCTAGATCAAGTCCTCCTCCAAGCACCAAGTTAGCCATCCAATAATCCCTTCCAATTATACCAAAGTCTTCTAAAGTCAATTTCCTTCAAATCATCACTAATCCATCTCTCGACCTTGTAACTTGGATCTAGAACTCGATGTACAATAATTCGATCATGTAATAGCTACAAAACCCTAATTTTTGCATGAGTCAACTTTCCAAGGACTTCTTCCTCAAGCGAAGCAATGTCTTCAAAGTCACCAAGTGTCAAAGTTATATCAAAACAATGTTTTGACCCTCTTGCAACTTGGATCTGCAATTTTTGGCCTCCTACAACTCAGATTTGTAGTAACGCTAACCCTTCACATGTGTGGATAAAAACAAGACCCAAAAAAAGATTTTTTGTGCTCTTTTTGACTTATTCTTTCTTGCTTTACCTTCACTCTAACTTCTCTGATGTTGCTTGCTTCTAATCGAACATCTTGCTTGAGATGATCAAATTGGTGCTAAATGAGGTTGAATCTGCTTATATTTATAGGCTTTCCATGAGGTCGAATAACCTCTTCTAGGCTGACTTGTCTCTAACAGGGCCGACTTGTGCAACAAGGCTTGTAGAACTTTCTAGACTCATAATTAATGTATTTTACATGTTACAACTTTTCAAATAGGGTATTATACAAATGATATCAACTCTTTTTTACTCAAGAAAATAATTAGTTTTATGTGACAAACCCTAGAAGCATGAAGAACATGCTTGACCTATATTTATCAACAAAATGGAGCATGAAACCCATGCTTGAAATAATATTTTTGTTTCTTCTTTTTCTTGTAACACAAGATATACATAATTACATGAGTACATTGAAAATTATGAATACCTAAACTAGTTACATTTTCCAACATATAGAACTATCCACTTCAATGTTTGTAAGTCCTCGTGGTTGTAAGTCTTTCTTACTAGAACTTTTGTTACTTCTTGTCGGAGTAACCGCAACACGAGATTTATCCAAACTACCATGAGGGGGAAGTTCTTCAACATTATATCCATTAGAGTGTTATTCATTATTCTCTTCATGGGTTATAGTTATCTATTGTGTTTCATAGGTTGAGGAGGAATTCCAGTTGGGTTTATGGGGATTATGAGGATTGTACATTTGTAGGGTTCGTTTGTATTTTCTTGGTTTTACTCTTCACTTTTGAATTAGTACTTGTTAAAAAGGGAAGAGTAAAACCAAGAAAATAGGTGTGTGTATGGATACCTATTGTGGAGCTCAAGGCTAAGAGTTTACTAGTGAATGTGTATGAGTCCTAGTTACAGGCTAGTTATGTGTATGAGTCCTAGTTATGGGATAGTGATAAGGTTGTTATGTATTCCATGGTTTTTTTTTTTAGTAAAGGTAGGAATAAAGGAATTGAATGATTATATATTATCCACCAAAAATTTCACTTAAGGAAGAAACATGGGGACTATGATACAAGAGGGTAAAAGGAAATGGGTTGTATGAATGACTTTATTTTATTCCTATCCTTTGAAAAATACAACTTTCTTGCTCATGTATCCTTACATATTTTCTCGTCATATTTTTACTTCAGTTTCCCTTTTGAAAATTCCTTGTGGACTGTGTAAGTTATTGGGGAAAAGTATAATTATTCCCCATTTTCCATGCATCAATATTCCATTCTCCCATTATAATTCCTCTTTTTGTTCATGGGTGAACCTTTATGAAGCCATGGATGTTAATTTTAAACCACTCTATGATGTTTCAATTACTTTAGCTCAATTCAATTCTTCAATTAGCAATATTTAAATAAAAAATAGTACTTTTCGTAAATAAATAGTAACTAAATATAGAACAATAATGCAATGACAATAGGAGATAATAAACACATCAACACATCAACAAGAGACACTAGCTTTAATCAATGACCAGGGAAAAACCCCACAAGGGGAAAACCCTTTGTAATTATTCTTCTATTAGATTGTCATAAAATGTTCAGCAGAGAGTACAATGAGCCCATACAAAAATATCGAATAATATCAACCAAACAATATCAAAAATATGATCCTAACAACCATACTGATCAAATTTATCTTTCCCGATCCACGGTCAATTGCAGTCAATTGTTAAACTGAAACCCTAGATATGAACCTCATGGAGGAAGAGTTATGTGTGTGGCTAAGATGCTCTAACCACATGGATGAGCCTACGTGCCTCTATTTATAATTGAAAAATTCCTAATTTAACCCTGTAGCTAGATACTAAAAACCCTAATCACACGTGCAAGCTTCGAACGTTGCAATTTCAAACCTGTATGAACAAAAATTCAGACTTGTGCGAACCAATCCAAAGAAGAGAGAAGAAGATTCTTGAGGATGATGTCCAAATGAGGGTTACTTTACTTGTATTTATAGGATTCCAAGTGTGACCAATTTTATTTAGGGCCGACCTGATCAAATGTGACATTGTGGGCTTCAATTCAAAAATACACTTTCCCTTGTCCAAATTGAGTGCTTCAAAACTCAAAATTGGTCCTCTCAAAAAGAGGAATCTAGTCCCATCATTGGAATTTTTCACTGACCTACCAAATTAAAAATGGATATTATACCTACAAATTTCAAGAGAACCCCATGGATTGGCAGTTAGAAAGAGGTTGGAAGTTGGGGATTTTCTTCTAAGAATATGAGAGGAAATGGGATAGTTTTGAGGGTAAAGACTGTGGATGTAATGTACATAATGGTTTAGAAAAAACCATTAAACATAAAACCATATTACCATTACTCATGAATAGTTTGATCCAAGTGTTTCTCCTCCATGTTATACTAGGAAGTCAACCAATGGTTTGGGCTCTTTTTTCCTACACTAGAAGGGAAGAAGATCCTTGAGGTATTATGGAGAAAAGAAAGTAATATCTTCTATGTGTTGGGTAGAGAAGTGGAAGATAGTTCTATGACTAATTGATAGATAGATGAGGGTTTGGATTGCTTAGTAGCGATCCCATTAGCTTTGTGATGACAGCACTAGTTTTTGTTGAGTCAAATTATAGCCATGTAGGTTATTTCATCACCCTAGTGGTTGATGAGGGATTCCTTAATTCCCTCCTTCCCATGGATATCACCATGTTGACTTTGAATCATTGCTTTAGAAATTATGTTTAAATACATTTATATTACCTTGGATCTTATAGTCATTAGTGGCAAGTTTCCTTCCATCTGATAATGGGTATACCTCAATGATCTCTACTCAATTAATTATATTGGTTTTTGGCACTGTCACATCTATCCACACTTGTTAGAATGTACTAAGTACCTTGATTCCCATTATCATTACTAGTGGGCTACCTTTCATTTAATAGTGGTATACCTCAATGGTTGGTGATTAGATGATTTTCTCCATGTTAAAATTCATATCATTTATTCATACGTAAAGTTTTACTTGCCATGGATTTGGATTGAATACCTTGCAATGTGGCATGATTTCTTCTTGATTCTACTACTTGAGTTGACTATATAATACCACATATCCATATTGCAATTGTACTATTGGAGAACTGGTTTTGTAATTTTCATTGTTCCAACTATTTTTCTAATGTATGCTAAGATGTAGATCCAATTTTTATTTTCTTGTGGATATGATCCCATTTTGAAATGGATCCACTATGTATTCCTCTACAGTTGTGATATTGCATTTTATATCCTTCATTGATCTACATTACATTTTATTTGGTGACAATGCTTATTTTTCACCTAAGCGTTAGTACATGTTCCCTAGGATATAGATTCATACGATACTTTCATTTTTTGTTTGCAGTTACCTTTCATATTATTTGTCTATTGAATTCCACTTTTTTTCACTTATCAAATTCCTCTCTACTTTATAATATTTATGGCCATCATATTGGAATTTTGACCTTGTACATTAGGGGGTGACTATTGTAGATGAATTTATTCACCTTAGACCATTCAATAGAAATAGGCCACATTAATTCTTTCATTCATCAATTTGTAGATCCAATGGATAATTGTTTAATTCATTTTCCTAACGTCCACTAGTTCCTTCATGCAACTTGCAAGTGCAAGCATGTTTCCTTCATGCAACCTGAGAATGCATAAAAAATACAAAATGAAAGGAAATATATATTTTTAGTTGAAATACATAGATTTTGTACACATGTTTAACCCATATTTGGACTCGTAACTACCTGGACTAATTTTTCTCCATATAAATAAACGTTCAAGATAGGTAAAAAAATAAATGCATTTGGAGCCCAAGTTCAGCCATTATACTTACATGTTGAATAATTATCCTATGTTTTTATAGTCTCTTCCTAATCAAGACCCCTTGGTCTTATGATCCTTGCCCAAATTTATGTAAGGCCTCAATTGTCATTGGATTTCCCTTATGGACTAAGAGTATGACACATTGGTGGAAGAGAGATTGATAAGTGGCTAAGTTTGAAGGAACCTAGAGTTGGGTGACAAAGGTGTTAATGATATGGATCAAGAACCAACCTTACTATAATGTATATTATGCATAGTCAATGATTGTTCCTAGAAAATGGTTGGTTTCTCTACAACTACTTCTATTATATTTTTAATTTTTTCTAAATGTAGTGTTACCAAATAAAGAACTATAGTTTTGGTGAATGCAATAGGGTATCTATTAATTCAATTTCTTCTTAAGCTTAATAATTTCTTGTGAAATTTATTTATCTTCTTGTTTTTATTTATTAAATATTCTAATCAAATAATTATCAAGAACAAAAACAATAAATACAATGGGCACAAGTATTAGGATCCAATCCTGGGAAAAACCCATCCAAGGGGAAAACCCAGAAAGAATCTCTTATCTTCTTAGAATCTATTTCAAATGAGAAAACCAAGATCAAAAACCCTAGATTAATTCCTCCTCCAAGCACCAAGTTAGCCCTCCAAGAATCCCTTCCAATTAGGCCAAAGTCTTCTAAAGTCAATGTCCTTCAAATCAGCCCTAATCCATCTCTCCACCTTGTAACTTGGATCTACAACTTGATGTACAATACTTCGGCCATGTAATAGCTGAAAAAGCCCTAATTTTTGCATGAGTCAACTTTCCAAGGAATTCTTCCTCAAGCGAGGCAATGTCTTCAAAGTCAACGAGAGTCAAAGTTATATCAAGACAATGTTTCGACCCTCCTGCAACTTGGATCTAGAATTTTTGGCCTCCTTAAACTCGAACTTGTGGCAACCCTAACCCTTCACATGTGTGGATAAAACAAGATCCAAAAATAGATTTTTGGTGCTCTTCTTGACTTCTTCTTTCTTGCTTGGCCTTCGCTCTAACTTCCCTAATGTTCCTTGCTTCAGATCAAACTTCTTTCTTGATATGATCAAATTGGTGCTAAATGAGGTTGAAGCTGCTTCTATTTATAGGATTTCCATGAGGTCGAATAACCTCTTCTAGGCTGACTTCTCTCTATTAGGGATGACTTGTGCTAGGAGGCTTGTAGAACTTTCTAGACTCATAATTAATATCTTTTACATGTTACAACTTTCAAAATAGGGTCTTATATAAATGGTATGAACACTTTTTTACTCAAGAAAAATATTAGTTTTATGTGACAAACCCTAGAAGCATGAAGAACATGCTTGACCTATATTTATCAACAAAATGGAGCATGAAACCCATGCTTGAAATAATATTTTTATTTCTTCTTTTTCTTGTAACATAAGATATACATAATGACATGAGTACATTGAAAATTATGAAGACCTAAACTAGTTACATTTTCCAACATATAGCACTTGTAGAAATTATATGCACTACGCATGCATATGTCCAAGATTCTCTTGATCACACACTATTTTAACTTCATGCACAATACAGAATCTATTCCACCATTGATCATGACATGTGGAAATTAACACAATTGCAATGCACACATGAAACCATAAAAATTCACACACACTAACACATTTGTTTAACGGGAAAGCCTGAAGCTAAAAACCCCAACTATCTGTATATAATATATGTCATAGAGGTCATGTAACAATCCTCATACAAAGCTTATCACAAGCTCTCAGTACAATCGAATCGCTACACACTAATCAGGCCTGATCTTGCAAATCCATGCACCGATCTTTTCCACCTTCTAACCTGCCTCTACTGTGCAATCCCTGCTGAAGAATGGCTCTAGATGAACTTGAATTGCTCCAGCCTTGCTCATGCAATCCTTAAAGGAATCTCCACTAAATTTGTGGTGCAAACAATGCAACACTATAGTCACAACTGATAGTCACACTTGCTCTTTCACCTACCTCTCCACTGGTCTCCACTGAAACTGTCCATGCGCTGTAGTTAACTGATGTATTCTTCAGTTGATTAATGAGTTATTATTTAGTGAATTAATTATTAATTAATTCACACCACTCTCACTAGTGTATCATTCAGTTAGACTAGATACAACTAGCTCAACTGTGTCTAACTGAGTTAAACTGAATACAACTCCACCAAACTCTGTCACATGAGTTCTAACTGAAGTCCTCCATGCAATAGCTGCAGTAAACCCTTAGGAATAGAATAATTCCTTCTGTCAGCTCTTGTGCCACATCTGTGCACTTAACTGAAGTGCTCCAAGAGAATAAGATAATGTTTAGAGTCCAAATATTATTAAGAGCTAATAATATTCGACATATCTATTTTTAGACCGGCAATCTAAAAATAGATTCCTCCCAATATGTCTAAAAATAGAAGTCCATCTATTTTTCCAACTTGACCAACCATCCACAAATAGCATCCTGCAACTCATAGAATATGATCGACATGTCTAAAAATAGACATAGTCTAAAAATAGACTTTGTGCCAAAAATCACCTGTGTGGGCCCCACCTAGTTTAGGTGATTATTTTCCAACTAGGATCAGGAATGATGTTTCAGGATGCCTCCTTCATTGTTTCTTGTTGCAATCTTCAACACTCCCTCTCAACAAGAAAGGACTACCTTTGCATGCAACATGCAACTCCATGCATTCGCCCTGTAACCTTTGCAAGCGCCATGCAACTCCATGCTTTTGCTCTGCAACTCTTCCGAAACTGAAAAGGCTCCAAACAACTCAATCAATCTGATGCATCTATCATCAAATTCTTTGACTTCTATTGTACCAATTGCACATGTATTTAGGAACCACTGCGTTTTTGAACTCTGCACCCATGCACTTTGCACTTGCTGTCAACTCTGAACCGCACTCCAGTATTCGACACTGTCACTTTGATCTGCCTGCATCAATCCAACTGATCATGCTACTGCTACTCTGTGGGCACCTCGTAGCCAGGTTCACTTCATGAGATCCACACCATCTCCATGAATCCTACCCAGAAATCTCCTCTTGGTATTACTCATGCATGTCGCCCCACCTCTCACCTGGTGGTATAGTTGCATGCACTCCCTCTTCCCATCTGGCACGAAATTTCTCTGCATTAGTGGTTGCTCCCACTTCATGATCCTCATCTTGTGGCTGCTCCACATCCCAAGGTTCACTCTTACTTGCATGCAAATCCAACTCCCTCTCAAGGTTCAATTTCATGTCTTTCTTGCACTTCCCAACAGTAGGAAGCTCTATAGAAATCCCATCTACTTCAAGTCTGTAGAGATTCTTCGCTCGAATTCCAACCTTCTTGACTTGTCCTGCTGCTTTGTACCGAAGGAAAAATTTTCCTTCACTAAAGACAACGTCATACCCTTTATCCTCTAACATTGCGACTGAGATTAAATTCTTCTTTAAACCTGGAACATGCACTACATCTTGTAAAAGAATGAGTTTGCCTGAATCCCTCTGAAAGGTATTGGTACCAATGATGGTCGCATTGTATCGTCCATTGTCGCCCAACTCAACATGCAACTGGAGATATTTCTCCACCAAGTCACTAAAAAGGTTCACATCTCCCGTCATGTGAAAGGAAGCACCGCTATCAAAGTACCACCCCGATCCCAATGCACTAGACACCATGCATGCGATCAATGAGAAGTCCAGCTCAAGTTGTGAGGCAAGAGCCTCACCAGTTGTAGCTTGAGCAGCCTGCTTGTTCTTCTTCTTCTGTGGACAATGTGTGGCGAAATTTCCATGTTCGTGACAGTGAAAACACTTCACTTTGTACATGTCACGCTCTTTGCCATCCGCACCAGATTGAGAAGGATTTTTCTTCCCCTTCCCTTTCTTTGCTTTCGTAGCCAAAGCGCAATCCTCTTTATCATCATTCTTTGATGAAGATCCATCCCTGGTACTCTGCCTTATCTCCTCCTGCACAAGATCCGACCAAAGTCGCTCCCATCCTAGCAGTTTCTCCCGACCATTGACAGAGTCCTCGTAGCTATGCAAACTCTTCGAAAGCCCAAGGAGAGCCAAGCTCACCAAGTCTTCTTCATCCACACTAACTCCTACACTCCCAAGCTCATCCCTGCAATGGACAAACTTTTTCAAGTATACCGGAATAGTGTCATTCTTCTCCATTTTTATTTTCCTGAGCTTGTCTTTAAGCGCCAACTTCCTCTGGTCACTTCTGCTTTGGAACAATTATGTCAAATCCTTCCACATCAAGAATGGAGTGGCTTTACTGTGAAGGATGGACACAATGTGATCCTTCACACCTTCCAACAGAATCCTTCGACACCTTGCTACCTTATTTTTCCATGCGTCAAGTGCGGCTGCATTGCTATAATTCAGTTTAGGAATATCAGCATCTATGAACTCCTTCAACCTATTATCCTCCAGCACTGCCTCCATCCTGTCCTTCCATGAAATATAATTCGAGCTGCCCTCAAGGGCATACTCCAATCACAATCCGTTGAAATACATTTCAATGAATGCTCACCTTCGACACCAAGAAAATACTGCAGCAAATTCGAATTCCACCAACACAAAACTCAACCGCTTCAATAATTTCAATCTGCTTGTTGAGTCTCAAATCTGCATCTTTCCTATACACCATTCTAGACCTTTTTCATTCACATGAACCTTCCAAGTTTTCAATATCATTGTATATTAATTGCAAAAGAGCATCTAAAATGGTTTTTAACTATATTTTGTGTCTGTTGTTTGATTTAGATTTTTGCTCATTTCGCTGCGGAATCTTGCCACTTTCCGCAGCCCTTTTGTGAAAGTCTATGTTACAGGTGTCTTCAGGAAAAATGAGCCACATGGACAAGTCAGAAATGATGTGGACATGGATCGTGTCCTATTGGCTCGAGCAAATTCACTTAGGGAGGCTGTGGTCAAAGGTGGCCAAGTGGAAGTCAACCGTAGAGTCCCACGGTGACAGGACTCTGTTTCTCATCACGTGAAGATTTGTATGACCATTTCTAATTTACGGGAGACACATCAACACCTGTACACGGCTCCAGAAGCCGAATCCAACATCCACTCTTCATAGATTTACTCCTCACTGCGGCCATGATGCTGGATCTTTGGACGTGATGGTTTACGTGTCCCTATCAACACAAACTTTAGGGAATTAGTTATATTACCTTTGTTATAAATAACGCGTTTTCATACGCATATTAGATTATCCTCCAGATAGCTCTGTAATGTAATTACGTTGCCACTATGCCGTAATATCATCTCTCTGTTATGACTGCATTTTAATATATAAGAAGACTCTGTTTCCAAGCGTAATTCGTATTTGAAGGCTGTTTCCCAAGGCTGGTGCAGAGGGCCCCTGCACACGCTGAGGTTTTGTGCATTAATGTATAGTTTCTTGTTTTATTTCTTTAAGCTCATTGTGCCATAAGTCATTCACGTGTTTATACATTGCATCTTTCATAGTATTTATGCTTCATCTCTGTTTATAATCTTTCATGCTTTACATCTTACTTCTGTCCATAATCTTTCATGTTTTATGTTGTTGTTAACTGATCAGTGTTCTTGTTTCAGATTACAAATAGGCAGCCCGGGCATTTGCATAATATTTTGACTAATGACATGGAATTAATATTGTTCTGCTGCTAATTTACTTTTCTTAGTTTCTGTTTAATTTCAGTACTGCTTTGTTTATTTCAGTCTTTCTCATTTGCTTCAGTAGTTAGATTTAGATATATTAAATTGCTCATGACATTTTCAGTTACCTCCGAAAGCCATAGCTGGACTAATGGCGAGGGATTGAATTATGAATGTGTAGTTTGATATTAGTTTACTTTCTGCAAGTTAGAAATATTAAATTGCTCATGTCATTTTCAGTTACCTCCGAAAGCCATAGCTGGACTAATGGTGAGGGATTGAAGTATGAGTGTGTAGTTTGATATTAGTTTCTTTTTCTGCAAGTTAGATATCAGGTTTCTCAAGTTGTTTATGGTTACCTCCGAAAACCATACCTGGACTAATGGTGAGGGATCAGAATATAAGTTGATGTAATTTGATTTAGATTTACTTTGTTGCAACTCTTGGATTTCTTTAAGCATAGTTTCTTTTGTGTTTGGACAGCAGCAAGGATAATGAGTTTCATGATCAGTAGTTCATTGTTTGTTTGACTAGAGTAGTGATGCAATTTCATTTTCTTTGAAGAATTAATTTTGTTTTTGTGTGATTTAAAATTCTTTTGAAGTTTGGAAAATCATTAGAAATACATCGTTGTCTTGAATATTTGTCTCCATACTTGTTTCTCAGAATTTCATAAAAAATCCAAAAACGACCAAAAAGTAAGAGATAGGTTATCTTGCACATATAGTGCGCCACACTTCATCAGCTTACGAATCCTGGATTGATAAATTAATGTAGCAATTTAGGACACACTAAATTGACCAAACATTTTGCTGCCGTTGCCGGGGAAGTGTAACTACGTAGCCAATTTCTTAAAAATAATAATAATAATAATAATAATAATAATAATAAAAGAAGGGAAAATTTGATAACTTCTTGAAGTATGCTCTCCTCTTGCACCTAGTGTGATCTGGAGGATCAGAAAAGAGAATTATTGGTTTATTAATTTCTTAAGTATGCTCTCTTCTTGCACCTAGTGTGACCTGGAAGATCAGAAAGAGAATTATTAGCCCTACTTTTTTAAAAAAAATAAAAAATAAAAAATAAAAAAAATGACATGCATAGAGAAAGAGATTCTAGGGGAAGGTTTATAGCTAAAGCCAAGAGTTCGATTTTCACAACTCCATCTTCTTCAAGGCATAGACAAGATTCACCACCATCTACCCCTAGCCTTAAGATTTTTGGAATTCAAGGAGCAGCTGAATTAGAGGATTCTCCTATACCACCTACTAAATCTCATTTAGAAAAGGAAGAGACTCCCTCTCATCCTCCCTTGGTAGAAGAACCAGAGAACTTTAAGGACTCTAAAGAAACTATCATGGCAGAGGAAATAATAGATGGATTTGGAGGTAGAGGTAGAGGAGGAGGAAACAATGGAGACAACAATGGTGAAGGTAATAATGGAAGAAATAGGGAAGTAGACAACTTGTTTGGATTCCCTATAGTTGATGAGGAAACTCATACAACAATGAAAAATATCTCACCATCTGTCCTCCCCAACTTTTATGGATTGCGAAGTGAGGATCCTGAAACATTTCTGTTTGAGTTTGAAGTCGTGTGCCGAACCTATGACTATATGGAAGACTCTCAAAAACTCAAACTGTTTCCTTCAACATTGAAGGGAGCTGCTTTGAAATGGTTCATGGGATTAGCCACCCAATATATTAGGACTTGGAATGATATGAAACAAACATTTTTGGATAGATACTTGGACTATTGTATGCCCACCAAATACAAGGATGAGGTATTCAAAATGATGCAAAAAGAAGATGAAAATTTGGAAGATTTACTTGAAAGATTTCAATACAACTTAAAAAGAGCAAAGATGAGCAACTTAGATGATGAAACCTTGAAAACCCTCATATTAAAAGCCATTAGAGATGAATGGATAGATATTTTAAACATGATGGGGAAAGGAGACATTTCTCAACTTCCACTTCGTGATATAACATAACTATGTGTCCATCTCTCAAGAGGAAAATCTAAAACAGGAAAAGGGCCTAGGGATCCTTCTCTTATTAGGGCTAAAAAATCTGCAACTGGATCAGTAAGTAGGGCAGAGATTGGTAATATGCTTGATGAATTCAAAACCGATATCTTAGGGAGCCTTAGTGAACAACTAGACACCCTTAAAATCCAAAACAAGCAGAAAGCAGAAACAGATGCTCTAGCCATCTTTTGTCCAAAATGTAGGAAGAAACATGCTTTAAGGGAATGTCCCTTGGATGCAAAAGTTGTAGAAACATGTATGATTTTCTCAGAGCATCATGAGACCAAGGATTGTCCTTCAATTCCTGGACTCAAAGCTGTCTTTCAAGAAGACCCAAATTCAGTAGAATCTCTCTGTTTTGTTGCAAGAAGACCTTGGCAGGGACAACAAACTCAAGGGTTTAAAAACCCTATGAATCTTCAAACCCCACCAAATTGGAATCCTTGGCAACAACCTTGGCCCCAACATCAAAATCCATATCAGCCATGGGTACATGGGATGCAAAATCCTTATGGGAGATTTGCTCAATTTTATCAATATCCTCCATCTTTTCAAAATCAACAAGCTCCACAACTTCCAAACCCAAATCCACAACTTTCATTGCCATTTCCACAACAACAATCTTTTCAACAAAATCCAAATCCTCAACTCATGCTCCCATACCAACAAAAGACAAATCAACTTCCAGCTTAGCCATTGCCAAATCCTAACAATAAAAATCCTCAGAATACTTACATGATAGAAGGACAACAATTTCCTACCTATATGATTGTTCCTCTCAATGATGTACAACTCAGATCTGGTAGAGTTTTAGAAAAACCTTTTATAGATGACCAAGAGCAAGATACCTCTGAGGAGGACTCTCTTGAAGCCAATAAGGGTTCTGAGGAAGTATCTCTTCAAAAATCAAACATTCAAAAAGAGAAAGAAAAGTTAACACCCACAACTCCTATAGTTGAGCAACCTGCATCTTCATCTACACCTCCTTTTCCTGAAAGACTACAAATTGACAAGGGGGTGGAAAAACAAATCTTTTTGCCTAACTATGATTTTCTAGATGAATTGAAGAATGTTTGTATCAAGATTCCCTTGCTACAAGCCATTCGAGAGATTCCTATTCTAGCAAAAACAATAAAGGAGTTGAGTTTCAAAAGACCAGGAAGGAAACTAAAGACACAAGAAGAATCCACCTGGTAGGAAAAATTGCAGATATCATGATGGGAAAAATTACCATGCAGAAGTATGTAGATCCAGGAAGTCCAATTTTCAAGACACATATAAATGGGATAGAAATTCCAAACACATTGATTGACTTAGGGGCTGCTATCAACATTATGAGTAGACAAACTATGGACCAGCTAAAACTTCCTAACCTTCTTTTTACACCTACTTTACTGCAACTTGCAAATCGATCAATTATTAAACCAGATGGTGTATTAGAAGATATTTCAGTCTCCTTAGATTCTTGGGAATATCCAGTAGATTTTATGATTTTGACTCCCAAGAGTAATCCAGGAGGGCACCCACTTATCTTAGGAAGACCTTGGCTAGCCACAGCTGATGCTTTTATTAGTTGTAGATCTGGGGATATGTACATTTCTAATGGTAATTCAACAAAGAAATTCAATTTGTATCCTCCAGCAAAAGCAATCACAGAAGTAGGAGACAATGAATGGGTCGATGATGAGGACATTATACAACCTGTCTTTACCATTTCGGAAATTAGTGAGGATAGTCAAATTCTGAACACATTAGAAAATTTTAAGATATCTTCAGAATATGACCCTACACAATTTCAATTGGAATT
The DNA here is from genome assembly GCA_034641835.2 of Pinus albicaulis. Taxonomy (NCBI): domain Eukaryota; kingdom Viridiplantae; phylum Streptophyta; class Pinopsida; order Pinales; family Pinaceae; genus Pinus; species Pinus albicaulis. The sequence continues at coordinate 1,756,599,368 of CM076578.1, read as the reverse complement.
TGACATAGAATATTTATCATCAACGCAAATGTCTCTTTACTCTATGGAAGATTTTGGTAGTTCTACCATTGAGATTTTTCCAAGAAAAAAATTGAATATCAACAAACAGCTGGAAAAGTCACAACAAGAAGAACTAACCAAAATCTTGCAAAAACATTCTACTGCATTTGCATGGGAGTATACTGACATGAAAGGTAATGATCCTAAGACTTGCATCCATCATATCTATATTGAGGAAAACAGTAGACCAATCAGACAACCTCAAAGAAGGATGAATCCAAATCTTAGGTAGATAGTGAAATAAGAGCTCCAAAAACTACTCAATGTAAACTTCATTTATCCAATTTCAGATAGCCGATGGGTTTCTCCTTTGGTTATAGTACCTAAAAAGAATGGTAAATGGAGGGTATGCATTGATTACAGGGAATTGAACAAAGAAACTTTGAAGGATCACTTTCCTTTGCCTTTTATCGATCAGGTATTAGATACATTAGCAGGTAAAAAGTATTTTTCATTGTTGGATGGTTTTAGTGGCTATAATCAAATTCAGGTAGCACCTGAAGATCATGATAAGACCACATTTACTTGTCCATGGGGAACTTTTGCCTATCGAGTGCTTCCTTTTGGGTTATGTAATGCACCTGCAACATTCCAAAGAGAAGTACTAGGACTTTTTTCTGATCTAATCCATGATTGTGTAGAGGTTTATATGGATGATTTTATAGTTTATGGTAATTCATTTGAAGAGTTATTAGAAAATTTGGAAAAAGTTCTTATAAGATGTAAAGAAACAAACCTTTCATTAAGCCATGAAAAATACTTTATGATGTTTACTGAAGGGATTGTTTTGGGGCATCATATTTCAGGAGATGGGATTAAGGTTGATAGATCAAAAGTTGAAGTCATCTCCAAGTTACCTATTCCAAATTGTCAAAGAGATGTTAGAAGTTTTCTTGGATTTACTGGTTACTATAGAAGATTTATAGAAAACTTCACTAAAATTGCATCTCCACTCTTCAAATTGCTTACAAAAGACTGTGAATTCAAATGGGATCCTGATTGTCAATCAACTTTTGAAACTTTGAAAACAAGAATATCCGAAGCACCTATCTTGAGAGGACCAAATTGGAAACTCCCTTTCCATATTTCTACGGATGCTTCAGATACAGCTCTAGGAGCTGTGTTGGGTCAAAAAGATTTAGTTCCTTATGCCATTTATTATACCAGTAAAAATTCGACTCCCACAGAGTTGAACTATACTGTGACTGAAAAAGAGTTTTTAGCTGTTGTTCATGCAATTAATAAGTTTAGACATTACATAACAGGCTATGAAACTTTTATTCATACTGACCATTCCGCAATTAGATATTTAATGAACAAACCTGTTACTAATGGCAGAGTGACAAGATGGCTCTTACTTTTGCAAGAATTCAATATTACTGTGTTGGATAGACCAGGAAAACAAAATACAGTAGTTGATTTCTTGTCTAGGATTCAGAATACTAAAGAAGATTCTCCTGTAGAGGATAAGTTTCCTTATGAATACTTTTTTGCAGTAACTATTAAGACTCCTTGGTATGCAGATATTGCTAACTATTTGGTTACAGGGAAACTGCCTTCACATTTATTTCCAAGTGAAAAACAAAAAATTATTCAGGAGAGTTCAAAATATTCATGGATTTCTAACGAATTGTTTAAAACAGGGCCAGATCTTGTGATTAGAAGATGTGTTAGTGAAGATGAAATGCCTGACATTCTTAAGGCATGTCATGATGAACCATGCGAAGGACACTTTGCAGACAAAAGGACGACCTATAAAATCCTCTCTTTAGGATATTATTGGCCTTCCCTCTTCAAAGATGCAAAACAATATTTCAAAAGGTGTGACAGCTGCCAAAGAGTAGTGAAACCTACCCTTTCAAATGAAATGCCATTGCAACCACAGGTACTCATCGAACCCTTTGAAAAATGGGCTTTAGATTTCATTGGACCTATTAATCCACCATCGAAGCAAAAAAAGTATATACTGGTTTGTACTGATTATGTTACTAAATGGGTAGAAGCCAAAGCATTAGTATCTGCTACTGAAAATTCAGTTGTTCATTTTCTTTATGAGGATATTTTTACTCGCTTTGGTGTTCCAAGAGAAATTGTGACAGATCAGGGAAGCCAATTCACATCTAACTTGGCGGAGAAGTTGATGGAAGAATACAAAATCAAGCACAAAAGATCTACTCCTTACCATCTGCAAGCAAATGGTCAAGTGGAGTCTACAAACAAATTTCTTGAAAGTATCATCACCAAAACTGTTCATCTACATAGAAGAGATTGGGCAGAAAGGCTTCCTGAAGCCTTGTGGGCCTACAAAACTACATGGAGAAATACAACAGGACATTCTCCCTATGAACTTGTTTATGGGAAAGAAGTCTTGCTCCCCATTGAGTTCCAAGTCAAGACCTTCAAGATATCAGTTCAGTTGGGGATGGACTTATCAGAAGCCCAAAAGCATAGAATGGAGCAATTGAATGAGCTAGATGAGATCAGACAAGAGGCAATTCTAAGAACTGATCTAGTTCAATATCAAAGAGATAAATGGCATGACAAGTACATCAAAGAGAATAAGTTTCAAGAAGGAGATTGGGCATTGTTATTTGATTCCAAGTTTAAAGATTTTCAAGGAAAATTTCAGACTCATTGGCTTGGGCCATATGAGATTGACAAGATCTTTAGCAATGGAGCGGTAAGAATCAAGACCATTGATAAGTTTCAAACTCCTCTTATTGTGAATGGCCACAGATTGAAAGTTTATCATAAGCCACTCTCAAAAGAGGATTTTGTCAAAATGTTTCAAGAAAATTCTGCAATCAGGCTGGTACAAAAGAATTCTTCTTCTCCATCAGCCTAGATTTTGTTTTTTTTTTTCAATTAAAAAAAAAAAAAATAATAATAATAATTTATAAGCCTGAAAACCAATCACTGATTGGCAGTCTTATACAGAAAATATAGGGTGAAAATCAGGAACACCTGACACTATATTTTCCAAAAAAAAAATTCTCTCTTTCATTTCACAAGTTTTGTGACCACCCATTCCACTTCATTCCACTTCATTTCACTTCATTTCACTCCATTCCACTTCATTTTATCTATTTCATTCCATTTTCACCAATAAAATTATTTTTCATGACCATTTCCATCTAGTCATTTGTCATCCGTTCATGTTCATTCACCCAAATAATAGCTGTGTCAGTTTCCACAACTGACTCCAGTTTCCGCAGCCAGAAGCAGATTCCGCAGCTACTACTCTGTTTTTCAAAAGAATGTACAGCCAAATGTTATTTCCATAATCATGAAATAAAATGCAGGTATGAGGACCAAAAATGAAGACATGGAGCATTCAAGATACCAATGAGGAGCAACTAATTGAAGACCAAGGAAAAAGGCAAAGATTCCAAGGTATGAGTAAAAATTCATTTCAAATAGCATTGAAAACACATTTTTATATAGTTATAAACCATAAGCTCCATCCATTATGTGCAATGATTATATTGACAAACTCCGTAATCACTCCATGATCTCTGTACAATCCTCCCACAATCCTCGCATTCATTCTCAAACGGTCCCATAATTAAACCTTTGATCTTCACTCATACTCCAATATTCCACCTGTGACAATGAAACGTAGTTGATTTGACTACGGCTTCTTTCAGCCGCATAAAATCCGTAGCCGTTGTTTAAACGTGCTTACATTTATTTTGCAGCCACCAAATTTTAAAACACTGTCGGATGTGTTATACTCCTCCTATTGTTCTATTAATCTCACAACCGCATTTCCGCCGTGCTCACGTAACCCTTCTCTGTTCCGCTTCATTCTCTGTTACGTTACAGTCTGTATATCCATTCTCTGATATCTACCTACAGTCATCGTGCTCATTTCCGTTCATTCAACCGTCCTACTTCCATTGAACCACTTCACGTAGACAAGTTTTTAAAAAGCAGAAAGAAGGATGGGTAAATTGTTGAGAGCAGAACCAGAAGGACCTAAATTCATGGAAGGATATCCGCAAGTCAGGGATATATTGAAGAAGGCAAAGTGGCTGCGGTTTATCCAAAAGTTTAGAGGCTACCATAAAGAAGTGACAAAAGCGTTTGCAAGGTCTTTCAATGGCCTGGAGGTAGAGATTGGAGACCTTAAGTTCACGGTGAATGAGGCATCTATAGCAACTGCCACAGAACTTCCTCAAGAGGGTGAACGTTGGTTTAAGAACAAAATCATTAGTGATGAAGCCTGGAGAATAATCCTACGGAACCCAGGTATGGACATAACTATTTTTAAAAGAGGAATTCTTGTTCATGCTTTGAAAGAGGAATGGGCTACTTTTCTGCTAGTTGTTCAAAAATTTATCACCTGTGAAGGCCGTTTTGGGTCAATGTATATGTACCATACCAGATTGCTGATGAATTTTCTAGATAACCAGACCCTCAATCTCCCATACTTTCTATTAAATATTTTGAAGAAGATGTCTGTGACTGTTCGGAAACATTTAGGGGATGTAGAACCACATCTATATCACCATGGTCTTGTAAAAATTTTGATTGAAAAACAGTTAAAAGAGAACAAGGTCACATGGGAACAATTTTTTATTAGAAATTTCTTTGAGGAACCTCAAGAAATTCCTGAAGGTAGTACATCAAGAAGGCGTAGGAGAAAGAGAACAAATGATGAAATTCAAATTACTCCTACTACTACAATTGAAAGAACTAGTAGGGAAGAGAGACTGTCAAAAAGGAAGAAGAAAGAAACCAAGGGTAAAAAGCCAATAACATCAAAAGAGAGAAAAAGTATTGAGGCTATGCATCAAACCCCTTCTTTCGAAGAAGATCATCAAGTGTTATCTGAGAGATTCGTTCATCTTCAAGAACAGTTATCTATAGCCAAGAAGAAAGAGAAAGGGAAACAAAAGCAAAAAGACAGTGGTCCACGGCGTGTGAGAAGAAGTTCCAGGCTTAAGGGGAAGTTGAGGAAAACGAAAACGAAGGGACCTCATTTTATTGATTTGGGAGAAGAAACATCTGAACAATCCCCAGCTGACCATAGTCCATCTCACTCTCAGTCAGTCAGTGAACCTGGTTCATTTCATTCTCAGTCAGACATTGAATATAGTCCATCCCATTCTCAGCTAGATGTTGATGTGAGCCCTTCTCAGCCAGATTTTGAAGACAACTCTCCTCCACGGCATTTTGGGGACAACCCAATAAAAATGACACCTGATATAGACCTCAAGTAGAAAGAAGTATATGATTATATAGAATCTTTAGAAAAAGCAGCTACAGGTCCCAGTACTTCATTCATTCAGCCTCACATATCACAAGATGATCTAGTCCAATCACTGAAACAAGAAGTCTTTGAGCTAGAGCTTTTAAATAGACACATTAAAAATGAAAATGAGACATTGAAGGAACAAAGCAAATTGGACAAAATCATTCATGATAATACCATGCTACATCTGGGACTATGGCAGAAGAAGAACAAGAAATTGAAGAAGAAATGCCAGAAGTTAAGCAGAGCACTGATTAATATCAAATTCAGATGCTTAATGAAGAAGCCCAGAATGTTAGCAGCACCAAAGAAGAGGAGGAGAGGACTGGATGTACTGGCTGAAGTGTCAAGGCATATGAATTGAAAAAGGATTATCAAAATTTTGGTTGCATGAGGACATGCAACACCTTCACAATGGGGGTATGTTGAGTCTCAAATCTGCATCTTTCCTATACACCTTTCTAGACCTTTTTCATTCACCTGAACCTTCCAAGTTGTCAATATCATTGTATATTAATTGTAAAAGAGCATCTAAAATGGTTTTTAACTATATTTTGTGTCTGCTGTTTGATTTAGATTTTTGCTCATTTAGCTGTGGAATCTTGCCACTTTCCGCAGCTGCTGCAACTTTCCGCAGCCATTTTGTGAAAGTCTATGTTACAGGTGTCTTCAGGAAAAACGAGCCACATGGGTAAGTCAGAAATGATGTGGACATGGATTGTGTCCTATTGGCTCGAGCAAATTCACTTAGGGAGGCTGTGGTCAAAGGTGGCCAAGTGGAAGTCAACCGTAGAGTCCCACGGTGACAGGACTCTGTTTCTCATCACGTGAAGATTTGTATGACCGTTTCTAATTTACGGGAGACACATCAACACCTGTACATGGCTCCATTAGCCGAATCCAACATCCACTCTTCATAGATTTATTCCTCACTGCGGCCATGATGCTGGATCTTTGGACGTGATGGTTTACGTGTCTCTATCAGCACAAACTTTAGGGAATTAGATATATTACCTTTGTTATAAATAACGTGTTTGCATACGCATATTAGATTAGCCTCCAGATAGCTCTGTAATTTAATTACGTTGCCACTATGCCGTAATATCATCTCTCTATTATGACTGCATTTTAATATATAAGAAGACTCTGTTTCCAAGCGTAATTCGTATTTGAAGGCTGTTGCCCAAGGCTGGTGCAGAGGGCCCCTGCACATGCTGAGGTTTTGTGCATTAATGTATAGATTCTTGTTTTATTTCTTTAAGCTCATTGTGCCATAAGTCATTCACGTGTTTATACATTGCATCTTTCATAGTATTTATGCTTCATCTCTGTTTATAATCTTTCATGCTTTACATCTTACTTCTGTCCATAATCTTTCATGTTTTATGTTGTTGTTAACTGATCAGTGTTCTTGTTTCAGATTACAGCCCGGGCATTTGCATAATCTTTTGACTAATGACATGGAATTAATATTGTTCTGCCGTTTAATTTACTTTTCTTAGTTTCGTTTAATTTCAAGATCGCTTTGTTTATTTCGGCTTGCTTTCTTTGCTCATTTGTTTAGTTGTTTAGATATATTAAATTTCTGCGACATTTTCAAGCATTCTCCGAAATCCATAACACTAATGGCAAGGCAAAAATTATGAATGTGTAGTTTGGATATTGTTTACTTTTCTCATAGTTAGAAATATTAAATTGTCTATGTCATTTTCAAGCATCTGTGCCATAGCTGGACTAATGGCGAGGGATTGAAGTATGTGTGTGTAGTTTGATATTAGTTTCTTTTTCTGCAAGTTAGATATCAAGTTGTTCAAGTTGTTTATGGTTACCTCCGAAAACCATAGCTGGACTAATGGTGAGGGATCAGAATATAAGTTGATGTAATTTGATTTAGATTTACTTTGTTGCAACTCTTGGATTTCTTTAAGCATAATTTCTTTTGTGTTTGGACAGCAGCAAGGATAATGAGTTTCATGATCAGTGGTTCATTGTTTGTTTGACTAGAGTAGTGATGCAATTTCATTTTCTTTGAAGAATTAATTTTGTCATTGTGTGCTTTAAAATTCTTTTGAAGTTTGGAAAATCATTAGAAAGACATCGTTGTCTTGAATATTTGTCTCCATACTTGTTTCTCAGAATTTCATAAAAAATCCAAAAACAACCAAAAAGTAAGAGATAGGTTATCTTGCACATATAGTGCGCCACACTTCATCAGCTTACGAATCTTGGATTGATAAATTAATGTAGCAATTTAGGACACACTAAATTGACCAAACACTGCTCCAATGATCAACACTCTGATACCATGTAGAAATTATATGCACTACGCATGCATATGTCCAATATTCTCCTGATCACACACTATTTTAACTTCATTCACAATACAGAATCTATTCCACCATTGATCATCACATGCGGAAATTAACACAATTGCAATGCACACATGAAACCATAAAAATTCACACACATTAACACAGTTGTTTAACAGGAAAGCCTGAAGCTAAAAACCCCAAATATCTTTATATAATATATGTCATATATATCATGTAAAAATCCTCATACAAAGCTTATCACAAGCTCTCAATACAATCCAATCGCTACACACTAATCAAGCCCGATCTTACAAATCCATGCACCGATCTTTGCCACCTTCTAGCCTGCCTCTACTGCGCAATCCCTGCTAAATAATGGCTCTAGATGAACTCGAATTTCTCCAGCCTTGCTCACGCAATCCTTACAGGCATCTCCACTAAATTTGTGGTGCAAACAATGCAACACTATAGTCACAACTGATAGTCACACTTTCTCTTTCACCTACCTCTCCACTGGTCTCCACTGAAACTGTCCATGCACTGTAGTTAACTGATGTATTATTCAGTTGATTAATGATTTATTATTTAGTGAATTAATTATTAATTAATTCACACCACTCTCACTAGTGTATCATTCAGTTAGACTAGATACAACTAGCTCAATTGTGTCTAACTAAGTTAAACTAAACACAACTCCACCAACTACTTCTACAACTCCACCAAAATCTGTCACATGAGTTCTAATTGAAGTCCTCCATGAAATAGCTCCAGTAAACCCTTAGGAATAGCGTAATTCCTTCTGTCATCTCCTGTGCCACATCTGTGCACTTAACTGAAGTGATCCAAGAGAATAAGATAATGTTTAGAGTCCAAATATTATTAAGAGCTAATAATATTCGACATATATATTTTTAGACTGGAAATCTAAAAATAGATTCCGCCTAATATGTCTAAAAATAGAAGTCCATATATTTTTCCAACTTGACCAACCATCCACAAATATCATCCTACAACTCATAGAATATGATCAACATGTCTAAAAATAGACTTTGCACCAAAAATCACCTGTGTGGGCCCCACCTAGTTTAGGTGATTATTTTCCAACTAGGATCAGGAATGATGTTTCAGGATGCCTCCTTCATTGTTTCTTGTTGCAATATTCAATAGCACTATCCACTTCCATGTTTGTAGGTCCTTCTCGTGGTTGTAACTCTTTCTTACTAGAAATTTTGTTACTTCTTGTCGGAGTAACTGCAACACGAGATTTATCCAAACTACCATGAGGGGGAATTTCTTCACCATTATATCCATAGAGTTTTATTCATTATTCTCTTCATAGGTTATATTTATTTATTGTGCTTCAGAGGTTGAGGAGGAATTCCAGTTGGGTTTATGGGGCTTATGAGGATTGTATATTTGTAGGGTTCTTTCCTATTTTCTTGGTTTTACTCTTCCCTTTTGAATTAGTGTCATTCTATACAATTTATTCCTTTTCTTTTTCATTTTAAGTCTCTACTTCATTATCTCAACTTCCTTCTGTGATCTTTGTGAGCAGATTGGTGTATCTTATTAATTACAAATATTGGGAAAATAAACCCTCAAGGTCAAGTCCTTGGGTAGTTTCAACCTCCTTTAAATTAAAATATTTTAATTCTTCGGAGAATTTTTATAAATGTGCACAATTCTTTACCACAAATTTTCTAGCTTTAAAAGGTAGCAAAATGAATTGATTATTCTTTTTCTTATAAAATAAAATTGACTAGGAACAATATTTCTTACACACTTATGCTACAAAATACCTATCATAAATGAAAATAGGGATTAAAAGAGGTTTATATTGATAACCATAGAGTCTTATGTATGTATGATTGTCTTCTGATATATACACTCATTTTCCTTTTAGGAACTCCTATGCTTCTAGAATGAGCCTCTATGGTTCAATTCTAGTCAACATATATATATGAATTCTCTAAAAAATATATCCTAGACAAGGCCAAAATGAAATGGCACCTTATACCTCCATAAAACATGATTCCCAAATTGTATTGGATCCACTTCGATATTCACATTATTTTTAAGGGGCGGGGAATTGAACATAATGCAATAGACTATCACCATCACTAAATAGGCCATCGTGAAAAATCCTTCAGTTTTCAAATATTTAGCTAACTAAAAAGAGATTTCATTAGAGATTAATTCACTCTAGTTGAAAAGAGTCTATTTCTTGAAACATAAATATAGGATAAATAATACTAAATTGGTTACATGAGATGTTGATTCACATCCCATAACTTGGGAAAACAATTAAAAATAATCCCTGTATGGATATACTAGCATCAAAATGTCAATGGAAGAGAGTTGGATAGTACATGTGCATACAAAACCATAAATTATTGAATAACATTGATTCCACCACCCTAACAGTCAAGTAAAACATTAGCATTTAACAATTTGAGTTGACTATTAAGTTTTGGAAGTGTAATCATCTTTCTAAAAGTTTTCAGAGTCAAGAGGATCGAGTTTTTCCCTTGCAAAGTGACATTTATATTTTTAGTCTTAGGGGTTAATCAACAGGTGCACCAACGAATAAGTTCTCCAAAATCAAGTACTTTTAAAATAAATCCAACATTAGCAAGGCTAGTAATCTAAATTCTATATTAACTTTTCCTCATCCATTGAATTCAAATACCAATGAGTTTGTCGATTAATGGAAGTCCTTGTCTTATTGAGTAAGTGAATTAGTTGTATCTCCATAAAAATACTCCTTCTTCCTTTTACTCGCCATATTTATTTTTTCGTTCGGTGCACTTTGATATATGTGACAAGTCAAGTGTGGTTTTATGGAGCTATTAGGTGTTTAAAAGCTCATCTTACGAGTACCATTTAGTAACACATCCCTTTATCATGCACTATCTTCATTGTGACATGAAAGCACTATAGCATGAATTTAATAACCTATTATACATATTAAATGGAGTAATGGAAGATTTGATTCACATTTCCATATCACCACCTTTCCACCTTGAAGTTCAAGATTTCTTTAATGAGATTTCAATTAACCTAAAAATGATAAAATGTGTTCTTTTACAATTTTATTAAGTATGGCTTATAACCAAATATATCATGCTTATAAAATATAGGTATTCTTTCTCTGAAATTTTACGTGTGAAAAAAAATAAAATTTTGGGAGAATTTTTTTTGTGGAAGGATGGGTATGCAAAAGAGAGAGGTGTGCAAAGGAATGGGATGTGTGGGAGGAATGGGTTGTGCAGAGTGTTATGCACACTTGCGAAATCTTTAAGTATAAAAGTATTATAGGATAAACTATGTGTGGAGTGAAAGGTGTGCAAAGTGTGGAACTATTTCTTAGGCTCAAAAGTTCCACAATTTTTCTTTTGAGATATGACTAAGTATGGTATTTTATAATATAAACAAAAGTGTGAGTGATAACCAATTATGATGATGATTTAGATCTAGTTGGGGTGATACATGGAAATGGGTCAACAAGAGGCACCACCACATGTGAAGCAAAGATAATTTTGTATGCCTCTACAATATTATCCACTTGATTCCCTTATGTAGAGAGGCCCCATGTTGAAGTTGTAGTGATCACAATGACCTTCCTTTCACCTTCTAACCAAAAAATGAAGAGAACAACATTTGTGGTCTAAGATATTACCTTTCGACACTATTTTTCTAAGATCAATGTAATTGCAGTACTTGGAACTAACTATGATACCCTATAGAAATGCGTTGAGTATGATGAAAGTTTTTTGTTGTCATTGATGTCAAGTCTAGTCATTGATGACAATATTCCAAGTTTAGGGGGAGTTTGTTAAATATTCATGAATGAATTCCATGAATGTAGTTAGTTGGACACCTTAGATTTGAAGGAATTTTACCTATAATTATCTTGATCAAAAGAGCATGAAAAGTATTTGGTTAGATATATTTTTCAGATCCAACAATATATGAAACTTGGTCAAAGTCCGAATGAGGATAAAAGTCATTTTGAAGTGTTATAAGTTTTGCAGGCATAATTGGTGTCAATGTATCCGAATTATTTGGACTCATATGGGCCTAGTCAAAATTCGAGGTGTATTCACTAAGTAGTGGTTAATGTCAGATTATCTAGATTTATCTAGGCTGCATGGTTATCTGAGCATCTGGGTATCCAAGGTTTCCAAGGGAAACCACTTAAGAGAAAGGCTAGATAAAATATTTCTCAAGTGGGGGCAGAATGAAGTGGCAATATACATTTCAGGTTGATGACACGATAGTTGGAGGATGGTACACGTGGCAAGATGACATGTTAGTTGGAGGTAGTGACATGTGGCACCCATTTTCAACTTTTTTGGGTGGCCTTGTGGCCCTTTTTTGAGTGACACATGACAGTGACATGGCATGACAAGTGGTCAAGAGACGACATGGAAAATGATGTGACATGCCTTAGGATTTGTACTAGGAGTCTATTTGTAAGGCATCGTCGTGCTAAATTATTTTGAAATTTTTCATAATTTTGGATACTAGAGGAAAAATACCATTTGGGAATCCTGTGATTCATAGGTGTAGAAATTTTTCGGGCTAATGAAGTTCTGGATCTGGATTCAATGTCAAGAGAACACCTCTAGGTTTTGTCTAGTGTTGAAGTTCCACACCCAAAGAAACATATGGCCATCTAGCCATCTAGGGGTTTGGAAGTGTATATTTTTTGTTTGCTTAAGAAAGACTCAGATACCATATATCTGGATCAAGGAACTAGCACAATTATCAAGGTGTAGGTGGACCCCGTGCCAAGATCTAGAGTATATATAGCATATCTAGGCATTTGGAGTCAAATCATGCACACTCTATTGGTTGATATCGAATATCAGATCCTCAAATTGTGGATTGGCACTTGGTTATAGTACACGACTGTGAGGGTTAGGTAGCATAACTCCAAGTGCTTATGAAGTTGTGGCAGAAGGTTAAAAAAGTTAAGTTCCTAGACATGGGGGTATGGTCCTATGTGCTAGGTCGTAAGGCTCTCGAAGTTTCCATCACCTAATTTCAATTCAAAGCATAATATTAAATTACCATAGGTGATTAATTTAATTATTGACCCATGATAATTAAATTACTAAGGTTGGAAAAGATAAAGATTCTATCGACCCTGATCAAACCATAATGTGTAAATACACAGGTAAGGTGATGATAAAAATGTTCGTTTTGTGTGTCACATATCTAAATTACACAGAGAAGTGAAGTGTGCAAGCCATTTGAGTATATTGATGTAGAGTGAGGCTACGTGATTATGTTTTGGGCCATATATTCGATATATATATATATATATATATATATATAGAGAGAGAGAGAGAGAGAGAGAGAGAATTGGCATTAATGATGAAGTTAAAAGAAGACAAGTAGTATGTGCAGGGTATAGATATTGAAAATGGTCAAAAATATAATGCTACTATTGTATGTGTAAGTATATGCTAATCAAAAGAATTGAACTATGTTGTATGTATGATTCTATGTATAGGAGTCACTAATATAAGTTTTAACAATAATGAAAGAGGGATCAAAGTGACTAAGCAAGTAGGAGCTTGTAGAGCAGGGGGTCATAGTCTCCTTCAGGTTGGTGCCTCAGTAGTTTGGTGCTTGCAACCTATGGGAGTGGGTGATTTCAACAAGTAAGTGCTTGTAAAGAAAGGGGGTTGGTTCCTACAAATTTTTTTGTAAATTGAATTTGGTGCTTGTGTTTACCTTAAAAATCAAGAAGTATTGTGGTTTTGTCCCTTTATAGGTTTCCACGTTAACATCCCATGTTCAAAAATTTGTGTGATTGATATTCTATTATGTTTACCTGGCTAAATGATTGTAAATTTACATGATACTGATTTACCCCCCCCCCCCCCTCCATATTATTGTTCTAATTTCTAACAAGATGATCCCCTAAAGTAACAATGATATTATGAGGACGTGACTCTTAAAAAACATGATGTTTCCACATATAAGGTTTCCCTAAAATAAAATCACAACTTTGAGTGGGGAAACATCATATAATACATCATATTTGAATGGATTTATGCCAAAGGACAATTGAAATTATTGGATGGAATAGATGTTTCAACCATGGCTCAACCAACCAATACCGTATGGTTGGGGGTGTGGCATTGCCGACAGTTTCAATCTCTTGATGACCTTGGTTGCGATTGGGTTCTTGTAGCTCCAAATGTTAATAACAAAATTTAATGGGGTCCCTTTACCCACATATTAATCACTATTGAATGATTAAAACATTACACGTAAATTTTCAATCCAGGGATGTATTTTATTTCAATGACAGTTGCACTAGCTGTGTCGATACAACCAACCAGAAGCAATTCCAAATTAAAGAAATCATTGTTGAAGTAAATACTAGAAGTAAATCACTCATGCAGAAATAAAATGATCTACAATATTGTAATCACACTTCAATTAATCTGTTCTAGCACGCCACACAATAATTATCCAGCTGTTGTCTCTAATCTCATATGTGTAACAGCATACAAAATACTGATGTTGAAGCCAATATATTCACAGCTGAAATAGGAGCAAAAACACCTCTACTGATACATAAACCAGAATACAAACACATATACACAACTACCTTAATCACTGCAATACCTGCTAAGAAGGAGGGCCCTTCCTCCATATCAAGGCGCAGGTAGAGAAAGAACTTAACGAAAACTAAATCAAATAACGCATGTAACAACAATAACAGGATAATTTGTATTAATATGAGAAAAATTACAAAGCCAAAATAATGTTGTTCTCCACTCCCTTCCACCTCAAGGGCCGAGAACTATATAGTGGTTACATCTCAGAAAAACAAGGGATAGATTAGTCATGAGAATCTTATGATTCTCATGTTGATCGAAATAGAATACATATGGTTATAACCACTTATTAATAAAAGTATGACTGGAAAATTATAGATTACAATAAAAATTGTCCATAGGTTGTTATCCAAAAATACAATGCTTAATAACTTCTACAGCTATCACGATAAACCACAGCTATAGCGTAACAGCTAGAGGATAGGTCATTAACAGGAGTTGACAAGATCTGGTCAGCGGTACAACTGTATCAGCAGTTTTCCAGTGGGTTTGTAACATCAAAGTGTAATAGCAGTTTTCCAGTGGGTCTATAACAACAAAGTGTAACAACATCATGGTGTAAAAAAGCTCGTTGTACCAACACACCCTTAACTGCTCCTGAATACCTAGTGCTTGGGATCTTTGGTGCTACAAATGACATCTAGAAAGACAACACAAAGACCATAGATCTTCTCCAAACACTAGGTATGAAATATCATAATAATTGATGAAATGGCAGAGTAATGAAAATAAGGTGAAACAGCACAAGTTAGGATAGAAAGGTAGGAAAAAGAGGCAAAGATAGTCCCATTGGTTACATTCATGAGGCAAAATAGGGAAAACAAATGTAGGAAAAGTGTGCACAACTGCCACCCAAAATCTCCCCCCAACTGAAACACTTGCATGTCCTCATGCAAACTCATCTCTCATGGGAATATCTCTGGTGTAGGTCAGTGAGATCATAAGTGCTAGCTGTATCTTTTTCTGCAAACCTATACCCCTGATTGGCCATCAGCTGCAGCACCTAGGACTCTGATTCATACTTGCTCAATTCATAATTACTCTGATAATCCTCAATTGGCAGCCAGATCAAAGGAAACTTGAATCTCAATCTGAGCCACAAAGCCCCAAGGGATTGTACTATTTTTGCATACGCTGGTACATGTGTTAAATCCACCATGAAATTCTGGAATGAAAATGGGTCCCCCTTCAGTAGCTCAGCACTGCTGGCTTCCGTGCGTTTCAAGCACCCAGTCAAGGCTTGACTCTTCATCATTGAGAACTGATTGAGGCAGAAGTTCACAATCCTTCTTCTGTAAGTGGAGTTGGTTCCTTTATCCCAGGAGTACTCAACATTCTCCTTAATTATCGCCTTAACTCGGCGGCCTGTCTTGGTTATTCCCAAACCCATAATGTCATCTTCTCCTCATTAGCATCCATAGATTTGATGGCCAAATGCCACTCAATCTGATTCTTCATGAAGGACACAAAAGCTCACAATTGCAGATCCCCCATATAGGATAATACTGTCACAACCATTTTCATACTCACATTCTCACAAATGACATTGTGTAAGAATAACTCACATAGCAGGCTTTATTCATCAAAATCAGAGGCACGGAAAACATCTAAAAATGTGTGAGTGGAAGAACATAAATAGGGTCTGTCCTCCTTGATGGATTTCATCTGGAACAGGAATTAATTTTCCCATAGAAAAATAGGATAGGATGGGGAAGGCCGCCTGCACCCTAGCAAATTGAGGGCGAGATCATGAAGTTTTTGCTTGTCTATGGTAAGATCCTGAACCTGTTGTTGTAACAACAACAGTTTTTCCTCCTGTTTCTTCAGGGATTATTTTTTCTTATAATTCTCCCACCCTTTCTTCAACTCTTCTTTCATCCACCTTTCATGCAAGGTGTCTATCTCCCTTCAGTGTTCTTTCAGCGAAATTGTCCCCTCCCGAAGGGAGATTGCTTCCTGTTTCCACTTCTGTAATTCGGAAATTCGGAGATGGGACCCGATGTTATTTTGCATTCAATATCAACATCAGTAATGGGTGTAATAGCCTCTATTGAATGGGGTTGTTCCACCTCTATTATTGGTTCTTGCGTAACAATAGCTTCCTTGGTGGGTTCTTGTGTGTTAGCCCATTCGTTTCCACATAGAGTAGCCTCTATGTCCATTGTTGTTTCTTAAATAATAGGAGTGGCCTCCACAGGTTCTTGTGTGTCAGCTTCTAGGTTAATTATTACAGGGGACTTTGCTTTAACTGTTGGTTCTTGTGTAACAACAGTATCCTTAGCAAGTTGTTGTGTAACAGCCTCCTGCCGTTCTTTTTTTGTTTCCATTGGGCTCATGTTTTCCCTACAAACCTTATATCCCGCCGTTGTTAGTTCTTGAAAACATGTCATGCATACAGACACCAAGATTTCCTTCCCCTCAGATAATCTTCGCTTTAATTCTTCATTTTCCTTTCTTAGATTTTCGAATTAAAGGACATGAGTTTTGTCCTTACCTGACGAGGACGGTTGTCTTTCTTCTTCTGATACTTATAATTTTGTCTGCTTTCTGGCCGTAGGCAAAGGTTCTGTGGGTATCCTAAATTTCACCCTCTATTTTGGTCATCTATCCCCAATTGGTTCATCAGTAGGTTCTTTCCCAATTCTGACTTTAGCAGGTCGAGTCTAGGTTTCCGCTTCTGCCTGACTTCCTCCTGAAGTCATGGTCTGTTTCCCCTAGCTTGTCCTCGGCCTCTTTCACTTGAATTATTCCCAATTAATTCCTTGCTGGCCTAGGGAATCCAACACGATCAATTTGACGATTCTGTGATTGGTCACACATGCTTCTGGGTGTGTTGTTGTCTTTACTGTTGTTGCCATATGTTTGATGTTCCCTAATAAGTAGAATGGAAGATTAATCTTTTTTTGGTGCCGAAGGTGATTAAGTAGAGGAAATCAATAGTTAAACACTATCGTAGATCGTCCCTCACAAGTGGTATATTTGATTAAACCCAAGGCGAAGTCTGCCCATGGCTGAGGGAGTGACAACCTGCCAATTCCTCTCCCTTTCTTCTCCAGTTTTTCTTCTCCTTCTAGGAAGTCTTCTTTCAAGGAGGGGTCATTGATTTTTTTGTTAAACCACCTTTATCCCTCTACTGCAAATGTATTTACTCAGGTAATTACCTCTTCAGTCACCTCAACTTGTAGGCCCCTAATTCGGGTCTGATTGTTGTTCAAATTCTGAGCTTATTCGATTACCACTGCCTCATCTAAGCCTTCTAGCTTCTGGAAATACTCAATCCATCTGGCATCTCTGAATATCTGGTAGGCTTCTGGAAAATTCTGCAAGGCGTCCATATAATTTGGCTCATGCCTAACCATTGCTCCACCAATCCTACTATTGTTTCTGAATTCGCGTCTTACTTCTCAACCCACTATAATATCACTGCACTGATCACTTCTTCTCGGCGTCTCTACTTATCCCAATTGACAAGTTTGCAATGAGGATACAAGGCTTCAGTCGAGGAGGTTTATGGGAGGTGACATATTTTACGGATTACTGAATCGTACCTCACACTACTCTTCATAAATATCTCATTATGGAAAGTAATGGGTTCTAGTACACACGCTCTTTCCAGCCAGATTTAGTCATCATTGGCATTTGTGCTATTAATTGGGTGCGTGCGAATTTGATAGAGGTTTATGGCTACAGATTTTTTTTTTATATAATTATTTCAAGATATATCCCCTCCCTTGCCCTAATGGTGATGTCCACCCACAACCATCACGAGAATATCATTACTTTTTCCAATAATCACCAAATCATAAATGATGACGTTACCTTTTGACTGACATACCTAAGGGGACGTGGAGGAAGATTTCAAATTGGTCACGTACTACTTGCAGCTTTCATGTTGTTGTGTTTGGTTGGCATGATTATTGTTGTTATGGGATGAAAACATAAGAAACAATGTTCGTGGTTGTCGGTTGTTACGTGTGTAACATCCAAGACAACCCTTAGATTATTCTTCAAAAAACATAATAATTAGGAGAAATTGGTACAGAAAAGAAAATAAAATGAATAAAATCATCCTATAAAATGGATCGGGAAGGGAAGATGATGTTTTGGGGAGAAAAATATGGGTGTAACAATCGCCAAATGAGTGGTTTTCAGCTGTTACAAACTATCTGATTGTGCCCCAGAAAGGGGTTTTCACAACTAGATTTATTATTTTTGTTTTATTTTCTTTTTGTTTTGTTATATATATATATATATATATATATTAAATAGGTGTAACAGCTGCCAAAAGGGTGGTTTTTAGCTGCTGCACTTATTGGAATTTCAATTTTCAGGCTGCACAGGAGAATGTTCCCCTGCTGTTGTAACATGAAGATCAGATTCCGCGACAATGTTACCAAATGATTCCTTCAAAGCGGGTTGATGATATAACCTTAGGTGGTGCCCATTAACTAGTAACGGTGTCTTAGCACTGTTGATGGTAACCAATTGTACAGTCCAATTGTCGAAGATCGTGTCCACTTCGTAAGGACCTAGCCATCTAGTGCAGAGCTTGCCTTTGAAATACTTGAACCTTGAATCATAAAAAAAAGCCCAATCTCCTTTCTGGAACTTTTTATTCTTAATAAAACCATCATTCCATCTAGCTCTTTGTTGTTGAATGATCTCTGTCTGTTGAATAGCAGCCAGTCATTTCTCTTCCAACTCATTGAGCTAGTTTAGTCTTTGTGTCTGTGTCGTACTTAAGTCCAGATCAACCTGCAATTTTGTTCTTAATGTCTTTATTTCAAACTCTATGGGGAATATATGATTCTTACCATACACCAATTCATATGGTGAGAAGCTTGTAGTATTCCTCCATGTTGTCCTATAAGCCCACAGTACCTCTAGAAGTTTCTCGGCCTAGTTTCTTCGATGGTTGGCTATTGTATTTGTTAAGATTCCCTCAATGACTTTATTGGTACTTTCCACTTGACTATTTTCTTGTGGGTGATACAGTGAAGTGATTCTATGATGAATTTCATACTTTTCAACTAGCTTCTTAATCAAATGAGATGTGAATTGAGGCCCCCCATTTGTCTCTATCTCTCTGGGTATCCCGAAGCAAACAAAAATATCTTCAAACAGGAAGTCTGAATCAACCTGCTCTATTGCTCTAATTAGTGCCTTTGCTTCAACCCACTTTGTGACATAATCGGTGCAGACCAATATGTATGATTTTTGTTGCGATGAAGGATTAATTGGCCCCACAAAATCTAGAACCCATTTCTCAAATGGTTCTATCATTATCTGAGGCTCTAACGACATTTCATCTGATTTCAGAGGCTAGCCCACCCTTTTGCAGCTATCACATCCTTTCACAAACTTCTTGGCATCCTGGAATATAGTTGGCCAGTAGTACCATGTTCAGAGTACTTTATATCCTATCCTCTTGTTAGCGAAGTGCCCTCCACAGGGTTCCTCATGACAAGCCTTCAAGATCTCAAATACTTCATCTTCTCTAACACATCACCTAATCTAAAAATATGGCTCGGTGTGATAGAGATTTCCTTCTATCCAGGAGTAGGTAGCACTCTGTTTTATAATCTTCCTTCTTTCCTTAGAAGACAATTGGTGTGGGAATTTTCCTGTAACAAGGTAATTGGCTATATTTGCATACCATGGTGAGTGGGTAGAGATGGAAAAAATATATTTTTTCTGGAAAAGAATCCTCAATGGTAGTGCAGTCATCACTTATAGTTAATCTAGAAAGAAAATCAGCAACAACATTATCTTTTCTGGGTTTATCTAGAATATTAATATGAAATTCTTGTAACGGTTATAACCATCTTGTAACTCTACCATTAGTAACAAGTTTTTTCATAAAAAATCGAATTGCAGCATGGTCAGTGTGTAAAAATACTTGATACACGGTGATGTAGTGCCGAAATTTGTTGATAGCATGCACTACTACTAGGAATTCCTTCTCAGTAACAGTGTAGATGAGTTCTGCTGGAGTTAAGTTCTTACTGATGTAATAAATGGCGTAATTTTTCTTCTCCTCCAGCTGCCCCAGAACAACACCCACAGCTATGTCAGATGCATCCGTGGAAATATGAAATGGAAATTCCTAGTTTGGTCCTCGTAAAACAGGTGTTGATGTTACACAGTTTTTTAACTTTAAGAAGGCCTGCTCACCCTTCCCTGTCCACACAAATTTTGCATATTTCATGAGTAATGAAAACAAAGGAGATGCAATATTTGAAAATTTCTCTATAAATATTCTATAGTGTCCTGCATGTCCCAAAAAAATACGTACCTCTTTTGGATTCTTAGGGGTTAGGATTTTCAAGATTACCTCAATTTTTGCAAGATCTACCTTGATTCCATCTGTTGGTATGAAATGTCCCAGCACAATTCCCTCCGTCATCATCGTGTGGCATTTATCTGTGCTCAGAGTAGCATTAGTTTGTTCACAACATTCCAGCACTTTTTCCAAGTTAGCTAATGCTGTCTCAAAGGCATCCTCGTAGGGTGTAAAATCATCTATAAATATTTCAAGGGAGTCATTCAAAAGATCAGAAAAAAAATACCCAATATTTCCCTCTGAAAAGTTGTTGGTGCATTACAGAGGAAGGAATCTGTATGCAAAAGTACCCCATGGGAAAGTGAAGGTTTTCTTGTCTTGGCCTTTCGGGGAAATCTGTATTTGATTATAGCCACTAAACCCATCTAGGAATGAAAACATTTTTTTCCCAGAGAGAGTATCCAAGACCTTATCAATGAATGGTAAAGGAAAATGGTCATTTTGATTGGCCTTGTTAAGCTCTATATAGTCAACACATACTCTCCATTTTCCATTCTTTTTCGAAAATATGACAATCGGAGACACCCACTGGCTGTAAAAAATGGGGTGGATGAAATTAGCATTAAGGAGTTTCTGCAATTCTTCTTTCACTATCTCCTTAAGTGCAGGGTTCATTTGGCGCTGCGGTTGTCTAACTGGTTTGCAGTCCTCTTTAAGGTAAATGCGGTGAGTGCATAGGCCAGGATGGATTCCTTTCATATCCGTATAGTCCCATGCAAATGCCTTTTTGTATTTCTATAACAGTTGTATCAGAAATCTATTTTTTTCAGCAGTCAGGTTAGGATTGATGTTTAAACATTTCCCAGGTTCGATTTCAACGGGACTGCTGATAGTATGCGGAGTGGTTTTCAAATGTTCAATTATTGCATCATCTACCTTGTATTATTCCCCCATATCTCTAATGGAGGCAACAGAGAGTGAATTACTAATAAAACCATTAATGATATCATCCTATGTTTCATCCTTAAAGTATTGTGCTTTTCCAAGCATCAAAAGAGGTAGGGAAAGCTCAAATTCAGGTGCAAATTCATCCCACCAGGGACTACTCAAATCCATATGAGGTTTTTCTGGAGGATAAAGATTCAGGTTCTGAGTGGCCTATCCATCTGAGATCACAATAGATCTGGACCTACATATGATATATGTGTCTGCAGTGGCTAGCCATGATCTTCCCAAGATTAAAGGATGACCCCCTAGGTTCGATTTGGTTTGTAAAATGAGAAAATCAGCCGGATAATTCCAGGAAGCCACAATGATAACCACATCTTCTATCATTCCCTTCAGCTTGACACGGGACCTATCTGCTAATTCAAGCACTGTGGGTGTAGGTCTAAGTCCATGAAGTCCTAGGGATATGAAGAGGTCTTTAGTCGTTACATTAATGGCTACCCCTAGATCAATGAAAGTATTGGTTATAGGTTGATTGTCAATATGGATAGTCACTATAGGGTTCCCTGGGTCATTATATTTAGTCAACAAAGGCTGATCAATCATGAGATTGGATAATTTCCCCATGACATGGATAGTAGCAGGGTCTTTTGGTTTCCTTCCAAGCCTTTTGACGCATAGATACCTCAATGTTTTAGCATAGATAGATAATTCTTTAATAGCTTGTAACAACGGAATTCACACATACAAATTGTGCAATTCCTTGAGGAATTCAGATTATGGTTGTGAGACCAGCCCAGTTTCAGTTAATCATTGAGGGTATGGAGGATTTTGAATGCTAACATTTGATTCAGCTATCACAGATGCACCAACCTTGCTCGGATTGGCTATTGTAGGAACAACAGATCCTCCTGAGTTGGTTTCTATAGATGTAACAGTGGGTGTTGTATCAGTTGTTACATGTGTAACATCTGCCTCAAAATCGCCCATATCCTTTCTAGGTGACTCACATTCTTCGGTAATAATGGGAGTATGCTTGGGTCTTATTACTTTCCCTGATCGAAGTTGAACCTCATTAAGTCCAATAGGAGTAATAATATAAGTCTAGAGGGTAATCAGGGCATCCATGCTCTGGGCTGCCTTATTATTTAGATTGGGGTTAGGTTGCACAGGTAATTGGGATTGGACATAAGGTGTAGGATTTTGAATAGAAGGTAGTTGTAACTGTTGCTATTGTATTGGTATTGGAGGGGGCACTAGACCTTGGCCATTACTTCTCCAGTTCTGACCCCAAATATTGTGTTGTGATGAAGGATATTGCATTGGTGGAGGAGACGGCCACTGGTTCCATGGTGAAGGAAATTGTGTTGAGGAAGGAGTAGGATAATTCCATGGATATTGCTGACTATTATAAACATTATTCCAAGGATAAAAAGAGGAAAAATCTGAAGGCATACCTATATATCATGCCTACCATGGTCTCTTTGATCCGATGAAATAAGAATATTGGACATCCTCGCTTGATTCTTTAAGTACCTCCTTTATTCTAGGAAATTCAGGACATTGATTCGAAGAATGAGCCAACTCATAGATGTTGCATAGACTGCCACTATTCAGTCCATATTCTCTTTCCAAATGTTTCTTTTTTCATCGGGGACAGAATATTGCTAAGGCTAATTTAGCTTATGCTTGTGCTTTCTTAACTTGTACCATAGTGATTTTGGCAGAGAGAGTGCTAAAGAGGTCGGTTTTAAAATCCTCAAATAAATTCCTAATTTCTGCTCTAGTTACTCCTCCACTCATGGACTTCTATATTTGGACTTAAGGGTCTCGAACTGAACTTTTCCCTTTGACCGATCCTCTTGAGCTACGCATGCAAAGCTTCATTATTTTGTCAAGCGGTTCTTGCGATATGTCTCCTTTTCCCAATAGGTTCAAATGCTCTAGACAATCATCTCTTATACCTCTTAAGAATATTGTCTTTAGAATTTATGGGTCTAAGTTACTGAACTTAGACCTTTTTAAATTGTAGTTAAATCGCTCCATATATTCTTCCAAGTTTTCCTCCTCCTTCTATGCAATTCTAAAAATCTCGTTCTTCAAATCCATAGTTTGACAATAATCTTGATACTTAAACAGGAAGGCCTCCCTCATGTCATTCCAATTCTGAATCGTGCCAACACCTAGTCTCATGAACCATCTTAATGTTGCTCCTTTCAGAGTAGCAGGGAATAATTTCAACTTCTGGGCATCTGAAATGTAGTCATAACCTCTACACAGCACATTGAATTCGAACAGAAAGGTATCAAGGTCTTCAACACCCATCCCTTGAAAGGATGGTAGGGATGATAAAGGAATATTCTTCATAGGAGCCTCATCCCGTGTTACTACTATTGGGAATTCAAAAGTAACAGAGCTATCTGTCTTGACATTCTGGTCCCCATGGCTGATTCTTCATGATGGGATGAACTGACCTCAAACTGTACTGGAGATTGAAAAATAAAAGGATCAGGTTGTTCCAAGACTAGCTATTTAACAACACTACCAGTGTCCAAATGATGATCAATTAAATGTTGTTCCTAAGGTCCCTAATGATCCCCACTGGTCTCTCTGTGTCCTTTAATTCTCAGATCCTGATCAATGATTTTCCACTGTTGTTTTGAATTTAGAGTCTTGATATCAGGAGTGGATATGTTGTTCGAAGGGTGGTGAGGTCTAGACACGGAAGACACCGATGGCCCATGCTTTGATATGGTAGCTTCTTTCTGTGGTCCTATCTTCCTATTATCTATGTATGATGTATATTGTTCCTTTTCTGCCCTTGAGATCAAAACTCCAAAGAATGTCTTTCTTCCCAAATATGCACTCTTATTTTCCTTATTACGACCTGTATTTCTTGTAGTCAGTAGAGTTGTGGGTGTTTGTAGATGTTGATGTCATCCTACCGGCACACATGGGCCCTATGTGTATCAATTCATCCTATAAGTGCTTCAGTTTCTACAGCAGTGAGCCCGCTCAAGTTCGTTAGAGCGATGTGTAGGTTCTTACCTCTCGTCTTACCGCCCAACGACTATATAGTTGAAGACACCCTAAAAGAACACCCAAAAATTCAAACTCTAAGTGTCCCAGCAAGACATTGGTGAGCCTGCTCAAGTTCGTTAGAGCGATGCGTAGGGTCTTACCTCTCATCTTCCCTTACTTTCCTGATATTGCTGCAAATATTGGTATGAGCTTTGTAATGAAAAAATTGTTGAACAAGACAATGAAGTCAGATGTCGGATCAAGTTTATATCAAAACTCTTTTCAGGTTCACAATTAGCTAATGGAGAAGGACTTTTCCTGCAGATATCATCCAACACATCAGCTATTGGGTCATGAAAAACTTGAAAAGATTGTTGAAATGTATCCATCGGTTTTAATGATACTGCATGACACTCTATAGATTGCTCATCCTTTTCTTTAGCGATATTATGAAAATTTTTCTTTAAAAATTGAAACTCTTCAAAAAATAGTGGTACAAAATCATATTGCATCATTTGATCATGTGTTTCAACTTCCAAGCCTTCATATGCATCCTGACATTCAATGGCATTCGGTGGCTGCAAATCTGGAGCTAAGGAGGATTCTATGTCGCAAATTATTTTCTCAACCAATTCAAGAGAATGTTCAACATTTATAGTGTTGACCACTCACTTATCTGCATGCTTATAGTTTCTCTTATTTTTTCAAATGAGGAGAAACACAAGGGTAAGGAGCTCTGATCAAAAATTTGATTATCCTCTTGATTGTCAAGATCAAAACTCAATGAGTGTTGATTTCTGATTGTGTGAAAGTTATCTCTAATGAACTGAAATGAAGTAAAACAAAGAGGCAAATATCCTTCACTTACTTCCAAATTTTATAGACTTTCCTCATCACCGTCATAGCTGATATGCATCGAATGATCATTGTTTTCGAGCTGCTAAAATTGAACTTCCTCCCACAAACTAAATGTTGATTGCTTTGCAAGATTAGCTCCTGTTTGGATAACATAATCATCATCATACTGATCAAACTTTGGAAAATCATCAATATAAGTAATGTCACCAATCATACACATTATATTATCAGATTTCTTCTTCTCAGATTGATCTACAAATCCATTTTCTGATCTATGGTGGCTGGGATTAGCAGGAAAATCTTTAGGGCTTGCAATCTCTTCTTTTCCTGGGATAAGTGGGTCATGATTATTTTGAACAGAAAATACATCTCTCATGGTGATCCTTTGCATCATTTCCTCTATTGTACTCACCAAAATGTCAAGCTTTACCTCTGAATATGTCAGATGCTTTGCAATGTTCTTCTTCTCTTATTCCTTCATCTTTGCCCTTCTGATCAACAGATTAGCCTCTACATCTACTGCAATGTTCTGCATCTCTTCAAGTGTTGCAAGGTTCCTTTCTCTCAGCTAAAAATCCATTTCGGGATCAAAGGCATCCGGGTAATGTAAAAGATATGAGCCAGGAGGGGATCTTATATCAGCAGGTATCGAATAATAAACTTGATTAAATCTGACAGAAAATTGTTGTATTGTCTCCCCTAACTGTCTTTCAGCTGGTCATACTCTTTTAGAATTAGTAAAGGGTTTTGTTTTACCACCCACCTGTCGAGGAAAACTTTGACGAACTGTGGGAAATCTAAGATGCTCGCGGCAGGCAATTTTTTGAACCAACTCTTGACCCTACCTTGCAAAGAAAGAGAAAATAGCATGATACTGACATCCTCTTCGTTAACTTCAAAAAGGTCAAGGGAGGTCTGAAATTTTTGCATATGTCTCTCAGCAGTGATGTTGTCATATTCACCATCAAACCTTGTCAGATATAGGTAATGATTTTCAGGGAAAGCATGGAGTATAGGAGGTAAGATGAGTGGTTTGTATCAATCTGGGACTATAGAAGGTGTAGGAGTATGTACAAAATCTATAGGATTAGTCTTGATCTCTTTAGGTTCATCAATTTGAAGATGTTCATCATAAGATTCAGAAAAAGGATGTGGACCGAGATCAAAGGAAAACTCGGTATTTACAGTTTTCGAATAGGTAGAATCAATATTTTGATCATCTTTATCATAAAAAAAACTCCAAAAAACTTTCAAGATAGTTTCAGGAAAAGAAAAGATGTAATTTACAAGAAAGCATATTAGACCTTGAACACAATTCCACTTTGAATACCTGACCTTTGTGTAAGATCCTTCCATTTTCCTGCTAGCAAGGTCAATCCTCCAGTGGAGTCTTTACATCAAGTTAGAGTCGCCAGGTGAAGAATTCAGCCTTCATATGCATCTGATTGTTGTCCACCATCAGCAATCAGATCTAAACTTTGTCGTTCTTTCCCAGAGAAGATATTATCTTTGGCTATCCCCAGTATATTCGCCAAAATTTTATCACTCGGATTGAACCTCGCGCTAAAGAAGGAAATTCCGAGGTAACCACAAACCACGCTTAGCCAAGTAGCTAGCCCTACTAGGCAAGGAGAGGGCTCTCTCTGTAAGGAGCACAGCCAAGATGGTTGAGTAAAGAAGATATTAGGCTAGGTATATTAGCTCAGGGTTTTGATTTTGATTGTATAGGGTTTTGCTGGATCAGAAGGAGTAAAACATTTAGGGCAAGGGAAATTAGGTCAAAATTTGCAGGGTGTTCTATGGGGCAAGGTAGGCATAGTGATTTATCACTTTAGGATTTCAATGGGTGGGATGATCAAGACAGGTGAGGAGCTAGAAATAGCATGGTGAAATCATGGGTTCTTTCTAAACTGAAAAAATTACAGACTGTGAATGTCTACTCAAAACAGAGCATATGGGAATGGATTCTACTTATCTAACTTGAAAACTTTCACTCAATAGATGTGAAATGATGGATGAAATAAATAAAAAAATTCTAACAACTGATCACAAAAGGAGAAACTAGAACTAAACACCATACCACATGGATCCTATAAAAATAGCTACAAATTTGATTAATATTCCTGCTCAGAACTGATACAAAATGTGTCTCTTCAAAAGCCAAACATCAAACTGAGTCCAACCCTTACAAATGAGAAAGAAGAAGAAGATATAGACCTCAAAACCACTTTCCCTAGCCTTAGGGAGTCGAATCCATGAGATGAGGATTATTTTCCAACAAATGTTGAACAAGAATCAGAAGACTAGGAAGACCAAACAACTTGCCTCTAAAAGAGAGGAAACTGATTCATTTGACCTCAAATAATGACTTACCTAATGTATATACCTTAGATAAAAGTAAAAACATGACTTTTACATTCATCTTGAACATTTACATTAGTAAAATTACATTTCCCAAAGTGAAAAGTCAAACTGGAGAAGATTTTCTAAAGATTGTAAAAATTTGCAATTTTCTGGCAAACGCGCAACGTCCAAGTAGGAAAAATAGCCTATTTTGAAAGCTATTTTTGAGTGCCTTCCTGGTGTCCAAATCAGCTCCATGATAGCTCATTGGAAAGCTATCTGAGTCTAGTTTATAGATATATCTTCATTTTTCAAAATGGTTTTCATTTTCCCTATCAAAAATCCAATCTCTCAGGACTGGTAAACGCGCAGCGACCAGGTCAAAAAGGAGGTAGAACATGATTTTTGTTGGGTGTGGAGCCTGATTATCTTGTTTACTTTGTATCACAGCATTGGACCCTTGTACCTTAAATGGGGCGGCAACACCGCCCGTAAATTAATCGCTGCCATGGGGGGTCCAGGGGGGCGGCAGCGACTTTATTGAGCCCCCCCTTAGTGGGGGGTTTCAGGGGCAGCGCCCCCGAAGCTAAAAACAGATGTAAAATTTCCTTGTAAAAGTATAGTAATTTCTATTCAATCTGGGTCATTCATTAGGAAAATGATCTGACGGTAGAAGTTATGTTTAGTTTTTGGTTTTTTTCCCTAGAAGGCAACCCCTCACTTTTATGAGGGTATTGTATTACAGCTGTGTATTGTGTGTGTATTCTCTGAGCGGGAAATAGATAGGGAGAATGTGAGAGAGAACAGAGGATATTACAGTGGATCTACTGTAGGTTTTGTCTCTTCATTTTGCTGGATAATAGAAAGGAAGGACTGGATATTCGGGGTGGACGTAGCCCAAACTGGGTGAACCACGTATATCTGTGTCTCTCTAGTTTTATGTGTTTTTTGTGCTTGTATTTTCCGCATATTTTATGTGTTGCATTGCTCCATAATATATAATTTTCTAACAACTGGTATCAGAGCCGAAGGTATATTTGGCTGATAAACTCGCAGGAAAGAAGGGTTCTTGGTTCGAGTGGGAGCAATGGCGGAAGATGGTAAGTTTAGGGTCGAGAAATTTAACGGCCAAAACTTCTCGCTATGGAAGATGCAGATGGAATATTATATGTATCAGAAAGATTTGTGCCTACCATTGAGCGGAAAAACAAAGAAGCCGGCAGCCATGAAAGACACAGAATGGAACATTCTCGATAGAAAGGCACTCGGAATAGTACGGTTGTGCCTTGCGGCGTCAGTGTCCTTCAATATTTCGAAGGAAAAACAACAGAGGGTTTGATGCAAATGTTGGCGAAACTATATGAAAAACCCTCGGCCTCAAACAAGGTATTTCTTATGAAACGACTATTTAATATGAAGATGTCAGAAGGTGGATCTATTGCGGACCATTTAAATGATTTTAATACAGTTACCAGTCAGTTAAGTTCTGTAGGGGTAAACTTTGTTGATGAAGTTAGAGATTTGTTATTCTTGTGCTCATTGCCAAAGAGTTGGAATGGTTTAGTAATTTCCATTAGTAACTCTGTCTCTGGATCTAGTACTTTAAATTTTGATGATGTTGTCGGTGCTATCCTTAGCGAGGAAATGCGACGGAAAAGCTCCGATGAGACATCGGGTAATGCTTTGAGTGTAGAGTCTAGGGGAAGAAGAATTGAAAGAGGAAAGAGCTCAGGATATCGCAGTAAATCAAGGAAAGGTAGATCCAAGTCTAGATCGGGGATAGTGTGCTGGAAATGCGAAAAGAAAGGACACCTAAAGAAATACTGTAGATCTCGGAAGGGAAAAGAAGGAGATACACAACAAGAAAACAATCATGAAGCAAATGTGACAGGTGATGTGTTACAAGATGCTTTGATTATTTCTTCCAAAAATGTTACTAATTCTTGGGTTGTAGATTCAGGGGCTTCATTCCATGCCACACCTGATAAGAAATATTTTCATGACTATGTTCAAGGAGATTTTGGAAAAGTTCGTTTAGGTGATAATAAACCCTGTAAATTGTTGGAATGGGTAAGGTTCTTGTAAAATAGCAGAATGGAAATCAGTGGCTATTAAAGGAGGTAAGGCATGTTCCAGATCTAAAGAAAAATTTGATTTCAACAGGGCAGTTAGGCGGTGGAGGTTGTGTTACAACTTTCACAGATAAATCTTGGAAGGTCACCAAAGGAGCCCTGGTAATAGCAAAAGGTGAAAAGGTTGGTACATTATATTTATGCAATGGTATTTCTAACTCTGTTAATGCTTTAACTTCCAAAAAAGCAGATGCAGCATTATGGCATCATAGGCTAGGACACATGAGTGAGAAGGGGATGAAGATCCTTCACTCAAGAAATTTTTTGCCAGGTTTGAAGAATGTTGATTTGGATTTCTGTGAGAATTGCATTTATGGAAAATAGAAGAGAGTCAGATTTCTCAGAGTTGGGAAAGAAAAGAAGAGCGAAAAATTAGAGCTTGTGCATACAGATGTATGGGGACCTGCTCAGGTATCATCTCTTGGTGGCTCTCGTTATTATGTTACTTTTATTGATGATGCAACTAGAAAAACTTGGATTTATTGTATTCAAAATAAATCTGATGTATTTGATACTTCCAAGAAATGGAAAGCTTTGGTTGAGATTGAGACAGGAAAGAAGTTGAAGTGTCTCAGATCAGACAATGGAGGTGAATATTGCAGCAAAGAGTTTGATAGGTACTGTTCAGAGCATGGAATTCAGAGAGAGAAGACAGTTCCAAGAACACCACAAGAAAATGGTGTGTCGTGAGCACTCTACAACAATCATGGAGCTTAAGCAGTATGAGAGTACCTGGGATTGCCTCTTACAATTGGTGGTAGATGTAGATAATTTCATATATTCCATTAGGGCCAAGTTCGATGGTGGTATTCCAGAGGAAGCATGGACAGGTAAAAAGGTAAACTACTCTTTTTTAAAGCCTTTTGGCTATGAGGCCTTTGTCCATATTAATAAAGAAAATAGAACAAAGCTTGAGGCAAAATCAAAGAAATGTACCTTTATTGGATATGGTGTTAATGATTTTGTTTATCACTTATATGATTATGAAAATCACAAAATCATTAGGAGTAGAGATGTAATATTCAATGAAAAGGTCTTGTATAAGAATCAGTTGCAGGAAAAGAAACAGGAAAAAGAAAGAAAGGAATACACAGTTCTTGATGAGATAACTGAAAAAGTAAAGGTGCCTGAAAATAATAATAATCAACAACCACAGTAGCAGCAACCACCACAACAGCAACAGGCACCTCAAACACCTGAAAGTGGTGTTAGAAGATCTACCAGGATAAGTAGACCCCCTGAACGATACTCTTCTTCATTATATTATTTATTGTTGACTGATTCTGGTGAACCTGAATGTTATGAAGAAGCAATGCAGGTTGAAAGTAGGAAGAAGTGGGAGCTAGCCATGGAAGAAGAGATGGACCCCTTAATGCATAACCAGACTTGGGACTTAGTCAGGTTGCCTGCAGGTAAAACTACATTGCAGAATAAATGGGTTTACAGGCTGAAGGAAGAAGATGGAGGAAAACAGAGGTACAAAGCTAGACTTGTGGTGAAGGGGTTTGCACAGAAGAAAGGTATTGATTTTTATGAAATATTTTCTCCTGTTGTTAAAATGAATTCAATCAGAACTATTTTAAGTCTTGTAGCAGCGGAAGATTTACATCTTGAATAGTTAGATGTAAAGACAACATTTCTCCATGGAGATTTGGAGGAATAGATATACATGCAGCAACCAGAAGGATATGAGGTAAAAGGGAAAGAAAAATTGGTGTGCAGGTTAAAGAAGAGCTTGTATGGTTTAAAACAGGCTCCAAGGCAGTGGTATCTAAAATTTGACAATTTTATGTCTGAACAAGGTTATACTAGATGTCACTCTGATCATTGTGTTTATCTAAAAAGGAAAAATGATGGCAGCTATATTATATTGTTATTGTATGTAGATGACATGCTTGTTGTAGGGTCTAACATGCAGGAAATAAATGTGCTCAAAATAAAATTGTTAAATTCATTTGCAATGAAGGATTTGGGAGCTTCAAAACAAATCCTTGGTATGAGAATAACTAGAGATAGGAAAAATCGAAAATTAACACTGTCTCAGAATGAGTACATACAAAAGGTGTTGAAAAGATTTAATATGCACAATGCAAAACCAGTTAGTACACCTTTTGCTAGCCATTTCAAACTTAGTAAGGAGATGTGCCCAAAGACCCAAGAAGACATGGATTATATGTCTAAAGTTCCATATGCATCGGCAGTTGGAAGCTTAATGTATGCAATGGTCTGCACAAGGCCTGATATTGCACATGCAGTGGGAGTTGTAAGCAGGTACATGAACAATCCAGAAAAAAACATTGGATGGAAGTAAAATTGATTCTCAGATATTTGAGAGGTACCACAAATCAAGCATTATGATTTGGTGGTTCAAACATCAGTTTGAGGATATGTTGATGCGTATATGACAGCATTTAGATAATACTATGATCACCACAGATAGATGCATCAGGAACAACAATGCTTGGGTTTCAAAAATCCAAAGTGTTGTTTCACTTTCAACAACAGAAGCAGAGTATGTTGCTGCTACAGAGGCTAGTAAGGAAATGATTTGGCTACAAAGGTTTATGGATGAATTGGGTAATAAACATGATATGGGCACATTATATAGTGATAGCTAAAGTGCCATTCATATTTAAAAGAACTCAACATTTCATTCCAGGACTAAAAAAATACAGCTCAAGTACCATTTCAAACGGTCAGTGTTGGAAGATGGACAGTTGAAGCTGGAAAAGGTACACACTAGCCAGAATTCTATAGATATGCTAACAAAAGCTGCAATAGGGAGAACCGAGAATGCTCATTTCAATTATTCAAGGATATCGATGAAGATGAGAAACGCCTGTGTCCAAAGAGGATTCATTGCTCCAAGAAATGAAGCAAGAAGTGGGAGTTGTTGCCACCGTCCCCAAGTGGGAGATCGTTGGGTGTGGAGCCCGATTATCTTCGTTATGTATGTGACACATCATTGGACGCCATGCCTAGCCGGCGCAACGCCGCCGTAAATTAATTTCTCGCCATGGGGGTCTAGGGGGGGGGGTACGATTTTATGGAGCTCTGGGGGTTTTTGGGGCAAATTTCCCGAAGCTAAAAACATATGTAAAATTGCCTTGTAAAAGTATAGTAATTTCTAATCAATCTAGGCCGTTCATTAGGGAAATGATCTGACGGTAGAAGTTATGTTTAGTTTAGGGTTTTTTTCCCTAGAAGGAAACCCCTCACTTTTATGAGGGTATTGTATTGCGGCTATGTATTATGTGTGTATTCTCTGAGCGAGAAATAGATAGGGAGACTGTGAGAGAGAACAGAGGATATTACAGCGAATCTGTTGTAGGTTTTGTCTCTTCATTTTGTTGGATAATAGAAAGGAAGGACTGGCTGTTCGGGGTGGACATAGCCCAAACTGGGTGAACCACGTATATCTGTGTCTCTCTGGTTTTATGTGTTTTTTGTGCTTGTATTTTCCGCATATTTTATGTGTTGCATTGCTCCGTAATATATAATTTTCTAACAATTTTTAGGTGTTCTTTTGCATGTTGGAGGGACCGGTTCTCCTCCAAATCTTCTGAAACTTGCTAGGGTTGATTTTCTCATCATTATAAACCTATGGTGGTGTCCATTTGGAATTTGGAGGTCCCAAAAAATATCGTAGCGTCCAGGTCGCTACGCTTTTCGCAAAATTTCTGTGTTGAAAATTGCAAAAAATTATTGAAATGAACATAAGTGCAAAAATGTGCCAAAATTATGAGGGTACTTGCTCATTGAGTTCTTGAAGCATGGAGTAAAACCTCAGCAAGTATTTCTAACTTCTCTTTCTTCTTTTTCTTAGTCAAAGTTTGAATTTTTGCATAGGCTCGTTTGAGCTTGTCCTTTGCAATTTTGTTCCTCATGGCGTAGTGCTTTTCTATTTTCCTCTAAATGTCATTATCCTTTTGAGCCTTAGCCAAGAGCTGCTCCAAGTTTTTTTTTACCCTATCAGTCCATGCTTCTTTGCCTTTAAGAACTACATTGGTGATTTTGTCCTCGTCTTCCTCACCTAGGTCAATCAACTGAAATTCATTCTCTATCTCATGTTTTCCCTCCTCATCATCAATGTTTGGCTCCATTACCTTTTCCTTACCTTTGTATACCTGCTATGTTAATGAGGAAGGCATGGCCCCTTTCACTCCAATTGTAGCAAATACATGCCTATATCCTTTTTGGTAAGTTTTAGGAAAAGGCTCAATCCTCAACCAATCTATCCGATGCTGCCTTAATATCTTCCTCACTGATTGATGACTCTGAATCATGTTGTGATGATGATGTAGGGTTATAGAAGTGTGAAGAAGAAGGATCAATATGAGGTGAATGAGGTGACTGAAGGTGACTTGGTAATGATGTGTGAACAGTGGGCTGAGATGGAGGAATTGATGTGGGAGGATGAGATGATGAAGGGGTGTTCAGGTCATGCTGACTAGGTATGGTAGTAAAAAACTCATTTGATATGAAGGAATCCCATGGAATTTTCTTTTGCTCAAGCTGATGCATGACTATCATTTTGATGAGGGAGTGGTGGAATGTTATCTTCTTCAACCATATTGAATTTGAAATGTGAAACCCTAGGGTGAATGGAATGAGATGGAGGGAATGTAAAGTGAAAGGAAATTCTTTGTGAAATGGAGGGAATGGGAATGTCAATGGGAACCTAGGTTAGTGGAAACCCTAGGATTTAGAGGTATTAGGAATGGTATTGCTTTAGGGAATAGGGGTATGGAAAACATACATGGAAATGGGAAGGGAAATAGGAAAATGTTTATAGGAAGGTGAGGGGAGGTGTATAAAAGATTATGGATTAGGTTTAAATAATAGTTAGGGTTTCTTTCCTTTGAAATAAGTTTGAATGACTATGAAGCAGAACAATACATCAACGAGATGATGGTTGGGCTACTTACTGATAAATTGAGCTTTGAAGAACCCTTTTGCAGAGATTTTGGCATGAAATGATGGAGTGGCAAGATGTGAGAAGTTTTTTTGTCTTTCTGAGTGAATGCGCAGCGTCTAGAGAAAACGCGCAGTGTCCATAGCAAACGCGCAGCGACCCCTCTCAAACGTGGAGCGTCCCTGCAAAACATTTTTGCAGACCACATTTGGAGGCCTTCTTGGTGTTCAAATTGGGCCCAAGATAGCTTGTTGGAAATATTATCCTGTCTACTTTCCAAATATACCTTTTTTTCTGATTGAAGTTTATTTACCTTGTCAAAAGTTGATTTTACCAAGATTGGTCAAAAAGTACTGAATGAGGGTGCAGAAATGCAAAGTGATGTTGCAAGAAAATTTTGGAGGCCTTCCTCAACTCAAACTTGAGCTCAAGATAGCTCATTGGAAATCTATCTCTGTCTAGTTATCATTTGACTCATTAAGCAAGTAATTTGGACACTCCAACTCGTAGAAAATTTGATTTTCCCAAGGTCACTCCAGAAATTCGGCAAACCTCTTGTAGCACCTTTATTTTTGACATTTCTATAAAACCATGATACCTATGTAAAAAATGAAGGAGGTGTTTGGTCAATTTAGTGTGTCCTAAATTGCTACATTAATTTATCAATCCGGGATTCGTAAGCTGATGAAGTGTGGCGCACTATATGTGCAAGATAACCTATCTCTTACTTTTTGGTCGTTTTTGGATTTTTTATGAAATTCTGAGAACCAAGTATGGAGACAAATATTCAAGACAACGATGTCTTTCTAATGATTTTCCAAACTTCAAAAGAATTTTAAAGCACACAATGACAAAATTAATTCTTCAAATAAAATGAAATTGCATCACTACTCTAGTCAAACAAAAAATGAACTACTGATCATGAAACTCATTATCCTTGCTGCTGTCCAAACACAAAAGAAACTATGCTTAAAGAAATCCAAGAGTTGCAACAAAGTAAATCTAAATCAAATTACATCAACTTATACTCTGATCCCTCACCATTAGTCCAGCTATGGCTTTCGGAGGTAACCATAAACAACTTGAGCAACTTGATATCTAACTTGCAGAAAAAGAAACTAATATCAAACTACACACTCATAATTCAATCCCTCACCATTAGTCCAGCTATGGCTTTCGGAGGTAATTGAAAATGACATGAGCAATTTAATATTTCTAACTTGCAGAAAGTAAACTAATATCAAACTACACATTCATAATTCAATCCCTCGCCATTAGTCCAGCTATGGCTTTCAGAGGTAACTGAAAATGACATGAGCAATTTAATATTTCTAACTTGCTAAATGAGCAAAAATGAGCAAAAATCTAAATCAAACAGCAGACACAAAATATAGTTAAAAACCATTTTATATGCTCTTTTACAATTAATATACAATGATATTGACAACTTGGAAGGTTCAGGTGAATGAAAAAGGTCTAGAAAGGTGTATAGGAAAGATGCAGATTTGAGACTCAACATACCCCCACTGTGAAGGTGTTGCATGTCCTCATGCAACCAAAATTTTGATAATCCTTCTTCAGTTCATATGCCTTGACACTTCAACCAATACATCCAGTCCTCTCCTCCTCTTCCTTGGTGCTGCTAACATCCTGAGCTTCTTCATTAAGCATCTGAATTTGATATTAAACAGTGCTCTGCTTAACCTATGGCATTTATTTTCAATTTCCTGTTCTTCTTCTGCCATATTCCCAGATGTAGCATGGTATTATCATGAATGATTTTGTCCAATTTTCTTTGTTCCTTCAATGTCTCATTTTCATTTTTAATGTGTCTATTTAAAAGCTCTAGCTCAAAGACTTCTTGTTTCAGTGATTGGACTAGATATCTTGTGATATGTGAGGCTGAATGGACGAAGAACTGGGACCTGTAGCTTCTTTTTCTAAAGATTCTATATAATCACATACTTCTTGCTGCTTGGGGTCTATATCAGGTGTCATTTTTATTGGGTTGTCCCCAAAATTCCGTGGAGGAGAGTTGTCTTCAAAATCTGGCTGAGAAGGGCTCACATCAACATCTGGCTAAGAATGGGATGGACTATGTTCAATGTCTGTCTGAGAATGAAATGAACCAGGTTCACTGACTGACTGAGAGTGAGATGGACTATGGTCAGCTGGGGATTGTTCAGATGTTTCTTCTCCCAAATCAATAAAATGAGGTCCCTTCGTTTGCGTTTTCCTCAACTTCCCCTTAAGCCTGGAACTTCTTCTCACACGCTGTGGACCACTGTCTTTTTGCTTTTGTTTCCCTTTCTCTTTCTTCTTGGCTATAGATAACTGTTCTTGAAGATGAACCAATCTCTCAGATAACACTTGATGATCTTCTTCGGAAGAAGGGGTTTGATGTATAGCCTCAATACTTTTTCTCTCTTTTGATGTTATTGGCTTTTTACCCTTGGTTTCTTTCTTCTTCCTTTTTGACAGTCTCTCTTCCCTACTAGTTCTTTCAATTGTAGTAGTAGGAGTACTTTGAATTTCATCATTTGTTCTCTTTCTCCTACTCCTTCTTGATGCACTACCTTCAGGAATTTCTTGAGGTTCCTCAAAGAAATTTCTAATCAAAAATTGTTCCCATGTGTCCTTGTTCTCTTTTAACTGTTTTTCAATCAAAATTTTTACAAGACCATGGTGATATAGATGTGGTTCTACATCCCCTAAATGTTTCTGAACAGTCACAGACATCTTCTTCAAACTATTTAATAGAAAGTATGGGAGATAGAGGGTCTGGTTATCTAGAAAATTCATCAGCAATCTGGTATGGTACATATACATTGACCCAAAACGGCCTTCACAGGTGATAAATTTTTGAACAACTAGCAGCAAAGTAGCCCATTCCTCTTTCAAAGCATGAACAGGAATTCCTCTTTTAAAAATAGTTATGTCCATACCTGGGTTCCGTAGGATTATTCTCCAGGCTTTATCACTAATGCTTTTGTTCTTAAACCAACGTTCACCCTCTTGAGGAATTTCTGTGGCAGTTGCTATAGATGCCTCATTCACCGTGAACTTAAGGTCTCCAATCTCTACCTCCATGCCATTGAAAGACCTTGCAAACGATTTTGTCACTTCTTTATGGTAGCCTCTAAAATTTTGGATAAACCACAGCCACTTTTCCTTCTTCAATATATCCCTGACTTGCGGGTATCCTTCCATGAATTTAGGTCCCTCTGGTTCTGCTCTCAACAATTTACCCATCCTTCTTTCCGCTCTTTAAAAACTTTCCTGCGTGAGGGAGGTTCAATGGAAGTAGGACGGCTGAATGAACGGAAATGAGCATGATGACTGCAGGTAGATATCAGAGAATGGGTATACAGACTGTAGCGTAACAGAGAACGAAATGGGGTGAAGCGGAACAGAGAAGGGTTACGTGAGCACGGCGGAAATGCGGCTGTGAGATTAATAGAACAATAGGAGGAGTATAACACATCCGGCAGTGTTTTAAAATTTGGTGGCTGTAGAATAAATGTAAGCACGTTTATACAATGGCTATGGATTTCATGCGGCTGAAAGAAGCCGTAATCAAATCAACTACGTTTCATCATCACAGGTGGAGTATCGGAGTTTGAGTGAAGATTGGAGGTTTAATTATGGGACCGTTTAAAAATGAATGTGGGAGGATCATATGGAGATCGTGAAAGGGTTACGGGGTTTGTCAATATAATCATTGCACATAATGGAGTTATGGTTCATAACTATATAAAAATGTGTTTTAAATGCTATTTGAAATAAATTTTACTCATACCTTGGAATTCTTGCCATTTTCCTTGGTCTTCAATTAGTTGCTCTTCATTGATATCTTGAATGCCCCATGTCTTCATAATTGGTCCTCACACCTGCATTTGATTTCATGATTATGGAAATAACATCTGGCTGTACATTCTTTTGAAAATAGAGTGGTAGCTGCGGAATCTGCTTCTGGCTGCGGAAACTGGTGTCAGCTGTGGAAACAGATGTCAGCTGCGGAAACTGACACAGCTATTATTTGGGTGAATGGAAATGAACGGATGACAAATGACTAGATGGAAATGGTCATGAAAAAGAATTTTATTGGTGAAATGGAATGAAACAGATAAAATGAAGTGGAATGGAGTGAAATGAAGTGAAATGAAGTGGAATGAAGTGGAATGGAATGGAGTTGGTGGTCACAAAACTTGTGAAATGAAAGAGAGATTTTTTTTTTATTTTATTTTGGAAAATATAGAGTGTCAGGTGTTCCTGATCTTCACCCTACATTTTGTGTATAAGACTGCCAATCAGTGATTGGTTTTCAGGCTTATACAAATTTTTTTATTTTTATTTTTTAACTGAAAAGAACAAAAGCTAGGCTGGTGGAGAAGAAGAATTCTTCTGTACCAGCCTGATTGCAGAATTTTCTTGAAACATTTTGACAAATTCCTCTTTTGAGAGTGGCTTATGATAAACTTTCAATCTGTGGCCATTCACAATAAGAGGAGTTTGAAGCTCATCAATGGTCTTGATTCTTACCGCTCCATTGCTAAAGATCTTGTCAATCTCATATGGCCCAAGCCAATGAGTCTGAAATTTTCCTTGAAAATCTTTAAACTTGGAATCAAATAACAATGCCCAATCTCCTTCTCGAAACTTCTTCTCTTTGATGTACTTGTCATGCCATTTAGCTCTTTGATATTGAACTAGATCAGTTCTTAAAATTGCTTCTTGTCTGATCTCATCTAGCTCATTCAACTGCTCCATTCTATGCTTTTTGGCTTCTGATAAGTCCATCCCCAACTGAACTGCTATCTTGAAGGTCTTGACTTGGAACTCAATGGGGAGCAAGACTTCTTTCCCATAAACAAGTTCATAGGGAGAATGTCCTGTTGTATTTCTCCATGTAGTTCTGTAGGCCCACAAGGCTTTAGGAAGCCTTTCTGCCCAATCTCTTCTATGTAGATGAACAGTTTTGGTGATGATAATTTCAAGAACTTTGTTTGTAGACTCCACTTGACCATTTGCTTGCGGATGGTAAGGAGTAGATCTTCTGTGCTTGATTTTGTATTCTTCCATCAATTTCTCCACCAAGTTGGATGTGAATTGGCTTCCTTGATCTGTCACAATTTCTCTTGGAACACCAAAGCGAGTAAAAATATCCTCATAAAGAAAATGAACAACTAAATTTTCAGTAGCAGATACTAATGCTTTGTCTTCTACCCATTTAGTAACATAATCAGTACAAACCAATATATACTTCTTTTTCTTAGATGGTGGATTAATAGGTCCAATGAAATCTAAAGCCCATTTTTCAAAGGGTTCAATGAGTACCTATGGTTGCAATGGAATTTCATTTGAAAGGGTAGGTTTCCCTACTCTTTGGCAGCTGTCACACCTTTTGACATATTGTTTTGCATCTTTGAAGAGGGAAGGCCAATAATATCCCAAAGAAAGGATTTTATAGGCCATCCTTTTGTCTGCAAAGTGTCCACCGCATGGTTAATCATGACATGCCTTAAGAATATCAGGCATTTCATCTTCCCTGACACATCTTCTGATCACAAGATCTGGCCCTGTTTTAAACAATTCGTTAGAAATCCATGAATATTTTGAACTCTCCTAAATAATTTTTCGTTTTTCACTTGGAAATAAATATGGAGGCAGTTTCCCTGTAACCAAATAGTTAGCAATATCTGCATACCAAGGAGTCTTAATAGTTACTGCAAACAAGTATTCATCAGGAAACTTATCCTCTACAGGAGAATCTTCTTTAGTATTCTGAATTCTAGACAAGAAATCAGCTACTGTATTTTGTTTTCTTGGTCTATCCAACACAATAATATTGAATTCTTGCAAAAGTAAGAGCCATCTTGTCACTCTGCCATTAGTAACAGGTTTGTTCATTAAATATCTAATTGCAGAATGGTCAGTATGAATAAAAGTTTCATAGCCTGTTATGTAATGTCTAAACTTATTGATTGCATGAACAACGGCTAAAAACTCTTTTTCAGTCACAGTATAGTTCAACTCTGTGGGAGTCAAATTTTTACTGGTATAATAAATGGCATAAGGAACTAAATCTTTTTGACCCAACAAAGCTCCTAGAGCTGTATCTGAAGCATCCGTAGAAATATGGAAAGGGAGTTTCCAATTTGGTCCTCTCAAGATAGGTGCTTCAGATATTCTTGTTTTCAAAGTTTGAAAGGCTGATTGACAATCAGGATCCCATTTAAATTCACAGTCTTTTGTAAGCAATTTGAAGAGTGGAGATGCTATTTTAGTGAAGTTTTCTATAAATCTTCTATAGTAACCAATAAATCCTAGAAAACTTCTAACATCTCTTTGACAATTTTGAATAGGCAACTTGGAGATGACTTCAACTTTTGATCTATCAACCTTAATCCCATCTCCTGAAATATGATGTCCTAAAACAATCCCTTCAGTAAACATCATAAAGCATTTTTCATGGCTTAATGAAAGGTTTGTTTCTTTACATCTTATAAGAACTTTTTCAAATTTTCTAATGCCTCTTCAAATGAATTACCATAAACTGTAAAATCATCCATATAAACCTCTACACAATCATGGATTAGATCAGAAAAAATTCCTAGTACTGCTCTTTGGAATGTTGCAGGTGCATTACATAAGCCAAAAGGAAGTACTCGGTAGGCAAAAGTTCCCCTTGGACAAGTAAATGTGGTCTTATCTTGATCTTCAGGTGCTACCTGAATTTGATTATAGCCACTAAAACCATCCAAAAATAAAAAGTACTTTTTACCTGCTAATGTATCTAATACCTGATCGATAAAAGGCAAAGGAAAGTGATCCTTCAAAGTTGTTTTGTTCAATTCCCTGTAATCAATGCATACCCTCCATTTACCATTCTTTTTAGGTACTATAACCAAAGGAGAAACCCATCGGCTATCTGAAATTGGATAAATGAAGTTTACATTGAGAAGTTTTTGGAGCTCTTCTTTCACTATCTCCCTAAGATTTGGATTTATCCTTCTTTGAGGTTGTCTGATTGGTCTACTGTTTTCCTCAATATAGATATGATGGATGCAAGTCTTAGGATCAATACCTTTCATGTCAGTATACTCCCATGCAAATGCGGTAGAATGTTTTTGCAAGATTTTGGTTAGTTCTTCTTGTTGTGACTTTTCCAAATGTTTGTTGATATTCAATGTTTTTCCTGGAAAAATCTCAATAGTAGAACTACCAAACTCTTCCATAGAGTAAAGAGACATTTTCCTTGATGATAAATATTCTATGTCAGATTCCAATTGAAATTGTGTGGGGTCATATTCTGAAGATGTCTCAAAATTTTCTAATGTGTTCAGAATTTGACTATCCTCACTGATTTTAGAAATGGTAAAGACAGGTTGTATAGTGTCCTCATCATCAACCCATTCATTGTCTCCTACTTCTGTGATTGCTTTTGCTGGAGGATACAAATTGAATTTCTTTGTCGAATTACCATTAGAAATGTACATATCCCGAGATCTACAACTAATGAAAGCATCAGATATGGCTAGCCAAGGTCTTCCTAAGACAAGTGGGTGCCCTCCTAGATTACTCTTGGGAGTCAAAATCATAAAATCTACTGGATATTCCCAAGAATCTAAGGAGACTGAAATATCTTCTAATACACCATCTGGTTTAATAATTGATCGATATGCAAGTTGCAGTAAAGTAGGTGTAAAAAGAAGGTTAGGAAGTTTTAGCTGGTCCATAGTCTGTCTACTCATAATGTTGATAGCAGCCCCTAAGTCAATCAATGTGTTTGGAATTTCTATCCCATTTATATGTGTCTTGACAATTGGACTTCTGGATCTACATACTTCTACATGGTAATTTTTCCCATCATAATATTTGCAATTTTTCCTACCAGGTGGATTCTTCTTGTGTCTTTTAGTTTCCTTCCTGGTCTTTTGAAACTCAACTCCTTTATTGTTTTTGCTAGAATAGAAATCTCTCGAATGGCTTGTAGCAAGGGAATCTTGATACAAACATTCTTCAATTCATCTAGAAAGTCATAGTTAGGCAACAAGATTTGTTTTTCCACCCCCTTGTCAATTTGTAGTCTTTCAGGAAAAGGAGGTGTAGATGAAGATGCGGGTTGCTCAACTATAGGAGTTGTGGGTGTTAACTTTTCTTTCTCTTTTTGAATGTTTGAGTTTTGAAGAGATACTTCCTCAGAACCCTTATTGGCTTCAAGAGAGTCCTCCTCAGAGGTATCTTGCTCTTGGTCATCTATAGAAGGTTTTTCTATAACTCTACCAGATCTGAGTTGTACATCATTGAGAGGAACAATCATATAGGTAGGAAATTGTTGTCCTTCTATCATGTAAGTATTCTGAGGATTTTTATTGTTAGGATTTGGAAATGGCTGAGCTGGAAGTTGATTTGTCTTTTGTTGGAATGGAAGCATGAGTTGAGGATTTGGATTTTGCTGAGAAGGTTGTTGTTGTGAAAATGGCAATGAAATTTGTGGATTTAGGTTTGGAAGTTGTGGAGCTTGTTGATTTTGAAAAGATGGAGGATATTGATAAAATTGAGCAAATCTCCCATAAGGATTTTGCATCCCTTGTACCCATGGCTGATATGGATTTTGATGTTGGGGCCAAGGTTGTTGCAAAGGATTCCAATTTGGTGGGGTTTGAATATTCATAGGGTTGTTAAACCCTTGAGTTTGTTGTCCCTGCCAAGGTCTTCTTGCAACAAAACAGAGAGATTCTACTGAATTTGGGTCTTCTTGAAAAATAGCTTTGAGTCCAGGAATTGAAGGACAATCCTTGATCTCATGATTCTCTGAGCAAATTATACATGTTTCTACAAATTTTGCATCCAAGGGACATTCCCTTAAAGCATGTTTCTTCCTACATTTCGGACAAAAGATGGCTAGAGCATCTGTTTCTGCTTTCTGCTTGTTTTGGATTTTAAGGGTGTCTAGTTGTTCACTAAGGCTCCCTAAGATATCGGTTTTGAATTCATCAAGCATGTTACCAATCTCTGCCCTACTTACTGATCCAGTTGCAGATTTGTTAGCCCTAATAAGAGAAGGATCCCTAGGCCCTTTTCCTGTTTTAGATTTTCCTCTTGAGGGATGGACACATAGTTCTGTTATGTCGCGAAGTGGGAGTTGAGAAATATCTCCTTTCCCCATCATGTTTAAAATATCTATCCATTCATCTCTAATGGCTTTTAATATGAGGGCTTTCAAGGTTTCATCATCTAAGTTGCTCATCTTTCGTCTTTTCAAGTTGTATTGAAATCTTTCAAGTAAATCTTCCAAATTTTCGTCTTCTTTTTGCATCATTTTGAATACCTCATCCTTGTGATTTGTGGGCATACAATAGTCCAAGTATCTATCCAAAAATGTTTGTTTCATATCATTCCAAGTCCTAATAGATTGAGTGGCTAATCCCATGAACCATTTCAAAGCAGATCCCTTCAATGTTGAAGGAAACAGTTTGAGTTTTTTAGAGTCTTCCATATAGTCATAAGTTCGGCACACAACTTCAAACTCAAACAGAAATGTTTCAGGATCCTCACTTCGCAATCCATAAAAGTTAGGGAGAACAGATGGTGAGATATTTTTCATTGTTGCATGAGTTTC
This sequence comes from Pinus albicaulis, assembly GCA_034641835.2. NCBI lineage: Eukaryota > Viridiplantae > Streptophyta > Pinopsida > Pinales > Pinaceae > Pinus > Pinus albicaulis. The sequence continues at coordinate 1,756,554,973 of CM076578.1, read as the reverse complement.
CTCATCAACTATAGGAAATCCAAACAAATTGTCTCCTTCCCTATTTCTACCATTATTTCCTTCACCATTGTTGTCTCCATTGTTTCCTCCTCTTCTACCTCTACCTCTACCTCCATCTATTACTTCCTCTGCCATGATAGTTTCTTTAGAGTCCTTAAAGTCTTCTAGTTCTTCTACCAAGGGAGGATGAGAGAGAGTCTCTTTGTTTTCTAAATGGGTTTTAGTAGGTGGTATAGGAGAATCCTCTAATTCAGCTGTTCCTTGACTTCCAAAAATCTTAAGGCTAGGGGTAGATGGTGGTGAATCTGGTCTATGCCTTGAAGAAGATGGATTTGTGAAAATCGAACTCTTGGCTTTAGCTATAAACCTTCCCCTAGAATCTCTTGCTCTATGCATGTCATTTTTTTTTTTTTTTTTTTTTTAAGTTGGGCTAATAATTCTCTTTCTGATCTTCCAGATCACACTAGGTGCAAGAAGAGAGCATACTTAAGAAATTACTAAACCAATAATTCTCTTTTCTGATCCTCCAGATCACACTAGGTGCAAGAGGAGAGCATACTTCAAGAAGTTATCAAGTTTTTCCCTTCTTTTATGATTTTATGTTTTTTTTTTTAAGAAATTGGCTACCTAGTTACACTTCCCCGGCAACGGCGCCAAAATGTTTGGTCAATTTAGTGTGTCCTAAATTTCTACATTAATTTATCAATCCGGGATTCGTAAGCTGATGAAGTGTGGCGCACTATATGTGCAAGATAACCTATCTCTTACTTTTTGGTCGTTTTTGGATTTTTTTATGAAATTCTGAAAAACAAGTATGGAGACAAATATTCAAGACAACAATGTCTTTCTAATGATTTTCCAAACTTCAAAATAATTTTAAAACACACAATGACAAAATTAATTCTTCAAAGAAAATGAAATTGCATCACTATTCTAGTCAAACAACAGTGAACTACTGATCATGAAACTCATTATCCTTGCTGCTGTCCAAATACAAAAAAACTATGCTTAAAGAAATCCAAGAATTGCAACAAAGTAAATCTAAATCAAATTACATCAACTTATATTCTGATCCCTCGCCATTAGTCCAGCTATGGCTTTCGGAGGTAACCATAAACAACTTGAGCAACCTGATATCTAGTTTGTAGAAAAAGAAACTATTATCAAACTACACACTCATACTTCAATCCCTCACCATTAGTCCAGCTATGGCTTTCGGAGGTAACTGAAAATGACATGAGCAATTTAATATTTCTAACTTGCAGAAAGTAAACTAATATCAAACTACACATTCATAATTCAATCCCTCGCCATTAGTCCAGCTATGGCTTTCGGAGGTAACTGAAAATGTCATGAGCAATTTAATATATCTAAATCTAACTACTGAAGCAAATGAGCAAGACTGAAATAAACAAAGCAGTACTGAAATTAAACAGAAACTAAGAAAAGTAAATTAGCAGCAGAACAATATTAATTCCATGTCATTAGTCAAAAGATTATGCAAATGCCCGGGCTGCCTATTTGTAATCTGAAACAAGAACACTAATCAGTTAACAACAACATAAAACATGAAAGATTATGGACAAAAGTAAGATGTAAAGCATGAAAGATTATAAACAGAGATGAAGCATAAATACCATGAAAGATGCAATGTATAAACACATGAATGACTTATGGCACAATGAGCTTAAAGAAATAAAACAAGAAACTATACAATAATGCACAAAACCTCAGCGTGTGCAGGGGCCCTCTGCACCAGCCTCGGGCAATAGCCTTCAAATACGAATTACGCTTGGAAACAGAGTCTTCTTATATATTAAAATGCAGTCATAACAGAGAGATGATATTACGGCACAGTGGCAACGTAATTACATTACAGAGCTATCTGGAGGCTAATCTAATATGCGTATGCAAACGCGTTATTTATAAAAAAGGTAATATAACTAATTCCCTAAAGTTTGTGCTGATAGAGACACGTAAACCATCACGTCCAAAGATCGAGCATCATGGCCGCAGTGAGGAGTAAATCTATGAAGAGTGGATGTTGGATTCGGCTTATGGAGCAGTGTACAGGTGTTGATGTGTCTCCCGTAAATTAGAAACAGTCATACAAATCTTCACGTGATGAGAAACAGAGTCCTGTCACCGTGGGACTCTACGATGTAGGCATCTATCGTGTCTGACCACAGCCTCCCCAAGTGAATTTTCTTTTCTCTAATAGGACAAGCATCCATGTCCACATCATTTCCGATCGCCCCATGTGGCTCGTTTTTCCGAAGACACCCGACAGCAGATTTCGGCACAAACACGTTAAAGCGTACCGTTGTAGTCTCTAGATCTCACTTAAATGAGCAAAATCTAAATCAAATAGCAGACACAAAATATATTTAAAAACCATTTTATATGCTCTTTTACAATTAATATACAATGATATTGACAACTTGGAAGGTTCAAGTGAATGAAAAAGGTCTATAACGGTGTATAGGAAAGATGCAGATTTGAGACTCAACAGGAGGTTTTTCCTCCTTGGCCTATTATTGACAAAGAAATCTCTCACTTTTGTCAAATTCATCTCTGTTTGGTCGGAAACATAGTTTGAAGTAAAACTGGCCCTATGAGTGGAAAATGGCTTGACTCTTGGAATGATTTCCTGGAAAATGATGGAGACATGATGTTTATGAGTTTGGAATGACCTCATACTTACTGATATGACCTACCTTATGCATTATGTACTCATATGTCTCTCATTCCATAGCAAACACTACCTCAGTGGGAGAGGAAATTAGGGTTTAGTGCTTGTGAACAATAATGACTTGGGCACCTTTGGGAAAAGACAACTCCCTTTGATATTTGATCAATTGATGAAGTAGACACTTTTTGTATTTGACACTTGATGTGTTGGCATGTGGAACTTTGAGTTGGAAGCCTTGGGAGACTGAGTACTTATTACATTAGAACTGACATAAAATTGCATGGATAAAAATAAAATTACATCTTGGAATGAAACTCACACTTGAAATAAAAGTACAACTTTGGAAACCATTTTAGAGATCATCTTTACATGGTAAAGAGACATTATTGGGATCACTCTCACACCTTCTGCTGCCCTTTATTGAAAATGAGACAATGCAATTATTTGACCTAATGAAACCCTAGTGACCTAATGAGAAATGAAAGAAATTGACTCAATGAGTAACTTTGACTAAAAGTGGAATGGGAGAAGACTTTTTTTCAGCATGATGAAGACATGGAAGAGGGTCAGCAGGCATATACTTGTGAAGGAAAATGGGACACTTGACAAGGACAACCACCAGTGGAACAATTTTATATCATGTTCTAATGGAATGATTGAAAATTCTTTAGAGTAGTGGGACACCTTAGATGCACATGCAAAATGTGTTTTGATCCCTGGTGGAAGTATGAAAATATTGACAGTAACAGGAGACACTCTAAAAAAACAAAATGATCATAAATTCTCTCTCCTTAGTGTCCCAGCAGGAAATTGGTGAGCCCGCTCAATTTCGTTAGAGCGTTGCATAGGTTCTTACCTCTCGTCTTACTGCCCGGTAATTGTGTCGCTGAAGACACTCTAAAAAAAAAATTCTCTGAAATTCACTCTCCTAAGTGTCCCAGCAAGACATTGGTGAGCTCGCTCAAGTTCGTTAGAGCGTTGCGCAAATTCTTACCTCTTATCTTACTGCCCAACAATTGTGTCGCTAGAGACACTCTAAAAACACACAGAAATTGCACCTCTAAGAAACAACTCTGATTGATTGGATCATCACTGCCATCCTCGGCAACGACACCAAAATGTTGGGTTGTATTAATCACTATTGAATGACTAAAAAAGTACACATAAGTTATCAATCCAGGGACGTCTTTTATTTCAATGACATTTGCACTGTCTGTGTCGATACACCCAACCAGAACCAATTCCAAATAAAAGAAATCGTTGCTGAAGTAAATCATGGAAATAAATAGCTCATACATAAATAAAATGATCTACACGACTGTAATCACACTTCAATTAATCTGTTCTAGCATGCCACACAACAATTATCCAGCAGGTGTCTCTAATTTCATATGTGTAACAGCATACAAAATACTGAAGTTGAAGCGGATATATTCACAGCTGAAATAGCAACAATAACACCTCTATTGATACATAAACCAGAATACAAACACATATACACAACTACCTTAATCACTACAATCCCTTCTAAGAAGGAGGGTCCTTCCTCCCTAGCAGGGCGCAGGTAGAGAAAGAACTTAACGAAAACTAAATTGAATAATGCATGTAACAGCAATAACAGGATAATCTGTAGTAATATGAGCAAAATTACAGAGCCAAAATAATTTTGTTCTCCGCTCCCTTCGACCTCAAGGGTCGAGAACTATATAGTGGTTAAATTTCAGAAAAACAAGGGATAGATCAGTCATGAGAATCTTATGATTCTCATGCTGACCGAAATAGAATACATATGGTTATAACCACTTCCTAATAAAAGTATGACTGAAAAATTATAGATTACAATCAAAACCGCCCATAGGTTGTTATCCAAAAATACAATGCTTAATAACTTCTACAACTATCATGATAAACCACAGCTATAGCGTAACAGCTAGAGGATAGGTCAGCAACAGGATTTGATGAGGTCTGGTCAGTGGTACAACTGTATCAACAGTTTGTCACCGGGTCTATAACAACAAAGTGTAACAGCAGTTTGACAACGGGTATGTAATAACAAAGTATAATAACATCATGGTGTAAAAAGCTCATTGTAACAACACACCCTTAACTGCTTTTGAATACCTCGTGCTCAGGGATCTTTGGTGCTACAAATGACATCTGGAAAGACAACACAAAGACCATAGATCTTCTCCAAGCATTCATCCTCAATTAGTCATAGAAAAAGGTACGATATATCATAATAATTGATGAAATGGCAGAGTAACGAAAACAAGGTGAAACAACACAAGTTAGGATAGAAAGGTAGGAAAAAGAGGCAAAGATAGTCCCATTGGTTATAGTCATGAGGAAAAATAGGGAAAACAAATGTAGGAAATGTGTGCAAAACTGGCACCCAACACCATGTACTGCATCGAATATGTAAAATGGGACCTCAGATGGAAAAGGCATGAGTATAATGATGAAGAACTCACATGTCACCCTATACGAGTGATGAGGATCTCACCCTAAGAACAGTGATGTGCCAGCATACAAAGTGCCCACACTTATTTTCCAGAATATTTACCTCTTTCAATTGGATATCAGTTTGTAATCATCTTCCTAATTTTCTTTATAACATTCATGGTGCTCCTAGGGCTTTTACAACAACACACAAAATATATGTATTGTAGTATCCCAATCCTCAACTTTGTCCCTGAGCTCAATATTTGAGCCTCGTGATCTAATTGAATAATTTGCAAATTCTCTACCTTCATGGTATGTTGACAAAATAAATTATATAGAGCTACTTGTAGAACACATGAGAATATAACTACATAATCAAAATGATCTTGTTTAAATCTTTATGAAGTAACCTCCAAATATATTCATTAATATAGTTAATAAGCAATGTTATACTTGTTTATTTATCTTGACAATTTGACCTTATGTCTCTCCACCACCATAAGTCACTCATTGTAATTCACTTTTAATTTACAAAATGTTATAAATAGAACAATTGCACAAATATTTGAATCCTAAAATCCCAAATGTGAATAAATGGTGAATACATCAAAAACATTCTATAAGGCTACAATAAACTAACCTTTTGCTTTATCTCTGCCAAAAGAACATCTCTAGCACTCCCTAATGAAATCTCATCTAAATTTGAAATCAATGCCATTTTATTTTTCAACAAGGAAAATTGAATTTGTATCAGTCCCTGTTAAAAAACTAACCAATGTTGGTTTGGATCTTGGCATTTCTCCTAATCTCCCTTGAAGTGATAGAGGCTTAACCTTTCATGACTATACCTAGGAAAGGTTGTATGAGACTCCTACTTCTAATGAGTAAAGACTATCATCTTCCATGAAATTAACATAACATCACCATGTATCAGTTTTGGCTTTGTTCCATACCATTATTGCAACATATTTCAAACTTCTAACCATGTTGAATTCTGCTTTCTAAATAGATGCCTATCCTTCAAAGAATGGATATTAATTGCAGTTACGACACCTTACATACTCAAATAGGTAGGAGGCACTAGAGGAATTTTGAGGTCTAAAATGGGCCTCCTAAGGAAACTATAAAATAATAGTGTAAATAATAAAATAAGAGAATATTACATCATCAAATTTTAGAGGGAAAAAAGAAAAAACTGTTTTTTCAACTCGTATTTTCAACTTATCTCCCTACGAATTTACTCAAATTTCAAGTGGGAATACTCATTGGATGCAGAATTTGATTCATCATCCAAGGAGTACCCATGTTGCATACTTTCGATGGACCTTGTTACATTAACAATAAGAAATACATGAAAAACGTGATTGCAATCACGTTTTTCATGTATTTCTCATTTTTCATGTAGCATGGTCCATCGAAAGTATGCAACATGGGTACTACTTGGATGAGGAATCAAATTTTGCATTAAACGAGTGTTCCTACTCGAAATTTGAGTAAAAACTTAGGGAGATAAGTTGAAAATATGAGTTGAAAAAATAGTTTTATTATTTTTTATCTTTTCACTTTTTTATTCCAAAAATGATGAATCACCCCCCATGGTTGACATCATCATCTCAAATCCTATTGGTTCTTATAAAGTTTATTTTGGTTGTATATTTTTCTTAGGGGGGGCATTTTAGACCTCAAAATTTCTCTAATGAATAGACTCTAAATTGACGTGTTATGTGATGAAGTTATACCAATATGATGTCTCAACTATAAGGAAGATGCAATTATGAGATTTCATATTTTGCTTGGTCAATATTATTGATAGTCTTCTTGGAAAAGAATGTATCTCATATTTTTATCTCAAGTTAAATTGTAGTTACATGTTCTCAAAGAGGTTCCTCCTTAGTTTTCAAAGCTACTATTATCCTTCAATAGGGACTATGTGTATCTATTGGATAATGACACTCAAAGATCCATAAGTTGGAGCATTATTTCATCTCACTACATGCCAACATTATGGGATTGTTGGTCTAATAATAGTAAGTAATTAGTCTTCTTAGAAGCAGAATGTAACATTTTGCTTTTAGTTAACACTGCAAATCATGAATCAAGAAACACTCTTTCAAATATTCATAGGTATCCTACAGCTATGAAGACCAATTATAGGATTAACGGACTGAAATGGTTGTATCCTTATTTGGTTTGTCACCGCTTTAATAGTTTGGGACAATAGTTCATTTGCACCCTTCCAAAAGACAAAGTGTAGCTTGGCCTAATTGAGATATTATCTCTACAATTTGTGTCTTTGTAACTAAGCAGGTCATAAGGGAAACCCTAAAAAATGTCCCAAATAAGCTACTAGCAAGACACCATCTAGATCTAGATTTTTAACTTGGAAAAATTAGAGGATCCTCTGAAATATGTGATTTGACTAGAGAGGCTACATCCTTCATAATATTTGGTTGTGTTGTCCTCAAAAGACTATAATGAACTTCATTGGCATTATTTTAGGAACTAATATGGGAGTATGAAGGTCTAAGGAATGGATTGGATCTTTCAACTAAGTACTTTGAACTTTCCAAACCAAGAGGTCAGGTTGGTTTTTTCAGGCAAGTGGTTTTTCTAGGAGGTTTTCATACTTGGGAGGATTTTTAGGATAATCACACCTAATCATTGTTGAGTTGGAGATGAATCAACTGGGCCCATCATGTTTAGCTCAATATTGGAAATTTTTCTTGGAACTTTACAAATGATATTAGAAACAAATGTATTGAAGATGGAGCTTTATATCCTAGTCCGATCCTTTGGAAGCATTGGTAATGGAGTCATTACTAACTTTTTATTTGCTAAGATATCAAGAATCCTTTTGAGAAGGTTAGACCAAACGAATATATAGTATATGTATAATATACATAATATGGTATTCATAAGAAACTAAAGGATAATGGATTATCACAAAAAAAAATATTTGCTAAGATATTGAGAAGCCTTTAAATAAGACGCAGAAGGTTTCCCCAACACATCAAAGGGTAAGTAGAGAAGAAAATTGGACAAACAAATAAATTGGAAATGTAAGGAAGATGGCAAGTATGAGGCATTTAATGTTGTCAAAAGAAAACAACAACGATTTAAGGAAGATCCTGCTTCAAATAATATTTCTCCCGGACTCAAGGAAAGGGTACAAACTAATTATGATAAATATGTAAATGCAATACTTTAGGAGGAGGAGGCTTTAATAATGTCCCACAAGAAGGAAATTGAGCATGGGACCGATTTCTCTATAGGTTCCACTAATGATTCAAAAAACAATAACACTATCAATGCAATCGTCGATCCAATAGACTAATTAAAGAGATTTGGCTCATTGATGAATTGAATAAAGATTGGAAAATTTATAGCTCTATAATCAATGTAGTGGCACATAAACGAATCACCTATCCATCTAATCGATTTGAATGTTGTGGCTATCATTCACCACTCATGTAATTTGACAGTTGAAAATGTTGTAGGTGTATTAGAAAAACAATAACAGGACCAATAAGGATTTCGATGCAGTCATGAGTTGGAATGAATTGGTGATGCCAACATTCAATCAATTAAAAAGACCATACACACAGAAGGAGTATATCATAATTCCTAAGGAACCTGGGTGATTTAAACATCTTACTATATCCTTAAATGTAGATGGGAAATTGACTTATGGATTGTGCTCACCTCTCAATCGCAGACTAACTGCAATCACACTTGTTTTGCAGTTGTCTCTCGACTCCAAGGCTTGAAGAGGTTTCTTAAAGGTGCCAAAATAATGTGACCAATTGGAATATGAGTTCCAAATTCCAAAGAGGCTGCACAAAAAATTGTTTCACCTCTATTTCTACTTAAATTCTTCAGCCTCGATCTTTCACAATGCTTGTGTTGCCTTAGGAAGGATATAGGGATGAGTATTCAAGTTGGAGACACACCAACAAGTCAGGCAATGTGTTCTTTAGTTTATGCTTATGACTTCTCTCTTATTTGAGTTGTGTTCCCATTTCCTTTTGCCTTCTCCATTTTTTTTTTTCATGCCCCTACCTATGACACCTCCCTCCTTTGAATCTATTGTAGTGGCCCCAATTTTATTGTTTTCTAGTCTTTCCCAAAACTAGTGAGCCAATCAAATGTTGCCCAACTATCCATCCTATCCAGATTTTTGTGTTAGTTAGCCTTGTCATTTTTTGATTAATTTTGTGTCTACCTATCAAGTCTTGCAAGCCAATCCTTATGATTCCACCTTCCCCCTCGCTTATCATTTGTCCCCAAACAAAGTCCTCCTCAACCCTGGAATCCGTTGTCCCTTTGCCTCATCCCATGTGCCTATGTTTTCTTTCAGAATATTACACATTTACAAAGGTGAAAAGTGACTGGGATATTAGACAAGTGTTGCTCAAAATCTCTAATACCTATCTTTGAGTGAAAAGTATGGAAAATATTGGTATACTCTAGCACCATCTAATGTCTATCCTGTCGCATAATTTTCCATCTGGTGTATTGATCATCATAGTTTCCTATAGTGTAGAATTCCTCCTTGAGGACATCAAAAAAAGTGGCCCAAGTAGGTCCTACCTTGAATATCATAAAATTATCTTCATTATTTCTCTCCCAGTAACTTTACCACTAATATTTAAGATATAAAATGAATTCTCAGAGCACGAAGGTGAACTTTTTATTCTTTAAGATGGAGAACAACTTCTAGGAGTGTGAAGGTGAATTTTTCATTGTTAGAATTTTTTTGGACAAAGTAATAGCCCTCTAACAAATTTGACCACTTATCTAAAGTATATGCATCTATTTGGCCTTCAAATAAGGGGATATAAAAATTAACTTGTACCTCGAAGGGTGTTGGACCTTTGAATTTATGCTTGTTGAAGGTTTCTCAATTGTTATTGGAAGTTGTCAAAGGATTTGGGCAAAATTTTCGATCATCTCATTCCTTTATCACAGAAGTGCTTCCTAAAGAAACAACTTGACAAGATATTTTGATGCATCATATCTATTTTCTTTCACCATGAGAGGCTACTTTGGTTGGCGAGAGTGATTGCTCCCAAGTGAAACTAGCTCAAGACCCAACTCTTTGTACTTTGACCTCTTTAGGAACATGCATCGAGAAAAAACAAGGACTATATTGCTCTATAACCAAAGATTTTGGTTGTACAATGAATGAAATTAAGGACATAAAAGGAATTGAAACACAAATAAAGAGAAATATAGTAGAGAGCATAGTAATATAGCGAAAACCCAACTTGTATTAATAAATAAAATAACATAATATCGTAGAACACAAACAAAATAGAATGGTGATAGCTATCTCTAAAGAGAGAGAGAGATCAAAGGTACACACATTCACAAGAACCTATTACAAGAGGTAGAAATAATGACCTTTTGTTGTGAAACCAACTCACAAATAAAATAAAAGAGAGATCAACGACTTAGAAATAAACCACTTCAAGGGGGAAACCTCCTTTACATTACATAAATGAACAATTCTTAGATTATTCAAATGAAAAAACCTCCTTTCTATATATAGGAGTCCATAGGGTCACAATATAATCCTAGCCAACCTAACAATAGTGGGCTATTATGGGACACAATAATAAAAATATGGGGACTACAGGGGTACAACAATAACAATAAGGGGGCTACACTAACAACAGTAAGGGAATACACTAGTAATATAGGGCCCTAACATGCCCCTCTCCTTCAAAAAATTGTTGTCCTCAATGCTTGAGTAGTTTTAGATGCTTCTATATAAAATTATCACCCTCCCATGTGGAATCTTCGGTGGGTAAGTTATTCCACTTGATGAGATACTATGAAATTGATCGATTTTGTAGTTTTCGAGTTCTTGTTTCCATGACTACTTCAGGGTCCAATATGATTTTTCCTTCCTCATCAAGTTTTGGAAATATTGTTTGAACCTGAAATTTGTCACCTATAACCTTTTTAAGCATGAAACATGGAAAAATAGGTGCACTTGGGAAGATGTAGGAAGCTCCAATTTTTATGCCATAGTACCAATCTTTTGCAACACCTTGTAAGGACCATAATACTTTGGTGATAATTTATTATCCTTCTTAGCTTGCTTGAGGAACGTTTGATTGTATGGTTGTAGCTATAAAATTACCGAGTCACCTAACTCAAAACTTCTCTTGTTGCGATGTTGATATGCCTATTGTTTCATTCGATTCTGTCCCAAATTTAGGTTATCCTTTAAGGGTTGGAGAACTTGTTTTTGATGCTCGATGTGTTCTTCCACTGCTTGAACCTTAGAATTTTCTCTTAAAGATGATGTGATGGACGGCGGATGATATCCATAAAGTGCCATAAATGGGGTCATTTTTGCTGCAATATGGAAGGAAGTGTTATACCACCATTCAGCCAGGGGTAACCAATTGACCCATTGTGCTTGTTTATCAGTTACAAATCAACGAAGATATCCTTCCAAACATTTGTTCATTATCTCAGTTTTCCCATCGGATTGAGGATGATAAGATGAGATATGACCTAGTTGAGTACCCAAACAAGAAAATAATTTCGTCCAAAAATTTCCAGTGAAAACGGGATCTCTATCACTTACAATCATCTTTGGGTTTCCTTGTATATTTTGAATTGTTTCCATAAATGCAGTAGCAACTGTACTCACTTTAAATAAATGAGATAATGCACAAAAGTGCGCATACTTGGTAAGTCTATCAAATACCACCATGATGACACTCTTTCCTTCGGACTTAGGTAAACCTGTGATAAAATCCATTGAAACCTCCCCCCAACGTTGAATTGGAATGAATAAAGGTTGTAGTAGACTTGTGGTCTTAATTGTCTCAACTTTATTTTGCTGGCAAACCAAACATTCTGCCACAAACTTTTGAATATCAGATTTAAGGCCATCCCAAAAAAATTCTTTCTTCACCCTGTGGTAATTTTTTACAATCCTCAGTGTCCTCCTAAGGGAGAGGTGTGCAATTAAAAAAGAAACTTTTGTTTTAGTTGGGAATTCTTGCAAAGATACAAGCAATATTTGTATCATAAGGAATCATTTTTCCAACTAAATGTATCAGATATACTGCGATCTCATTGTAACTTTTGAATGACTGTCCATACTTCTTCGTCATTCTTCCATTTCTCCCTTGCTTCGGTTATCTAATCTGGTTGGATAATATAAATGGCACAAAGAAATGCTTCCACATCCTCATCCTTTCTTGAGAGTGCATCTGCAACAACATTTAGCTTACCTTTTTGTAGATGATTTCAAATTCATAACCCAACATCTTTGTGACCCATTTTTATTGCTCCTCTGAAAATAGTATTTTTTCCAAAAATTATTTAAGACTATCATGATTAGTTTTTACCTTGAAGTGTTTTCCCATTAGGTAAGGTGGTCATTTATTTGCTTCATGTAGTATTGCCAACATTTCCTTCTCATAAATATCTTTCTGTAAACACTTTCCTTTGATTGGACAGCTTTCAAAAGCAATGGGTCTTCCTTCTTGCATTAAAACATCACCAATTCCATTTCTTGAGGCATCACATTCCACAATAAAGGTTTTTGTGAAGTCTAGTGTAGCTAAGACCGATCCTTGGCACATTTCATCTTTAAGATGTTCAAAGGCCTTAGTTGCTTCAAGATTCCATGAAAATGCATATTTATTCAATAGTGTTGTTAGAGTTGCTGCTATTCTCCCATAATTCTTAACAAACTTGCGATAATACCCTATTAACCCAAGAAATCCTCTCAATTGCTTTATGGTTATGGAGAATTTCCATTCCTTAATGGCTTTAATTTTGTTAGGGTCTACCTTAATACCCTCCTGAGATACAATATGACCCAGATATTCCACCTCTTGTACTCCAAAGAAACATTTGGAGGTTTTTGCATATAATTATTTCTCCTCCAATAGTTTGAGCACCCTGTCAACATGTTGAACATAATCCTTCCAAGACCTATTGTAGATTAGTATATCATAAAAGAATACTAACATACATTTTCTAAGGAAGGGTTTGAAAATGGAATTCATCAACCCTTGATATGTAGAAGGTGCATTGGTAAGGCCAAAAGGCATGACCAAAAATTCATAATGACCCTCATGAGTTTGAAATGTTGTTTTCAAAATGTCTTCACTCTTCATTCTAATTTGATGATATCCTGAATGAAGATCCAACTTGGTGAAATAAATTGCTCCATGTAATTCATCCAATAATTCATCAATCACAAGAATGGAAAATTTATCTTTAATAGTGAGCTTATTGAGCTCCCTATAATCCGGACACATGCACCATGACCCATCCTTCTTGTGCACCAATACTATTGGAGCAGAGAAAGAAATTTGACTAGGTTGAATCATACCAGCCTCTAGCATTTCTGCAATCATATGTTCAATTTCTCTCTTTTGGACATAAGGATATTTGTAAGGCCTGATGTTTGGAGGAACACTTCCTGGAATCAAATGAATAGCATGATCATGATCACAAATAGGTGGGAGTCCTTTGGGAGTTTCAAACACCTTGGAATGATTGTCCAAGACTTTTTGGAGACCCGGAGAAAAAGATAATTTTGATGTTGGAACTTCTAGTGAGCATAATTATGCAATTATGCCTCGTTATTCTTTCTTCAGAAGCTTTGTCATCACATTAGAGCTTATTATCTTTCTTGACTTCCCTGTGATACCCCATAATTCAACTTCCTTTTCTTCTGAAAACAATTTCAAGAAAAATTCTTGAAAATTAAAAGCTACCATCCCCAACCACTATAACCATTGTACTCCTAGTATAACATCAACACCACCCATTGGAATGGAAAACATTGGACTATTCAATACATATTCCCCCATGGTTAGCTTGATGTTATGACACTTTCCAGAGCAATTTATAGTTCCTCCATTTGCCACCATCACTTGACACTCTGGCGTTGGGTATAGGAAGCAATTCAATTCCTTGGCTACCTTACAATGAATAAAATTATGGGTACTACCCGAATCAATAAGCACTATTATGTTTTTCTTCTTGATCTGTCCTTCTATCTTGAGAATTTGAGGAGTGGTAATTATTCCTGCCAATGCATTACAGGATATGGTCGGATTCATTTCTTCTTCCTCTAAGGTTGGTTCCTGGTGTATATCCTCTTCTTTTGGAGTTTCTTGTTCCTTTTCTTCCTCATCTTCACAAGCTATGTAAAATAATTTCTTCTTGGCACACTTATGACCTTTAGTGTATTTTCTATCACAACTATAGCAAAGACCTTTTATTCCAATTTTCGTGACGTCAACCTTGTAGGTTGTGGAAGTCTAGGAGTAGCGACACTTCCATCTTTATAGTTGTTAGTGCTAGGCTTCCTCGTTGCCATAATTTTTATTTCAATTTTTCTTGCCAACCCAAATGCCTTCTCCAATGTATCAAATTCCCAAAGGAGAACCTCATGTTGGATGTTATCCTTTAAAGTCCCTATGAAGACATCAATCTTGTATTCCTCTGGAATATCAATTACCCTTATATTCAATTTTTGTAAGTCCTCAATGTGCTCCACCATTGAACCCTTTTGTTTGAGATTTATCAATTGGCTAAAGAAGGTGTTGCTCTTTGTATTCTCGTAATGTGCTATCATTTCCTCTGTAAAAATTGACCAAGTGACAATTTTTTTTCGAGAGAAAAGCCATCGATACCACACAAATGTATTTTGTTCTAAATATAAAGTTGCAATATGTACCTTTTGTGTGTTTCGCACATTATGGAGATCAAAATATTGCTCCATTTATAGTATGCATGTTACATGATCCTCGCCATAAAACTTCCTCATATCGATATTTGGAATATGGTGGGTCTTCAATCCAACATTAGAGTTTATGAAATCACGATTAATGTTTATTTTGTCCTCATCATGAGTTTCCTCTACTACCTTTTCGCTATTAGGAATCATTTCTTGTATCAACTTTGTGAAATCATCCTTCAAACCTTCCATGTTTTCTTTTAGATCATTCTTCATGTCTTCCATGTTGCCTTTAATTTTTTCATCAATCTTAGCTTCCATGCCACCCATATTAGCTTCCATTCCATACATATTAGCTTCCATTCCATTCTTCAAACCATCCATCTTAGCTTCCACGCCTTTCTTCAAGCCATCCATCTTAGCTTCCATTTCATTTTTTGTTACTCTTTGCGAGAGTGAAACTTGTTGCACTTCTTCCTCTTCATGAGTCATTGTAGAGCCTTTTGAGGGCTTAATGGGTGTTGAATTATTTTTAGGGGCCATTTTAGAACCCAATACTGACATCTATACTTCAATATGCCCTTGGAATCACTTCAAACTGATTTCTAAAACAAGACTTATGAAATTTAAAAAAAAAAAAGAAAAAAGTACACACGTTTTTCTTGCTTTTGAGGAGCTCGATATTAAACTGGTATATCTCTGTAATTTCTGATCCCCGAGATTTTGTCTTCGGTCCTTTAGTAGCCCTCTGAATCTTCTTTCCAATGCCATAGGTCCGACCTGATTTGGATTCTTCAAGACAAAGTTATGCCCAATCTCCCACAATGACCTAATTTTGGACTGGTTCAGTAGGGTGTGCCACGTGTGACTGTTTCCTCCTTCAGCTCAGAAATCGATACGTAGGAAACTACAGTCTGTGTCCTTTCGATCACTTTTTACAGAATTCCAATCCGATGCTTAGAGAGAGAGTTATGACAATTTTCCCAAGGTCACCTCTTTGAGAGGAAATTTGGGATCCTGCAAAAACTCTAACTTCCACGGATCATATCTCCGAAAATATTTTTAACCAAGATCTGAAATTTTTACACGAAGTTCCTCAGGATTTTTTTGCAAGTGGGTTTGTTTTAGCTTTTTAACCTTCATAGAAAAAAAATTATAGCGAAAATGCCACGATGACCTCTTTGAAGCAGCAAAACCTAGAATCCAAAGCTCTGATACCAAATGTTATGAAACCAGCTCACAAATAGAAGAAAAGAGAGATCACCGACTTAGAAATCAATCACTTCGTGGGGGAAACCTCCTTTACATTACATAAATGAAATATTATTAGATTATTCAAATGACGAAACCTCCTTTCTATATATAGGAGTTCATGGGGTCACAATATAATCCTAGCCAACCTAACAATAGTGGGCTATTATGGGGCATAATAATAACAATATGGGGACTAAAGGGGTGCAACAATAACAATAAGGGGGCTACACTAACAACAATAAGGGACTACACTAATAACATAGGGCCCTAACACCTTTTAACATAAATACATGACACTAGAGGTCAAAAACCCTAACCCTAGAAGATGAAGTGCCAAAATATTTGTGGGCCTTGAGGTGGTTAGTTGGTACATCAAGGTCACAAACTTTGCATACAATCTTCATTTAGTGTGCACAATAGCTTGTTGGAAATACTTATCTAAGTATTACAAATTTTGGTTGGGACCTTCAGGACCCTTGGCCCCTCGAATGGCAAAAAGACATCGTTTATGGCCTTAGAATGACCCCAAATGTTTGGTGCTTGAAACACCATAGAAAAACTACCAAGATGATAAAGAATTGTTGATTTAGTAGAAGAGGTGTGTGGCCATCAATATTCACCTACATGAGTAAAGGCGATGGATTATCCTTAATCCTAAAGGACAAATAGAATATTACTTTGCATTGGGGCTAAAGAAAGTTAAGAATAACAAGGTTGAAGTGCTAGATGCTTATCAAGGTATAATGTTTATTAGTTCCATAACCAACACCTTGGTAGTAATATTGAGACATTGTTATAATTATCCATTCCATGATCTAACATCGAACTCCTCCCTCTCTATAACTCACTCATATTATTCTCTACATGGATCCTATTTTTTAGATATTTTAGAAGGTGAAGGGCACTCAACAATTTGGCGAGAGGAATAACAAATGAAGGAACTTGAAGGCCTGAGCGTGATATATGGCTTAAGAAAGAGGGTAGAAATAGAAGTTTTTTTATCCTCACTACATTCAATATAAAAAATTTCAAGTGGGCCTTTTTCATAGCTCCTTTTATTCCTTGAGAAGCTCCTCGGTGAAGAGAGTCAATGATACTGCTTTGCATCACCATCCTTTAGCTACCAAATGAATGAGCATTGGGTTTTAATGTTGAAAGATCCTAGTACATAATCTGTCAATCCTCAAGCATGGGAGGGCGAGAATATATAATATCATTGGTTTTCATAATATGATATTGAAGCATTAATGTGAACTTGGGGATGAAAATGATTGAGGGTTGTTGATTTTCTAAGTGGAATAGAGAGTAGCACAATATTTTTGAAGAACTAATAATTACTTTTGATGTTGAAATTATTTTAAATTATTCCAATATATCATTCAAGAATTATAATTTAGATATTAAACCATATAATAACATTATAATAATAGATATCACAATGCACAAAGAGAAGATATGATTTACCCTGGGAAAATCCACCAAGGGGGAAACCCAACAACCTTTTCAATAGAGAAATTCTTATGTTCAACAAGAGATACACCTTGACCTTCTAGTCATTAACTAGGTCACACCTAGTCAAACCCTCCAAGTCAATCCTTCCAACTTGATCCAACACTTCACTCTTCTTGTTTGACCCATAATTTCAGCCCTCCTGCAACTGTCAAAATCCTAGAATTTCAGCCCCCAGCAACTGCCCAGAAATTTCGTCATCTGCAACAAAAACTGCCCAAAAATATGCGAGCTACAGAGAGAAAGCCTATCCATGCGTGTGAACTTGAAAGAGATAGAAAGATATCAAGTCATCGTTCTTTTCATCCTTCTTGTCCTTCTTGATCTTCGCTAGGATGCCTAGAAATTGTCATCTTGAGAGTGTGGATTGGTGGTGAGAGAATGAGGTTGAGATGCTTTTATATAGTGATATGTTGGGTTGAATGGGTATGTCCTTTGCCTGGGCCAACTTGACTTGGAGGGAGGCCAACTTCACAAACTGGGAGCCAAATTTTTCTTCTTTCAAAAGTCCAAATGGGACTTGACTCAAAATATAATTTCCTTTTGACTTTATCATTTAAAATATGCTTTACAATAATTAATATAAATACATCAAGTAGCCAAATATACATTATGAAGACTAGCCATAGTTACACAATTCAACAAGGGCATAATCTCCCTCTTTAGTTTGCCCCTCTATTGTCACATGTTGTAGGGATTATCTCTTGCTTTTTGTCCTTTTAGATTTGGGACCACATGTTAGTGATAGCATTGCCCCTCCTACTCTAGCCATGGCATGTTGTTGTCATTGTGCCTCAATCAAGGAGGAAAACTAGGTGGTACTTTTCTGAACAAATGCATCAAGTAATTGGGTGAAGCCCATCATAATGTCAATATAAATCCTCTCCGTAATCAGGGAGGTCACGGGTTCGATTCTGAATTTGAGTCCCTTGGGGTCAGGCGCCGTAATCAGCGCTGACGGTTTATCGTGCGTACCATCCAAATATTCTGGGGAAGTGCGCCCGGGTTCTCCGTGAGTTTATTCCTCGGAAAAAAATTTCAATATAAAAAATTTCAAGTGGGGCCTTGTTCCATACCTCTTTTTACTGCTTGAGAAGCTTCTCAATGAAGAGAGTCAATAATATTGCTTGTCATCACTATCTTTTAATTATCAAACGAGTGAACATTGGGTTTTAATGTTGAAGGATCCTAGTACATAATTTGTCATTCCTCGTGCATGGGAGAATGAGAATGTATCATAGCATTGGTTTCCATAATGTGATATTGAAACATTGATGTGAAGGGAATAACAACGATTGAGGGCATAATATCCCTCTTTACTTTGCCCCTCTATTGTCACATATTGTATGGATTATCTCTTTCTTTTTTTCCTTTTAGATTTGGGACCCCATGTTAGTGATAACATTGCCTCTTCTACTCTAGCCATGGCATGTTGTTATCATTGTGCCTCAATCAAGGAGGAAAACTAGGCTTTACATGTCTGAACAAATGCATCAAATAATTGGGTGAAGCTCATCATAATGTGATCAAGGAGGCAATTTCTACTTAGAAATAACCATTGTAGTGCATATCTTAAACACATGAACAAAAAGGAAGTATTGATTGGAGTAGCATGATTAGGAGAAAGAATCTCAATATGTGATCACCATTTTATGCATGTACCTTGCACTAGGAGCTTCAATCTCAACCCCCTAGTGCATGTTAGTCACACTAAAATATTCTCAATATTCCACCATAAGTTTCATCAATATTCCATCACGAAATATTTTGTTAGAACCCAAGCCCCACAAGGCACCTCTTGCAACTCTTAAAATGGGCTTGACTTGATGATATAGGTGGAATCAACAATAAGTTTTACTTATGGTTTCTAAATTTTATCTTATAGCCAAGTGTGTTTTGAGTGTTTGTTAATTTTGATGCAATATATAAAACCTATACTTGTAAGTTTTGGAGCAATTACTATAAATTTTTGGGAAAATGTTTCATCATTATGTTAAAATTTAAATTTAAATTTTGAAAATTTGTTAAAGATTGTTATTGCATTGTATAAAACGTAATATCACAATAATTCTTATATATATATATATATATATATTTTTATAACCTCATTTTAAGAAGAATTTATTTTAAAAAAATCCCACAATGAAATATTATGGTTGATTCCCTCCATTAAAAATGTCATTTCTAAAACTAGTACACAAATGAACTAAATTCCTCCTCATCTAGAAATAACCAAATGCTTAACATGTATTATAACCCATTGAACTTATCTTCTATGCTATTATTTTGGCTATATATTTCATAATTATTAATTTTAATTCCATTATCTTATTTTAGATATATGTTTGTATTTATTTTTTACATTCACTTTATAAACATGTTTAATTTATTATGTTTATTTAAATGAAAAACTAAATTTAATTAAAATTTAATAAATTTATCTTCAAATGCAATATGCTAGAATTGATTGCATCTTTCACTTCCTTCTATAATTATAATTAAAAGACTAAATGTAATACAAACTTTATAAAAATATTGAAATTTTTTCCATAAAATAATTTTATTTTATATATTAAATTTAATATTTAATATTTTAAAATGTTGAATTTTATTTCATTTAAGTTTTTTTTATTACAAGATAATAAAAAATAAAATAATAATAATTGGATTTTAAATTTGTTTGGGATCATGTCATAGAATAATTTAGGATATCAATAGGACAATGCTTGTGGCTTACATATACTACATATTATTTGAGGATAACAAAAGAGAATTTTGTTATGCAACTCAAACTAGACAATGATGGCTTCAATATTTCAAAGTCTTCCTCCCTATGGTTTTGTCACTCTTCAACAATGAACAAAGTTAACTTAGTTCTCAAATCATGTCTAATCCAATGGGTGTCTCGACTCACAAGCATCTCTGCCTATTATTAGTAGATAAAATTATAGATGAAAAAAGACAAGCCGAAGGCTGGATTTGATGCTCATTTTAAGTAGTACATTTGAAACCTTTTAGTATGCATGCTCTTCATTTTTTGCTAATTCTAGCTATTATACCATAGTCACAAATCCTTCAACCATTATCTAGTTTCTATTGCTTCAATCCTTAGTCTAATAGTTGGCTGATTGTTAGGCCATTCCCCTAGGAAGATTGTAAGGCCTTGTTAGATTTGATCTCTACTTCAGTTTCTCTAATCTTGAATCTATGTATCCCCTTACTCTAATAGAAGGTCAAGCCCCCGTCATTTTCATATGGAAAAGCCTTGATCGACAAACATGGAGAGCAACTAAAAAAACAAGGAAAGTTGAATCCCCACTCCTCAAAACAAGGGGAAGGATTCACAAGTATGTTGAGCATCCTAGAAAATAGTCCTACCTCAATCGTGCCTCAATCTTTGACATAGATGATTATAGTGAGGATGATTAAGAGGAAGGGGTCTTTGAAAGAGGCACCTCCCTCCCCTTTCTTTAAAGACTACAATAGGCAAAATCTCCCACCCTTCAATCACTCTCATTATGATACTTGCTTCATGGAGGTTGCCAAGATGGATGATGAAACTTGGTTAGTTGTAAAGGGAAAGCAAATGGAGGATCCTTAGCCCTCAACTTGGTTAGTTGTAAAGGGAAAGCAAATGGAGGATCCTTAGCCCTCTGATTTTCCTATGGAAGATCTCATGAATACTTAGAAGCAAAGAGGAACACAGTCTTTTCAAAAGCACTCTTGATATGATATGGTATATAATATCCTCTATCATTTCTACCCTAGATGCCCAAACATATTTTAAAGAACATGTTCCAGATATGTTGTCCTACTTGGAGAGGACCCTCACTCCATGTTCCAAAGCGTTGTCTAGACAAAATAGGGAACTCCAATAGGTTAAAGCCCGCTTAATTAAAACATTTCAAGAAGAGGAGATTCAAGCAATACAATGGACCTCACATATTATGTATGTAGTTATGTATTTTCATTTTTCGTGGTGTTTAGTCTAATAGCTAGGTTAGAGGTTTACATCCCTCTTATACAAAATGATTTT
This sequence comes from Pinus albicaulis, assembly GCA_034641835.2. NCBI lineage: Eukaryota > Viridiplantae > Streptophyta > Pinopsida > Pinales > Pinaceae > Pinus > Pinus albicaulis. The sequence goes on along the minus strand of CM076578.1, from coordinate 1,756,533,316 downwards.
GCAAAAAAACACATTTAAACTCATTTATAATAGTGAACATTACTTTAACCTTTCATGAAATTGCCTTAAAAATAAAGTATGATTTTTACTTTATTTTTCACATCCCTATAAAGCTTTCATTATTTATATATTTTACGAAAATTATAATATAATTTAGCTCATCAAAAATATTTTATCAATTTTCTAAATTTAAAATAAAATAAATTTGTCAAAAATAAAATCGATCTTTACAGTTATTTCCTTTTAATTTATCATAACCATTAATCAAATAAGAATTAAAAAATAATTTTATTGATTTTTTTCTATAAATTTTAATACTTATTTTTATATTTAAATAAAATAAAATAAAAACATTTTAAAATCTTATAATTTACCATTTAAAAATATATAATTAAAATCTATTTATTTATAAATATAAATAAATAAAAACATATAATTATAAAATAAAAACATTTAAAAAATATATAATTTACAATTTAAAAATATATAATTAAAATCTATTTATTTATTTGTAATTAATTTAGAAAAAATTATATATAAATTAACATTGATAATCCTATATTATAAAGGAAAAAAAAAATCCTAAAATCCCAATATAACTGCAATTTGTCTTATTTATCTTATCTCCTCTATCTTCATCATATCTCTTTATCCTTTTTTCTTATAAAAGGATTGTCTAAAAAAGGATTGTCTCCTTTATCTTATTTATTTTTTTCTTATAACAGCAATGGTCTCCTTTATCTTATCTTTTTTATTTTTATTTTTATCTTTTTTATTTTTATTTTTTTCTTATAACAGCAATGGTCTCCTTTATCTTATCTTTTTTATTTTTACATTTTTCCTTTTATTTGTCTCTTCCTTTACCTTATCTTTTTTATTTTTTTATTTTTTTATTTCACCTTTTATTTCTCTTTATCTTTATCTTGCTTCCTTGTATATAGCTGCAATTTGTCTCTTTTATCTTTATATTCTCCCTCTTTTATATGTATATTCTCCTTATCCTTTTATCTTTTGATCTTTATATTCTCCTCCTTTTATCTTTTGAGAACTACAGTAGTACTTTTCTCTCCTTCATCTTCTGCACTATGAGGTAAATGCACTTACAGTATTAGGATCTTATCAGTTTTTGTGTTCCAATTAATATGACAAAAAAAATCATTTGAATATCTCAAATGATATAAAATTTAAAATATATATATATATATATATATATAAACAACCATTTGAAAAGCCTGAATACTCCCTCTCCATATTTGATAAGCCTGAATTAAAATGAATGAAGTTATGCTAATTAATGATCCACTATTCTAACCTTAACTCAACTCAGACAATGGCATTGCTTTATCCTCCATTTAAACTCATTTCATTATTTAATGATCCACTATTCTAACCTTAACTCAGGCATTGGCATTGTTTTATCCTCCATCTCAACTTGTTTCATTATTTCAAATAATTATAGAGTCTCAGTTTATAATATTCCAAATTTGTATCATACATCGCCTTGGACATTGCCTGTTAATCTTTACAAAATACCAAGTTTTGTTTTACCTTTTGGCCCAATTAACGATGCAAAAGCACCTAAAATGAATGAATCCCAACAGGGTTCAATCTCTGGAGGAAGAAAACTCCGTCAACTCGGTTAAACGAGGCATTTAATGGCATTTCAGTAAAAGTATAACAAGATATGTACTGTACAAAAAGGCAGGTAGTAATGCTGAAATCCTCTTTTGCTACTTTTCTGAAACTCTGTGCATAGAACGCAAATAGTGTGAGGGACCAAACTGGGATACAAACAGAAGACAGTATCTCTGGGTCAGTGATATCAGTATTTTGCTTCCACTTGCATCTCTGAAGGGAATTTGGATAGAAAGATGTCGGCCATTTTCAAAATTACTACAAGAAATGGTTAAATAATATACAGGGGAGTAAATAGCTCTGTTCATGAGGACTCATTTTACATAACTGCAATCTGATTTCATTGCAGCCTTCACCATGGCCCTGTCAGTGTCCTCTTTAGTGCTCCTGTTTTAGTTTCCAAACGCTGAGATATTGAGGGAGTCATCATCTCAATAATCTGAAAGGAATTTGACAACAACAAAAGTTTAAGGCCATGTTACACCCCCCTTGAAACTGCTAAAAAAGGCAGAGCATGATCTAGATTATTGTAACATGATATGACAATATTATTATTCCCCACATTCAAATGGTGTGCATAGATAGATATTCATCCAAGTAGATGGCAAAGCCAAAGTTCTGGGTTTGTATACCTGTTTTTTTAGCAGTGCAGCCATTTCTGCCTGTTTTTTAAGACAAGAAAAGCCATTAATAATTACTACATATATTTTATGATAATAAAAGTAATAGCCTGAAGAAAGTAGTATATCCTGTGGAAATTCGTATCAATTATAGGTTTTGTCCACAGTACCTGTTTTTTTCGCAACTCTTCGTTCTCTTCTTTGAGTTCTGTTACTTCAGCTTCCAACTCAACTGTATATGCCTGCAAACAAGGAAAGTTTTAAAGGATTAATGTTCCTAGATAAAAATTTAGCAGCAAATACATGGTTTGTCATACTGAGGGTTCTGTCAGAATGTTTGCCCAAACATAGTTGGATCGTTAAAATAGAGACAAGCATCACAAAACTGATATCAATCAGCAAAACACAACGGTTATAGCAAAATCCTTTCATAATGCTTCTCCAAGAATAGATTTATCGAAGAGACATTCTTACAAAATAAGACAAACAGATTGCTATGCTCGGTCAAGGGATCAAGGACAGTTTACTTACCTTAACTTTCGAAGAGTTGACCATTGAGGACAAGCTGAGAAGACTTATTAAAAACCAAGCCCGTGAGGTATCTTACCTTCATTACAAGATTTGGCACAATCTTACCCTCTAGCTCAGTTAAGACCTTTCAGACAAGCACACAGCCAGAAACCTCTTTCCAACAGCTTTGTTGCTTCTTTCTGGAGTGCCCAGGTGACCAGGAATACCATTAGGAGGGTTGGGATAATCTTACCTTCTACCCCAGGTACGACATAGATGATTGGGCAGGAAGAGCTCTCTCTCCTACAGCTTTCTTGCATCCTTTTTGGAGCACCCCAGGTCACCAGGACAACTACGAGCAAAATCAAAGGCAGACAAACCATGATATCAAATATTTGTAAGCTGCAAGCATGGACCTCCCAACCCATGGTAAAAAGATGAGGACCTAACAAGCACGGAGTGAACCATTAGTTTCACGATCTCAAAATCCAACCAAAAATAGGCAGGTCACTTGTGCATGCAGTTCATAAGAAATGGCTTATACTTTACCCTTCAATCCTAATATCTTCCCTAATACCTTAGGCCAGAGAATGGATCTTAACAGAGACTTATATGTAGTTAAAAGTTGGAGGATGAATCTTAACAGAGACTTATATGTAGTTAAAAGTTGGAGGCTTTTAATCGATCCAGCAAATAAAAAATTAAAATCTAAAACGTTAAGGACAAAATTACTCTTTCATGATCCTAAGATTAAAACAAATGATACTTACTCTTTCATGAACCTAAGATTAAAACAAATGACACAAACATTATTTCTACCCCTAATTTAGGTAAAGCACAAAATATCATTTTTAGCAGAAAATTCAAAAATTCTGTGAAGAAAGACACAGTTCAGATTTCTATAGAAGATTCAGTGTCTCAGAAATTCAAAATTTGACAGATGAAAACTATGCTTCTCATTTTTTACTAACATAGATACTCAATTGCAACGAATCAGAGCATAATCTACAGTGTACACACAGTTCTTCAGTACCTGTCTCACAGGAAAAAAAAAAAGAGCTTGCGCATGGACACAATTTCCAAAAATAAAAACAATCACCTGGAACAAGCGCAGGATAGTTTTTTCATGAACCAAAAAAGATCCAGTACTGGGATTCTGGAAACTCCTCGCACATAACACATAATAGAAAATAAGAAAATAAATCTAATGCTTAACTTATCTTTTAGGAAATAATAAGGTTCGTAATTGAGTTTGAGTTAGGTTTGTAATCTAATGTACCGGCAAAATCCAAGGGCGAGTTTGAAGGGCTGGTTATGGTACCAGAGCCAACAATTTGGGCCAAGCCATATCAGTTTCAGGATCAAAGCCTGAAATGCAGGCCTCACGTAGATCAGACCCATACTCTCTAACTTGTATAGTACAGAAATATCTGGTACAGAAAAGGCTAGTTTTATATTAGTACACTTTTGGATTACATGATTTGGTCTCATGTCAAGAAGTATGCAAAAGAAGGTCTCAGACAATGGCAACAGAATCTTAACTGTGTGTACTCCTCTTGAGCATGCTTCCAGGGTAATGTTTATTGAGGGAAATGGAGCAAGTTTAAAATGAAACAGGCAAGAATGTTGCTGTGCAATACTTCATGCTAAAGCATTGTACAGAGACATGTCCACTCATTCATTTTACAATCCAGACATATCATAAACATATAATGATCAAAATGTTTTATTGATCATTTGACCTAGAAACACAGTAGAAAGTGAAGTACTAGCTAGATGTCATAGAGGACACCTTGTATACAATACTTGCCTACCCTCAACACAATGGTTCAAGGCAGCAAAGCAAAAATCTCTAATATAGGCATGATGATCCTTTATTTTCGGTGGCTCCTTTTGCACTAATGGTGAAGCAAATATATCATTTGAATTTGTTCTTTAAAATGAGAAAGAGTTTTGGCTGATGACGAAACAAAATATTCTAGTGGAAAAGTGAAGTGCATACAATACATAAATAACCCAACATAGGAAGGACTGTAACAGTCATAATGCAAAATTTATCTGAAAAATCACCTGTTTTCTAGCTCGTGACCTTGCTGCTGATTCTCTATTCTTTATCATACGTCTCTGCCTTCTTTCAACTACTTTCTCCACAGGTCCACCTCTTTTTCTGCCTCTTACACTTACGTCCAACCCATAAGGAATTGGCGATACTGTTGAGTTGTCTCCATGGCTGTTGCCCATACCATCAGAAGAAAGCTGGTTGGCGGGAGATACTGCTCCAATGGTAAGCGCAGTAGCTCCGAGACCCGCCAAGCCCACCCCTAATCCTCCTTGCAGACCATTCCCAATCCCTCCTCCTTGTACGCCATTCCCAATCCCTGCACCCATTGTAGGGGAAAGACCAAGTCCTCCTCCAAGGGGTGATCCCATCAATGACCCGTTACCCTGCCCCATCATTGCCCCATTACCCTGCCCCATCATTGCCCCATTACCCTGCCTCTTTACAGATGAAGCATAGATTGCAGCAGCAGCATCTGCCATCTGCTGCTGCTGTTGATGCTGCAGTAATTGTTGATGCTGCTGCTGCTGCTGCTGTTGGACAATGGACGGTCTGTAGTGATTGTTGAGCCAACCTGTTTGCTGCTGAGATGCTTTTAATGCTTCCAAATTGATTGAATCAAGCACGGCTTGATTAGATAAAGCATTATTGGATGGGGAAAGAGATAGTGAAGCTGTCCCTTGTGCTCCGTTATTCATCACTTCTCCATTACTTACCCCTCTTTCAGAAAATCCCAAAGCAAGAGCATTGCTAATACCTAATCTATCTTCATTCCTCTCCATTGAATTGCCACCAAAACCACCAAATTGGCCATTCCCCATTCTCCCATATGGCTCTGTGCTGTCCTCTCTCACTACTCCAGCTTTCACTAAGAAATCCTCCAAGGTTATTTCCCCGAATGTGGCTTGGCGCTGGGCATTTACATGCCCATTCACATTCCCATTCCCGTTCCCATTCCCATAAGTGTTCTCTCTGTATAAATCTCTCCATACTTCATCCACAGTCTTCCTACTCAATGTCCTAGGAAGGGTCAACGAACCCTGCCTCTGTAAACTGGCCTGACTTACTAGGTTTCCTGTTGTAGTCCCCTCTGCTGCACTCATAGCTGCAGCCACTGCCTGGCCTTCCTCCGCAGTCCATATGTTCTTGAGAAGTTCCTCCATATTCATAGATCCAAAATTCTTCCCAGGCTCCCCAAGACTGTTCTGAAATTCCTCCAAGGTCAGGGAGTAGATAGAAGCCTGTCTCGCCAACGAGAAACTTCCCATCTTCCCTCCAACAGGAAGCGCAGCAGCCGCAGCCGCTGCACCCAGAAATCTTGAATCTTCATGGGAACCCATTTATATAACAAATATCCTAATCTAAAAAACAATCAAGAAGCCTCCTGCTCCCTCCAAAACTTAACAAATCACACTCCCCAAAAGTACTCGACACAATACAACACTACAAGGCAGGCATCAAATAGCTCTGCCAATGGCTATAGGAGAACAAGAAATTCTTCCATGACTGAAAGCACAACAGATTAGCAAATTCAAAGTTTCCGCCCCTATAACTGATCAAATCACGAGACCCATTTCCAAGATTATGCTGAATGATCAAATCCCAACAACCCACAACCATACAAACTTATTTGTCAATATAAGTCCAAGATACAGACTTACAGTTTCTTTGCACAAATACAACACAGTTGATTTCTTCAACATACAAAAATCCAAGAACTCTCGATTCCCAACACTACCCTTCCATTTACAGAAAGAAAAGAACCCCACGTTTCCTCTTACTCACAACAATCAATACCGTCATTGACCCGTCCTCACAACTCGGTATGAAGTTATAACAACAACAACAACTATGATCCGCCAAATAATCCGCCAAAATTCTTGTCCTCTCAAAACAATTACACCATTAGAACTATTTATTTGTCCAAAGCCTTCCACAGACTCAAGCCCTCAAGTCCTCAATTCTGATGATTCTCCATTGATTCTGAAACAAAAAAAAGCAAAGCCCAGACGGGTTGAAATGCCCAGAATTGTCAGCGTACTGTCAAATTCTTGCTCTCATGCTATTATTGTTGATGGCTGTGGCTGTTCCCCATATAAACACCCAGACACGCCATTTCAATAATACCTGACATCTGCAATGCGCCGGCTCTGGTAACCAGATTTATGCAGACTCTCTGCACAGTGCCACACACATTGAATGCAGTTTTTCCGATTTATTTTGCTCCTCATGTTTTTCATAGGTCGCTGTCGGAGATGAGGGTATCGGCCCCTGCCGCATAACAACAAAGAACCTCCCTCCCGCGGAACCACCACGTGTCGACCAGCTGTCATCGCCACGAGTCCTCCCTACAACGATCCTCGTGCATACACGCGTCCACATGTCCACGTCACCGTCACCGTCAGCGACATCGTCGGCCTCTCCTTTTCATTTTTTTTTATTTTCAGGCCTTTCGTTTTTCTGTTTATTTTTTCACAATTTAGGGAGATTCTCCTCTCTTTTTATTTGGGAAGCTTCTGAACGGACGCACTCAACGAGCCGGCTCACCGCTCGGCACGTGTCGTCTAGTCAAGGCCGGTGGGCTAGGCCGGCGGACGGACACGTGGTCCAATGAGAGAGAACTTACCGGCCTTGACGCGACATGCAGCCATTCAGAGCGCACAACGTGTTGGGCATAAGGAAAGTGGGAACGGGACCACTAACGGATTATCGGACGGCCACGATTGTTTCCCTGGTTTTGACGAGGGGAGGAGTGCGGTAGACGTAAATATGATGGTTGGTATTGGCGATAAACATCGTCACTATTTAGTTATCTCTATTTTTTTATTGAATTTAATTTGTATTTTCAAGGTGGGGACCATTTTTTTTATCAAGGTTATTTTGTATTTTTGTTTGAAGGGATTTTCATAAATATGGAAAATTTCATCATAATTTAATTGTTAATGGAATACCAGTTAACTACAAATTTATTATAATTTAATTGACAACTGAATATATAGTTAAAAAATATATAATTTTTAATTAATATGGTAGAAATATATTTTAATAAATAAAATACTTTGTTCTCGATTGGGGTGATGGAAGATGGAGGTTTTGGGTTGTGCACCATTTCACCATTTTCTATAATATTTAAGAGGTGTGGAGTGGCTAATCTGAGTCATCCATTAATTATCATTATTATTATTATTATTATCCAATTTTAATGTCATGACCAAGTCACGACCAAGCCAGTTTGGTTGGTGTATGAGACCCCCGACAAGGGACCTACCTCCGCGCAACGATTTGACTGCTAAGTCTATGAAAGCATGCATACTCTACCCCCCTCTGGTTTTGAACCTATGACCTCTTAGGAGGAAACACATGCTCTTAACCATTAGGCCCACTCAAGTTGTATACATCTGAGTTGTTTATTCTTCATTCACTATGATGTTAAGCCTCTCTTTGTCTTCCTATCCTGGGAACAGAGACTCTGCTATCCAGATTTTATGGTATGTCTGGACTCCTTCCACGCTACTGGTGGGATTATTTTCTCCATTGTTTGGCAGTGTCGAGCACATGCATGGAGGGAAGATTATAAAGACATGGCGTCATCTTCAACCTTTTCCTAAGATGGGGTTGCTTGCCTCTGGGAACAAAGGGGTAGTGACCTGGGCTTGCATGTGAGCAAATTTGACCTCTGAGCCTAGAAGGAACAATTTGCTTGCTTGGGTTGTTGGATTATGGACCAAAGCTAGAGCCTGGGCACGTGGAGGCTTCACACCACGAGACTCAACAAATATCACTGGAGTCGAAGGTTGAAGTTGTTGGTGGCTCCACCCTGCACTCAGTGTATACGAATTGGTCGGCTTTAGAAAAGCGGGTTGGAATCAATAGGCTACAAGTCTAACTTCCTATCTTTGTTATTTTTTGTTATGGTTTTGAGTTTTTGTGGTACAAGTTTGGTGGTTTTGTGTTAATTTTTACGAGGTACACTATGACCTGCACCTTGGTGGTTCTTGGCGAGAGGGTGACCTTACCCAGAGGTTTTCGTCTGCATCCTTGCTTTACTAGTATTTCTATTCTTGTTGGCTTTGGTCCTACCAAATCTTATGTATCTCCTAACCTTTCATCTGTTTCAACCTCATCCTCCTAGGTCTAGGTTGGTTTTGGGCCAATAGTCTTACCTGGTTTTTCTCCTATTGGTGTAGAATGCTCCAACAATGTATGCGTAGTCATAGAGGAGCTGGTGGTAGAGGACAACGAGGCCGGTTGTGTGCCCAAGCTCAGGAAGCCACAACCATCTTTCACTCTACTACACCTCTTGACATTCATGAAGAAATTCGCTAACTTGATTGTAACACACCACCCCCCACATTTACCCGCTTTTACAATCCCTCCAAGTAAATGTGAAGCAAAGTGCTACTATGACATGACCAAACCTCCAATTTCCATTTATGGAAGTGGGGCCAACAAACCGACAACTTTACTGACACCCCTCAGAGACCCCAAACAACTCAAAAGGTTGCAAACAAACCCAATTGGACAATCCCTGAGTTGAGCCCCTTTCTCACTAACTTAACACCCCAACCGCATGTACAACAAAGCAAGGGTACAATTATAGGATTCCAACCGCACGCATAGGCTTGCCTACATACATTTATGACCTAAATTCCTCAATTCAGTGCCTGCGGTCCTCAGATCTGAGCCACTTTTCTAGGCTAGCCTCCAGGCCATTACCCAGAACTTCCTGTAACTTTTCAAAATCACATTTGACATAGCAATAATGCTAAACCTTCAAACTTGAATCAAAAACTTGACCTAGACTACCTAGAACATACTAGACATTTCATCAAATATATGGTAAACATGTAAGCTACAGGTCATGAATGCATATCTGGGTGTAAAAATCTATACTTTAGCTGAAAATCACCGAAAAGGTCTAATGCCCTCTCAAGTAGCCACTAGTTAGTCCATGCATTCATCAACCATTCGATAACTTATCAAAGCATAACAAGAGCAATATATAGAGCACATCATAAATCATGCTTACAACTAACATATAACCAGAATATTAGCCATGACTGAACAACCATCAAATCATCGTAATAAAAAGTACAAGTACCCATGAATCACAATAGGAAAATAACTCTTATTAACTTATGCAAAATCCAACCAATTCAGGGAATTCCACGTACCACCCGACCATGGATTGGGCTCAACCAAATCTTTCCTTCAGTCAATCACCCCCGTACCATATTCCAAGCATGAATGTGGGATCTCGTGGGATAGACTAAGATATAAACAATGAGGGACTTTAGAGGTTAAACCACCTCCACCCTCAACCTACCCTGAACTCACCTAAACCGGTCACGAGATCACAAAACCAAACCGAACTTGGATGTCTCAGAATCTCTTCACCATACATTGAGGAATTTCCCTGTCTCCACCCATCTATCGAGGGCTTCTCGGAGAAAACCATCTCCACCCCAACCCTTGGGAATTTTCTTGAGATCGCCTCACCTGGTTTAAAAACCTTATGGAAATCCAAAGCTCAACTGAGAAATGAATCCCAACGCACCATGGCTATCTAGGAAATGACAAGGCAAGGATGAAACCATTGTCAAACCCGACGAAACCCATGCCAATGATAGAAAATAAACCAAATAAACAAATGCATGTACCATGCATTCACACCTCAGTTAGGAAATCACACATGCAACCTGTTAACTATAAAATCTTCTTACTGAAGTTGTTGATCCAACCTTCTCCTTGCTTTCCTTTGCTTTTCTTTGATTTCCTTTGTTTTTCTTTGCTTTCCTTTGCTTGCTTGCTTGTTTTCTCCTCTTGGAGTTCTCTCTCTCTCAAAATTGATCCATGGGAGAAACTTGTGGTGTGGGCATGGGTTCCCCCTATCCCTTGTTGTGGCTAATCTTTTCATGGAAGACTTCGAATCAAGGGCCCTTTCCTCCTCCCTTTTTCAACCTAGGCTTTGGAAAAGGTTTGTTGATGACACCTGTGTGGTTTGGCCCCATGGAAAATAGAAATTGGAACTTTTCTTCCAACATCTTAATGATCAATCTAACTTCATTAAGTTCACCATGGAATTCAAAGTGGATGGTAGCCTGCCCTTTCTTGATGTCCTTATTTCTAGGAATGAAGAAGGCTCTTTCTCTCATCAAGTCTTTAGAAAGAAGACACACATTGAGCAGTATTTACATGCTAGTTCTCATCATTTCCCTGCTCAAAAGCTAGGGGTTCTTAATACCCTAGCCACCAAAGCCTTCAGAATCTCCGATGAACACCACTTTTAAGGTGAAAAATCTCATCTCCTTAAAATTTTCAATAAGAACGGTAATAGCAAGGTTCAATGTATTGGAGCTTTTCAAAAAGCTGAAAAAGGTCTTAGGGATAAGAAAGATCCTTGTGATCGGTTATCTGGAGTTCACCTTCCGTTTATCCAAGGTACTACTGATAAAATCGCTAGGATCCTAAAGAGATATAATGTTTCCTCAACCTTCAAGCCCCTCTGCACCATTCGGAGTTCGCTTAGATCAGTTAAGGACCCGATTTTCCCTAAGGATGGTAAGGTTGTTTACTTGATTCCATGCTCCTGTGGGACGCCTTACATCGGTGAAACAGGTCGATCCATCAATCAAAGAATTCATGAACATGTCGCTGACCTTAAACATAGTAGATCACGCTCCTCTGCCTTAGCATAGCATGCTGAAAAGACAAAACATCACATTTGCATTGAAGATGCTAAGGTTATTGCAAGGATTGACCATTTCCACCATCGCAAGTTAAGGGAAGCCTTAGAAAATCGAAAAGAGGCTTGTTAACCTTAACAGGGATGATGGGTGGTTTGTTAGCAGATGTTGGATTCTTGTCCTTCACTCTTAGTTGTTGTTTTTCATCCCCCTTTGTTCTCCCTCTTGTCTTTTCCTCTCCTATGGACCTCGGTTTATTTCTCCCTTTCTGATCTTTAAAATTTTAAATGATTTTTTTTAATGTAATTTAACTTATTAGCATTACCTATTAAGTAAAGTAAATAAGAATATTTAATTATATTCAAATTATTTAACATACAATTATTAATGAATTCTAATTATATAACATATTATTAATTAAATTAAGAAAATAAAATATTAAATTATATTCAAATTAGATAACATATAATTATTAAATAAATAAATAATAATGCAAGTGTTTATAATTTTTATTTATTTATTTATTTTAAATTAAATCTCTTATTCTAGTCAAACTAGACGTTATTTTACAACGGCTAGTTGGAGCTTTCCTTATCTATTTAAACTGGCTCCTAGATCAAATTTCTCATCTTGTCGTGATGATGAACCATGGTTGGTTTGAAACACGTCGACAAAATTTTCGTAGATGTGATTTTTATCGAAATATTTTATACATATTTTATGGATCACATAAGCCATATTCCTAATAAAAATACAATTTTTAAGTAATATGGTAGAAATATATTTTAATAAATAAAACACTTTGTTCTTGATTGGGGTGATGGATGATGTGGTGATGGAGGTCTCGGGTTACCCACTCCATTATTTCCCACAACATTTAAGAGGGGTGGTGTACCTAGCCTTTCTCATGCATAATACATGTGATTTGTTTATTCTTCATTCACTACGATGTTAAGCCTCCCTCTATCTTCCTATTCTGCTATCCAGATTTTATGGTATGCTTGGACTCCTTCCACGTTGTTGGTAGGATTATTTTCTCCATTGTTTGGCAATGTCAAACACATACACGAAGGGAAGATTATAAATACATGGCGTAATCTTCGGCCTTTTCCTAAGATGGGGTTGCTTCCCTCTGGGAGCAAAATGGTAGTGACTTGGGCTTGCATGTAAGCCAATTTGACCTTTGAGCCTAGAAGGAACAATTCCTTGCTTGCGTTGTTGGATTATGGACTAAAGCTAGACTTAGCAAATTTCATTGGAGTCGAAGGTTGAAGTTGTTGGTGGCTCCACCCTACACTCAATGTATATGAATTGGTCGACTTTGGAAAAGCGGGTTGGTGTCAATAGCTTACAAGTCTATCTTCCTATCCTTGTTATATTTTGTTATGGTTTTGAGTTTTCGTGGTACAAGTCTAGTGGTTTTGTTTTAATTTTTACGGGGTACACTATGACATGCACGTTGGTGATTCTTGGCAAGAGGGTGACCTTACTCGGAGGTTTTCATTTGCACCCTTGCTTTACTGGTCTTTCTATTCTTGTTGGTTTTGGTCCTACCGAATCTTATGTATCTCCTGACCTTTCATCTCTTTCAGCCTCATCCTCCTAGGTCTAGGTTGGTTGTGGGCCAATAGTCTTACCTGGTTTTTCTTCTATTGGTGTAGAATGCCCCAACAATGTATGCGTAAACATATAGGAGCTAGTGGTAGAGGAAAAGAGGTTGGTTCTATGCCCAAAATCATGAAGCCACAACCATATTTCACTCTACTACACCTCTTGACATTCGTGAAGAAATTCACTAACTTGAATGTAGCACACCACCCCCCACATTTACCCGCTTTTACAATCCCTCCAGGTAAATATGAAGCGAAGTGCTACTATGACATGACCAAACCTCCAATTTCCATTTATGGAAGTGGGTTCGACAAACCGACAACTTTACTGACACCTCTTAGAGACCCCAAACCACTCAAAAGGCTGCAAACAAACCCAATTGAACAATCCTTGAGCTCGACCCATTTTTCACTGACTTAACACCCCAATTGCACGTACAACAAGGCAAGGGTGTGGTTATAGGCTTCCAACCGCACACATAGGCTTGCCTCCATGCAGTTATGACCTAAATTCCTCAATTCAGTGCCTGCGGTCTCGAGATATGAGCCACTTTTCTAGGCTAGCCTCCAGACCACTACCCAGAACTTCTTGTAACTTTTCAAAATCACATTTGACATAGCAATAATGCTAAACCTTCAAGCTTGAATAAAAAACTTTACCTAGACTGCCTAGAACATACTAGACATTTCATCAAACATATGGTAAACATGTAAGCTACAGGTCATGAATGCATATCTGAGTGTAAATCTCTATACTTTGGCTGAAAATCACCGAGAAGGTCCAATGCCCTCTCAAGTAGTTGCAACAACACTAATTAGTCCATGCATTCATCAACCATTCGATAACTTATCAAAGCATAACAAGAGCCATATATAGAGCACATCTTAAATCATGCTTATAGCCAACATATAACCAGAATATTAACCATGATAGAACAACCATCAAATCATTGTAATAACAAGTACAAGTACCCATGAATCACAATAGGAAAATAACTCTTATTAACTTATGCAAAAGCCAACCAAGTCAGGGAATTCCACGTACCACTCGACCATGGATTGGGCTCATCCAAATCTTTCCTTCAGTCAATCATCCTCGTACCATATTCCAAGCATGACTGTGGGATCTCATGGGATAAACTAAGATATAAACAATAAGGGACTCCAAAGGTTAAACCACCTCCACCCTCAACCTACTGTGAACTCACCTAAACCGGTCCAGAGATCACAAAACCAAACCGAACTTGGATGTCTCAGAATCTCTTCACCATACCTTGAGGAATTTCCTTGTCTCCACTCATTTATTGAGGGCTTCTCGAAGAAAACCATCTCCACCCCAACCCTTGGGAATTTTCCTAAGACCGCCTCACCTGGTTCAAAAACCTTATGGAAATCCAAAGTTGAACCGAGAAATGAATCCCAACGCACCATGGCTATCCAAGAAATGACAAGGCAAGGATGAAACCATTGTCAAGCCCGACAAAACCCATGCCAATGATAGCAAATAAACCAAATAAACAAATGCATGTACCATGCATTCACACCTCAGTTAGGAAATCACACATGCAACCTGTTAACTGTAAAATCTTCTTGCTGAAGTTGTTGATCCAACCTTCTCCTTGCTTTCCTTTTCTTTTCTTTGCTTGCTTATTTGCTTGCTCCTCTTGAAGCTCTCTCTCTCTCACAAAACTGATCCAAGCCTAAACTGACAAAAAGTAATCCAACAAAAGCTATGAATTGATTCTTTGATGACGTTTTATTATTGATGTCTTTTTTTTCTTCATTTTCCTTCTAATTTCCTTAGTATGCAAATTTGTGTCTCTTCACCTTCATTTTCTCCTATTTTCCTTTATTTCTCAAATAAATGCCAATTATTGTCTTTTGTCAATTCCTTTGCCAATTTCCATAGCCATTAATAAACCAAAAATGATTCCCACTATAGTGTTTGCCCAACATTTAACTTGGAGTACGTGTCTCATGACCTTGGTCTTATTTTGTCTTTATTAACATTTATTACATGAAATTTTAACCTCGGGTTGGTACATTGAAACCCTTGCCACTAATGGCCAACGAACTTATTCTGACTATGAAATCCTAGAGGAAGTAGCCAATTGGGTTTTTGACCCTTGTCATATTATGGGAAGACAAAACTAGTACCTGAACTCCATCACCCTCCATTGGTAGATGAAATTTTTTTTGGGTGAGGTCTTGAAAGAGAAGCACGAAGACCATAATGATATCATCTCTTCCTTGAATGAGATCAAGTGGGTGCAACGATATCAACACTCATTTTTTCCTAGAATGGTTGCTCAATTGGCTCACCTCGAAAGTCATCTCCAATGTGAGCTTAAGCCTTCTTCTCCTACTAGTATAAGTGCCCAAGACCCTGCTCTAGTGACTTTATAAGACCCCCGATCACATGATATGTCTTGTTGCAGTTATTTTGCTTCTCTGTGTAATTTTGTTTCTAATAGTTCTAGTAGTTTTACTTGTAAATGTTTATTTTGATATACTTGATCTTAAATTGTTGGTCAACAAATATGATTTCCCTCGACATAGATTGAGACTTGAAATGATGTAATTTAAATTTTAAGATAATGCAAAATTAATTTAAAAATAAATAAATAAAAAAATGAATGTGGTAATATTGATATGAAGGGCCTGGAGTATGCCCTAAAACTGCTTCTGCTTGGCTAAGAGCTCATCTTCCTCGGATGTAAGGAAACAAGTTAACGACCCAAGACCCATTTAAGGCATTTGGCAGGTGTGAAAGCTTGCCCCCTTACGAACCACCAACGTGTTATTCCAGGGTGCGTGGTTTTCCTTGAATAACGATGATGAATTAGCGAATGCATAGTAGCGAGAGATGATTGTCCTCACCGCTAATTTGACAACTAAAATATGATAGATTTTCAAAAATATTAATATGATAAAAATATAATTTAATAAATAAAATAATGTCATTATAAGCAATGTAATGATATAAAAAGTCTTCCGAACCCTAAGTTAATTATTAAAAAAAATTGTGTGACTATTTGGTTTTCTTTTGGGTTAAAAAATGAATATTTGGGAGACAAGTTCACTGCCACACCCCCTCACACTTTCCAAAAGGGGAGACCGTTGAAGTTGTACATCACTTCCAACATTATTTGAGGCACTCTGGATTTTTATATTGTATTTAAAAAGGCAAAACACAATACTAGATCCCCATATAAATATATTTATTTGAATGGGCAATATTGGGAGTATGAGGCGAGATCTAAAGAGAATCAAGGAGATAATGACTACCTCTCCTTTTGATGGTGTTTATATTAAATAATTTGGAAAAGTGGAATGAATGGTATACCTATAAATAGTAGGTCTAAACTTAGCTATCTAGATTAATGTGAAGCTCGATTAGGTTTATTGTATTTTTTTAATAGTTAGGTTTGTAGGGTGTGTTGAATTTTTTTAATAGTTAGTTTTACACGGTTATTGTATTTTTTTAATAGTTAGGTTTGTAGGGTGTGTTGAATTTTTTAATAGTTAGTTTTACACGGTGTAAACTTTAAAGGTTAGTCCAATTCCTTGATTTAACTATTTTGGGTGACCCTGAAAAAGAGAATATGTAATTTCTTGTTTTAACAATATATGGTAAGCATGACAATAGATTATCCTCCTCTTTTTTTTTCTTTTTTTTTAAAGTAGCTAGGTTTATAGGGTGTAGACTTGTAAAGTTGTGCAATTTCTTAATTTAGCTATTTTGGGTAACCCTGAAAATAGAGAGAATATGTAATTTTTTGATTTAATAATTTTTGTAACATGACAACAGAAAGAAAGAATATGTAAAAATATGTAACATATTCGAAAGAGTTAGTGTCAAATTTTTGATTTATTTTTTTTAATTTTAATTTTTTTTTTGGTTGAAAAAACAATTTTAAGATGTTTTTTTAAAAAGAAAATATAATTAAGAGAGATTTTGCAGGTGAAATTGTGTGGAGGATTTTTAATTTGACCAATGTGAACTGCACTCACAAATGAGAGTGGGGTTTTGGTTAAAGGGTGATGAGGGGTTTTGGTTAAAGGGTGATGAGGCTAGTTGTTATAACACTTATCGCATGTTCAATTCCCTTTCCGGATCCAAGTAATGTATCTGGACATGTTGATGAAGATGGAGTAAAAACAGAAGAGAGAAAAAATGAAAAGTACTACCAAACTTATAAAAAAAAACTTGAAAGGTATTACCAAACTTTAAAAAAAAAAAAATGGTTAACAAATAATATTGAAATAAGTAATTACTTAATTAATGAAAGAAAATTAAAAATACATAATTAAAACAACTATATTAGCCAACAAGGGTTTGGGTGTTTGGGTGTGATGTTAAGACACTTGTGATGAAAAAGTCACTCGTCCAATCCTCTAAAGGCAAAAAAAAATTTCCAATCATTTTAAAGAGTTTAAAAACCATCTTAATGTTCGCTTTTTTTGGCAAGATTTTCGCTATAATTTTTATTATTAATATTTATATATTAATAATATTTTTAAATAATTATTTTTTTTATTAATATTTATAAGTTATTAATATTTTTAAATAATTAAAATAAAAATTTAAAAATAATAATAATAAATTTTTAATTCAATATTAAAACAAAAAAATTAAGATGAGTAAGACGAATAAGATTCATAAGAGTTTTAGGTTATGAAACTTTATTAAATATTGAAAAAGTTAAAAGGTAACTTAAAACATAACATTAAAAAAGTAAAGATCGATAAGTATGACAAATAGGATTTCATAAAAAATTTAGTTGATGAGATATCATAGTGGAGAATATGACACTTTATTAATATTTTTAATATTATTTATGTAAAGTTCCAAATATGAGAAAAGCCGAAAGGTAATTTAAAATATAATATAAAAGATAATGTAAGATAGCTATGATAAATAATTTTTTATATAATTTTAATTGATGATTTATTATATCAAGAATATAACATTTTATTTATAGTTTATCTATATATATAATTTAGAGGAATTGGTAATTTGGTTGGTTTTGTGTTTGCATGATATAGATTCCATTTACAATTATTATAATTTTTTAGGTGTTTATGTATTTTTTTCCAGCATGCACACTGTGATTTAGAGGGATTTGAATTTAGAGTCTCCTTGCACATAATCAATTGAGGTGCTCCCAAGGACTTATAATTATAATAAATTATTAGATACAAATTAATTTATAAATGTAAATATATTTATTGGTTATATATTAATTTATTCACGTATTAAAAGGGGTATATTACTGTCTTATTTTTATTTCTTTATGATATTTAAGTGACTTATGTTAAAAACATTACAAATTACCATTAACCATTATTTATAAGATTAAACTTCTGAATAAATGTGTCCTGCATAAGGTCTTCTAAGTGGCATTAGAGTGGTAGGGTAACTAAAATTTTCCTTTTCAAGTGCTATTTATGTGTCGCTTCTAAGCTCCTAAACACAATATGTTTGTCAAGAGCTTTCCAACGACTATGTTCTTGCTTAATTCTGAGTTACGAAAACAAAGTTATGGACTTCTAGAGATTCTCTTCTGGCTCTTTCTCTCTTTGCCCAATAAGCATATGTACAAGTGATGTGGCATCTACCTACATGTCACTCTTATGGGGCCACATGATGCATCGTATGGATTTTCGCAGAGACCACATTTACCAAGGAAAGAACCCCTTTGATAGGCTTATCACATTGTTCAAAAGTTTCTTTACATAGAGTTGTTTACTTCAGTGAGGTTCTTGTTGCATCCATAAAATTTAAGTGAGTAATGTATGGAGAAGGTTTTCTCCCATGTGCTTTCACATTGCATGGGAGAAAATTTTCTCCCACGTGCTATCTCATCACAAGGGAGAAAAATTTCTCCCATGCACTATCACATCACACAAATCGTTTCTTTTTGCAGCATGATCCCACTCCAATTGTATCACAGGTTGAAGATTTATGTTAATGCATCATATCACATGAGGAAAATGTTTTGTCATGTGACATATATTGACCTTATCTTTTACCCATTTGTCCACCCCTTACTGCTTTAGCTATTACAAACACAAATATGTTTAGGTTGTGATGTATCACATCCCAAGTTTTTGTGGATGGGATACATCACAACCCACAATTTTTGGATGTGTGGTGGCTCAATGCATCCATAATGGATCCACCCTTGAATTTGACCTTGTATTGAGAGCCTTAACCTTTTTGTGAGTGCGATGTATTGCACGAAAATATTTTTTGGTGTGATATGTTGCACTCTATAATATTTTTTATTGGCATTTGTAGATGCCATGTATCCTCCAAAAATATTTCCATGGTTGCGACAACCAACCAAATTGTGTCAGTGTCCTCTACAAAGATTTCAGGATTGTGACAACTAACTAAAATATGCCACATGTCCTCCGCAAAGTTTTAAATTTCTATGACAATGTGCCACATGTCCATAGGGAAAGATTTGCATAAATCATGAAAACTTATAAGACTCAGTCATGTGTCCTTTCAAATATTATAGCCTCCACCATATCGCATTAAAATTAGTTTTAGTGCATCAGAGTAGATTCAAACTCCTACCCAAAGTTTCTTGAAATGGATGGTTATGCATACAAAGGATTAATGCCTTGTTTATTTATCGATGCAAACTTCAAAACCAAGTCTAATAAGTTAGGTTTCAAAGATATTCAGGAATTTCATCTTGAATGCTTTTATCTCATTATTAAATCATTTTAATGTTGTAAATTTACTTCCTAGCCTTAGAGGACAAATAAGCCTCTTAACTTAATAGGTTGATAAGCCTTGAATAGGAAAAAGGCTTGACCTTCTAGGACTACGCTAACAATTGCATACAATTGATGGGGACACCCTCCAACATACTTAAGTAAACTAACAACTCACATTGTAATATACCCATGAATATAAGTATAAATATATTATCCCCTGATTGGGGTGTTGGTCGATGGGATGTTGGAGGTTGGGGTGGGGAGCCTACCACCCCACCACCTCCCGCAAAATTTAAAATCAGGGGTGGCATGGTCAACCCTCCCCATGCAACACATATGCAAACTGTATACACTAATCTTCATTCCTAAGATAGTCTTTACTTTGTTCAATTATTTTGAGAAGGGAGACCTTGTTCTCTGGATTTTTTGGTATGTTTGGGCTTCTCCCCTACTGTAATTGGCACAGTTCCCTTGGGCGTCTGATAGAGCAAGGTTAGTGTGTGGCGAAAAAATTGCAAAGCTATGGTGTAGTCAATGGGCTTTGTTGATTAAGTGCTAAAAAATATGCTAAAAAATGAAAGTTGTCGGAATTGTGTGAAACTTGAGCGATCACGTAGATCTCGCCGTTTTGAATTCGATGCAACTCATTTTGCGGAAAACACACACCGTATGCTCCCGGAAACACGTTATGTTCGTTTTCCCAAACAAGCAAATTTTTAAAAAATGACAGCTGATTAGGCAAAAATTTGGGCCAGTGGCAGGCTGCCATGTGGCCTCTTCTGGTCGGTCGAAATTCAAAATTTTGGGCCTACCACTGCTTAACAAGTGGAAAGCCTTGATTGGTTATGGTTTGGAGAATTTCCATTGGTTGGGATGGTGGCCAACCACATGTTACCACGTGGCAGCACGAGGGCCACCAAACTTTGTTTGAATGCCAAACTGCACCTCTGCAGAATCAAACTCCAAACCTCGCATCAAACAACGCCACACCCTAACCACATGGGCTACGTTGTTTCTTGTTAAAAATATGGCCAAAAAACTATATAAACATTACGTTGGCATAGGTTTGGGGTAAGGGGCCAGGGCTTAGCCCCAAACCCCCCATATTACACTATACAACCAAGGGTGCGACCTTAGCGCCGCAATTTTTATTATACATATATATATTTATTTTTTTCTAATTCGACCATAATTTAATGGGTTTAAAATCGGATCTTAGGTGTTATTATGCATTTTAATGATCCGACAATTTTGCTCGAAATTCCAAAAATTTGTTGCTCGATTAGCTGAAATCATGGCGAATTTGTAGGAAATTTCCAGATTTTGGGGAATTTGTGGTGCGGTTAGCAGCAAAACTAGAGAGGCTCATAGCTTCTTCATTTTTTGACCAATTTAGGAACAAAAAGAGGCTAGATAGGTATTTTTGGGTGTTTTGGAGCTAATGGAACAAGTTTTGAAGCCATTTGAGCACTGTAAATGTATGTAATCACCATTTTGAGCATAATGAAAGAGGGCCAAGCCATTGGAAGCTGAACCAAGGAGACGTAGCCTAGGAGGGGTGAACTCCTTCATCATTTGTTATGTTTTGGTTATTTTTATAGTGTATTTGTCTGTTTTTTTTGCTATTTTAGAGTTTTAAATTTATGATTTACGTGTTTAAAAATTTAACATTAAAGGCTCATAGAACTCAGTAATGTAACACTTGCAATTTACAAACCCTCAAGCACATTTTAATTAAGATCTCATACAGATCAAGTTTTGTATTTTGCAGGTGAAATTGTGTGAAGGATTTTTAATTTGTTCAACGTTTTGGGTGAGCTCCACTCACAAAATTAGTTAATTAATGAAAGAAAATTAAAAATACATAATTAAATGAAATGAGGACTTGTTAGCCAACAAGGGTTTGGGTGTGATGTTAAAACACTTGTGATGAAAAGGTCACGGGTTCCAATCCCTCGAAGGCAAAAAAAAATCCAGTCATGTAAGGACCCACATTACCAAGAAAACAAAAAAATAAAAGAAATGAGGACTATGTTGAGAGAAAATAATTATGAGGTGCATATTTAAATAGATTATTACTTAATTAAAGAGGGATATGAGAATTAAAAGAAAATGCAGAATAATAATGATGTTAAGGAAAATTAGAGAGAATAAAAAATATATGAATTTGAAAAACCAAAGAAAATGAAATATATGATAACTTTAACTAAAGATAATTAAATTAATGAGTCAGATAGTGGATCACTGGTTGCCAAAAATAACTTAATTTATAACCATTTTCTCCATTAAAGTTTTCAAGGTGCTTCTTAATTTCAAGTGTCTCTTTAATGATTATAGAGTTGTAAAATGGAAAAAAGACGGGAATTTTGGTTTGATTGAAGGAGACCCGATGTTTAGACGAGAATTTTGGTTTGTTTGAAGGAGACCTGATGTTTTGAATTGGAAGAGTGCTCGATTATGGCAGACTTGGATACTCAGAGATGATTAGTGTCACCAATATGTTATTTAATTTGAGCATTTGAGCTTTGAAGGGCTACCTTGTCTAGCAAATGTATGATTTTCCACATGAACAGGGATCTGGTAAACTCCTAAATTCAACATGGAATCAAACTTATCTTTGATTGATCAAAACACGTGCTTCAAAATTTTAAAGAATTTAAAAACAATCTTAATATTCGTTTTTGACAAGACTTTTGCTATAATTTTTATTATTAATATTCATATACTAATAATATTTTTAGATAATTAATTTTTTTTTTTATTAATATTTTAAAATAATTAAAATATAATTTTAAAAATATAATATATAATAATAATAATAATAAAGATGAGTATGACGAATAAGATTCATAAGAGTTTTAGGTTATGAAACTTTATAAAATATTGAAAAAGTTAAAAGGTAACTTAAAACATAACATTAAAAAAGTAAAGATCGATAAGTATGACAAATAAGATTTCATAAAAAATTTAGTTGATAAGATATCATAGTGGGGAATATGACACTTTATTAATATTTTTAATATTATTTATGTAAAGTTCCAAATATGGGAAAAGCCGAAAGGTAATTTAAAATATAATATAAAAAATAATGTAAGATAGATATGATAAATAAATACGTTTTTATATAATTTTAATTGATGATTTATTATATCGGAGAATATTATATATATATATATATATATATATATATATATATATATTATTTTTTTAATTTAGAAGAATTGATAATTAGGTTGATTTTGTGTTTGCATGACATAGATTCTAACTATTATCACTATAATTTTTAGGTGTTTATGTATTTTCTTTCTGCATGCACAGGTGAATAAGGAGGATTTGAACTTAGAGCCTCCTTGCACATAACACTTCATTTTCATGACCATTTCCAGTTGAGGTGCCCGCAAGGGCTTATAATTATAATAAATTATTAAATACAAA
Organism: Pinus albicaulis; assembly: GCA_034641835.2. NCBI lineage: Eukaryota > Viridiplantae > Streptophyta > Pinopsida > Pinales > Pinaceae > Pinus > Pinus albicaulis. The sequence continues at coordinate 1,756,510,026 of CM076578.1, read as the reverse complement.
TTATTTTATAAATGTAAATATATTTATTGGTTATATATTAATTTATTCACATATTAAAGGGGTATATTATTGTCTTATTTTTATTTCTTTATGGTATTTAAGTGATTTATGTTAAAAACATTACAAATTAGCATTAATCATTATTTATAAGATTAAACTTATGAATAAATGTGTCATGCATAAGGTCTTCTAAGTGGCATGAGAGACGTAGGGTAATGATGCAGGGGCATTAGGCACAATTAAACACTTTGTATCTCAGTAGACATAGGGGGTCCCATGTTCTTAAAATTTCTTGTAAATATTAATATTTTGAATAAATTTGGTAGGGAATTGTAATTGTTCTCAAGTCATTTGAGAACATGAGAAATTGGTTAAGATAGGAATATGAAGAGACAGCCAAGGGTATGAGTCAATTTAGGATCAGTTCAGTTATTGAGTCTAATTTTAGGAATTAGGAATGTTAAGAGTTGCTGAGCTGTTTGGAGACCTTAATCAATTCAGGTCGTCCATTTTGGTATAAATGTAATCATGAAGAGTTTAGAAGGGAGAGAGGTAGAGAACTGCTCGGAGGCAGAGTAAGAGGCCACAGAATAGAAGACCTGGCTGAACATGGAGATTCTGTAAGTAAATTCAGTAGTGTATATAATATGAATCGCTTTAGCATTGTATGAATATTGTTGGCTTAACCCCTGGTTAATTGAATCCTGTGTGTTATTGAAGAAATCGAATTTCCTATCGATGTTGTATCCTGAATTATATCTGCCTTGATTGAATTGAGTTCTGTGTGAATGAATTCGAACCTCATTAAACCAAATGTATACGAATCGGTGCGGATAGGCTCTGTGAGGATGTTCTATTTTAATTGGCGAAATTAATATGAGTTGCATTCCTAGCGTTTGAGGAAGATCGACCACTGAGAGGGTCGATCTCATTGAAAGAAGTGGGATTTGAGTATAATCCATAAATATGTCGATTTGGTTGAATTTGATTGTGCTACATTTTGTGTTCTGGTGGAAAACGCGGTTGGAGAGCGGTATTATACTTATTGGAGCATAACCTCCACTTATTTAGAATAATTGAACTCTGTTTGTATGTCGATAGGGATTGTTTTTGCTTAATTTGAAGGTAGTAGAGGTGGCGTGTGGTTGATTTGCATTGAAACCCGATTTTTGGAGTGATAACTGTTGAGGTTAAACGCGGTCGAGAAGGTTAAGTCTGAGCGATGGTATAATCCGAAGTGGTGGAACCGTGTGAGAAAGCAGAGCATTGGAACGAGAATTCAGCAGAACGCAGAATTGAGAACAAAGAGGGATCGAACCAATAGGAACCAGAACCTCGAGTGGAATATATATATACAACGAAGGCGCTAAGAACTGGAGGCAGAACCACGAATTAAGAATGAACAGTGAAGGCAGATTCTGGAAGAAGCTTATGGTTTTCGTGTGGTTCAAAAGCAGTAAGTGGTTTTCATAAAATCAACGCGATCACATTAGTTGGAGGACGCGTGGCATAAGGTGGGTTTCCAAAACTGTTCATATCGCGCGCTAACGTCCGGTCTTTAAACGCTCGCGATATCCATCCACGTCCGTTCGATCAACAGTGGAGGCGTGATGCCATACGGATCGTTGGATCCGCTCGATATATAATCCAAGGTATGTACTGAGGCGTTGTGGGGCCGAATCATTTAATTAAATAATTCATTCATGTTTGAAGGTTGAAAGGGTCAGAATTGTATGAACGTAATTATATTGGAGATAAACGAAAGCCAAGGCTTCGTTATATTATGTGACAAGGGTGTGCATATAAATTTTATATATGCACTTGCTTGGGTTGAGTCTAAATTTAGGCTTGTTATAACATTTCTTAAATGGAGAATAATATATATGTTGAAGTATATTATATTGGACACGAAACAATAGAACCATGAGCTTATGCTTGGATGGATCGCACCTTTATGTGAGCTGGGTTTGTCCAATCAAGTAAATACATTCTGAACTTCATAAGGCAAAGGAAACCACCTAGGTGGGATAGTTGGAATATTCGAATGCCAATTCGAATGTTGTGAGATGGGTTTTCATAAGGATGGTAAGCTTCCGCATAAGAATGTGGTCTAAGGGGCTGGTTTTTATACCTAGTGTTTATAGAGTAACCTTCCAATTATAAAGAGGAATTGGGGGTTACGATGTTGAGATCTAGAGGAGCCTCTGCACTATTATATTGAAGTAACCTGCCCAGATTTAAAATTATTTGGCTATTGGTGGAGTGAATTTCTTTTATATGCATGGGGACAAGAGTAAAATGTGGAATTGGAAAGGAAATCTAGGCATCAAAGTGGTATCAGAGCTGGAATAGTTCTTTTTGAAAAAGTCCAAGTTTGGTGAATGCAAAGAAACCAGACTTGTGGAAACTGATAAAATCGCAGCATGCAGAGATACAATGCACGTGATGAGAGAATGGAGAAAAATTGAAGTTCTAAATCTGTTGAAGAGTAGTTATAGGTTTGAAGGGGGAAGATCGGATTCCAAGATCTGATAGGCAAAGTACATAGAGCACAGTGAACAGGATTTGTAGAGTGAGTGGAAGACAAGATCATGTAGAAATATTGTAGGAGAATAATTTTAAATTTGATGTGTATTTGGTGTTTGTAGAATTGTGGTTGCTGAAAGTACAGACAGAGCTTGATAGTGAAGGCAGTGAGCCTGGTATTCAGCTGGAGGCTGGATAAAGGGGACAATTACAGTGTTCTCAAGAGAAAACGAGTAGTGATTAACTCTGGTTGAAGGATTTTTTGCAGAAGTTAGAGTATAGACAATTGAAGACATCTCAGCAGGAGCAGATCACAACTTTGAGAGCAGTGATAGAAGAGTCAAGCAAGGGACTCTAAGTGGAGAAGAAGTGTGGCAGAACCTGGAAGAATTCCCAACAGAGGTTGGATGAGAAGAGAGCAGAGGTGTTCTTGAGGAAAGTTACAGAGTGAAGCCTAGGAAGAGCAGAAGAGAGTGCTCAGAAGGTTCCAGCAGACAGGGGACCGGTACTTGCCAAAAGCTGGATCTGGAGGGAGGGATTGGTGAGGTAAGTTGCAGCAAGAGAGCTTGCTGTTGCAGAGGCTTAGTGCAGCTTGTGAGTGAAGAACTTCTAGGGAATAAAATGGCTACTGAGAGCCATAACAGAGATTGCAAAGGTTCTGAGAGAAGCCACAGTAGAAGAGTGAGGGAAGATGCCAAAGAAAATGGCATAAGGAAGAGACTCACTGATGAAGAATGGCAGAAAGAGATAGCTGAGATTACAGAGCAGGTTTATGAACCAGAGAGAAGGATATAAGAAAGTCAGAGAGTTGGTTGGCTCATGAAAAAGAGAGTAAATTGGCAACCATTACAGTTGAGGGTGAGGCAAAAGAAGATTGCCTTATTGAGAAAAGAACTCAGAGCAGCTGAGTTGAAAGAAGAAATTTTTGCTTGTGAAGCAGAACAGAGCACAGATGAAGAGTGGAGATCTGCAAGAGATCTTGTGAGACATGGTGAAGACTCGAGGCAACAAGAAGCTTGTCTTGCTGAAAAGGAAGTCATTGAATATTTCCTGAGTTATTGGACAAGTCCAGATGATGTAAGGGCTTGTGTTTTTGAGTCTGACAAATGTGAGGTAATGACAGACTCCACATAGGAAGAAGAACCCAGAGTTCTTGAGGCAAGGATGGAAATTGAAGATTCCATGTGCAGACCTGTTCAAGAAGAAGTGCTTGAGGGAGCAACCAAGACTGAAAAGTCTTGTGGTTTGAAAACTAAAAATTTGTGTGTGTTTGCAGGTACACCGCTAGAAGATGGACAAGATTCAGAGTTTGTTGATGAAAAGAAGACATTGAATCCGAAATATGTTCAGACCAATGCTGAGATAGTGAGATCTCAGGAAGAGATGAAGAGAGGAGAGTCAAGTGAAGATATTCAGCAGAATGTTGAAGCTGAGAGAGAAGGGCCAGCAAAGGATTGGTCAAGAACAAGCAGAGGCATAAAAGGTTGTGTAAGGTTCCTGAAATCTACTCCTATTGAAGTTGTTGAATTGTATAGGAGATTGGATTTTCAAAGAAGAGAATTGGAGAGACAGAGGACCTGTGCCCAAGGTGATTTGCTGAAGGAGCAAGACAGGAAGGCCTTCATGAATAGAGTTCATGGAGCAAATGATGGAAGGAAAGTGAGACTAGCTGACAGTCTCATGAAGGGTGAAGATCAGCATGCTGGGGTGCTGACAGAAAGGTTGGAAGGACAATCTGAACAACATACTGATGTGTTGTCAGAGGAAAAGGAGACATTGAAGCATTGGAACTTTACTGATGATGATTCATGTGTTAATAATACAGAGAAGGAGGAAGAACAACAGTCGGAAGTTGACAGAGAAGAGTTGGCTAGTTGGATGGGCCAAAGCCAGCCTGAAGAAAAAATTTTAGAAACTGCTGAAGTGAGGAAGAATCAACATTCCATGCTGATAGAAGATGAAGATGTTGAAGCCAGCTTTTAGCATATGGATGGTATGAGTGCACAAGAAAGAATTGGTGGACAGATTTTTAAAACTGATATAGTAAAGAAGAATCAACATTCTATGCTAACATAAGATGAGAAAGAAAAGCTTAAATCACTTGGTTGGGCTGCCAGAATCCATCAAGAAGGTGACAGGCAATTGCTGAAGATTGCCCATGGAGAAGGAAAAAATTCTGAGTTTAAATTACAACATACTGAAGATGTAAGGCAAGCACAAAAAGGATGGCTGGAATGTTTGCTGAGAAAATTTATGCAAGAGGGAGAAATCGCAGACACTAGAATGAGATTGCCCAAAGAAGTGGAAATAAGAAGAGCGGATACTAGTTGGCAGAAGTTAAGATTTTTTATTGGTATGCTGAGGAAGATAAATGAGCATGCTACTGCAGGTGGAAAATTAATTGGTGATTTGTTTTCTGAGAATGAATTTGCAGATGGTGAACAAAAGAAGAGTGTTGTGGGGGGACAAGAAGTGGAGGTAGCAACATCCATGGTGGCAGCTGAAGCAACATGGGGAATGACGCCTGCAAGAGTAGTAAACTTGTTAATGAACTGTGAGGCAGCAAGAGCAGCAGCATTGACATTAACAGAAATTGATAGCAACAGTAGTAGACAGAGGAATTTCCAGCTGGAGGATAGGCCGGACAAAGAAATTGAAGACATCAGGGAGCTGATGATGAAAGTGACTCAATAGCAGCAGACAACAACAAGAAAGCAGGAGAGTTTCAACAAAAGAAAGGCGAAAGCAGATTGTGAAAGTATAGCTGGAGGTGATTTACAGAACAAAGTCTGGAAGCCTGGAGAAGATCAGTTGAAGGATGATGCAGCTGATGAACAATGACAAAACAAAGTATGGGATCCGAGAGGCAGAGATCAAGGACACATGATCAGGAGATCATGAACAAATTGAAGCTTTGGTGTCTAATGTAGGGGCATTAGGCACAATTAAACACTTTGTATCTCAGTAGACATAGGGGGTCCCATGTTCTTAAAATTTCTTGTAAATATTAATATTTTGAATAAATTTGGTAGGGAATTGTAATTGTTCTCAAGTCATTTGAGAACATGAGAAATTGGTTAAGATAGGAATATGAAGAGACAACCAAGGGTATGAGTAAATTTAGGATCAGTTCAGTTGTTGAGTCTAATTTTAGGAATTAGGAATGTTAAGAGTTGCTGAGCTGTTTGGAGATCTTAATCGATTCAGGTTGTCCATTTTGGTATAAATGTAATCATGAAGAGTTTAGAAGGGAGAGAGGTAGAGAACTGCTCGGAGGCAGAGTAAGAGGCCACAGAATAGAAGACCTGGCCGAACATGGAGACTCTGTAAGTAAATTCAGTGGTGTATATAATATGAATCGCTTCAGCATTGTATGAATATTGTTGGGTTAACCTCTGGTTAATTGAATCCTGTGTGTTATTGAAGAAATCAAATTTCCTGTCGATGTTGTATCCTAAATTATATCTGCCTTGATTGAATTGAGTTATGTGTGAATGAATTCAAACCTCATTAAACCAAATGTATAAGAATAGGTGCGGATAGGCTCTGTGAGGATGTTCTATTTTAATTAGTGAAATTAATATGAGTTGCATTCCTAGCTTTTGAGGAAGATCGACCACTGAGAGGGTCGATCTCATTGAAAGAAGTGGGATTTGAGTATAATCCGTAAATATGTCTATTTGGTTGAATTTGATTGTGCTACATTTGTGTTCTTGTGGAAAACGCGGTTGGAGAGCGGTATTCTACTTATTGGAGCATAGCCTCCACTTATTTAGAATAATTGAACTTTGTTTGTATGTCGATAGGGATTGTTTTTTCTTAATTTGAAGGTAGTAGAGGTGGTGTGTGGTTGATTTTCATTGAAACCCGATTCCTGGAGTGATAACCATTGAGGTTAAACGCGTTCGAGAAGGTTAAGTCTGAGAGATGGTATAATCCGAAGTGGTGGAACCGTGTGAGAAAGCAGAGCATTGGAACGAGAATTCAACAGAACGCAGAATTGAGAACAAAGAGGGATCAAACCAATAGGAACCGGAACCTCGAGTGGAATATATATATACAACGAAGGCGCTAAGAACTGGAGGCGGAACCACGAATTAAGAATGAACAGTGAAGGCAGATTCTGGAAGAAGCTTATGGTTTTTGCATGGTTCAAAAGCAGTAAGTGGTTTTCATAAAATCAACAAAATCACATTAGTTGGAGGACGCATGGCATAAGGTGGGTTTCCAAAACCGTTCATATCGCGCGCTAACGTCCGGTCTTTAAACGCTTGTGATATACATCCACGTTCGTTCGATCAACAGTGGAGGCATGACGCCATACGGATCGTTGGATCTGCTAGATATATAATCCAAGGTATGTACTGAGGCGTTGTGGGGCCGAATCATTTAATTAAATAATTCATTCATGTTTGAAGGTTGAAAGGGTCGGAATTGTATGAACGTAATTATATTGGAGAGAAACGAAAGCCAAGGCTTCGTTATAATATGTGACAAGGGTGTGCGTATAAATTTTATATATGCACTTGCTTGGGTTGAGTCTGAATTTAGGCTTGTTATAACGTTTCTTAAATGGAGAATAATATATATGTTGACGTATATTATATTGGACACGAAACAATAGAATCATGAGCTTATGCTTGGATGGGTCGCACCTTTATATGAGCTGGGTTTGTCCAATCAAGTAAATACATTCCGAGCTTCATAAGGCAAAGGAAACCGCCTAGGTGGGATAGTTGGAATATTCGAATGCCAATTTTAATGTCGTGAGCTGGGTTTTCATAAGGATGGTAAGCTTCCGCATAAGAATGTGGTCTAAGGGGCTTGTTTTTATACCTATTGTTTAAAGAGTAACCTTCCACTTATAAAGAGGAATTGGGGGTTACGATGTTGAGATCTAGAGGAGCCTCCACACTATTATATTGAAGTAACTTGCCCAGATTTAAAATTATTTGGCTAATGGTGGAGTGCATTTATTTTATATGCATGGGGACAAGAGTAAAATGTGGAATTGAAAAGGAAATCCGGGCATCAGGTAACTAAAATTTTCCTTTTCCAGTACTATTTATGTGTCGCTTCTAAGCTTATAAACACAATATGTTTGTCGAGAGCTTTCCAACGACTATGTTCTTGCTTAATTCCGAGTTACGAACACAAAGTTATGGACTTCTAGAGATTCTCTTCAAGCTCTTTCTCTCTTTGCCTCATAAGCATATGTACAAGTGATGTGGCATCTACCTGCATGGCACTCTTATGGGGCCACATGATGCATCATATGGATTTTCCTAGAGACCACATTTACCAAGAAAAGAACCCCTCTAATAGGCTTATCACATTGTTGAAAAGTTTCTTTACACATAGTTGTACAATTCGATGAGGTTCTTGTTGCATCCATAAAATTTAAGTGAGCAATGTATTGAGAAGGTTTTCTCTCATCTGCTCTCACATCACATGGTATAAAATTTCTCCCACATGCTATCTCATCACACGGGATAAAATTTTCTCCCATTCACTATCACATCACACAAATCGTTCCTTTTTGTAGCATGATCCCACTCCAATTGTATCACAAGTTGAAGATTTATGTAAATGCATCATATCACATGAGGAAAATGTTTTTTCATGTGACACACCTTGACCTTATCTTTTACCCATTTGTCTACCCCTTACTGCTTTAGCAATTACAAACACAAAGATGTTTGGGTTCTGATGTATCATATCCCAAGTTTTTGTGGATGTGATACATCACAACCCACCATTGTTAGATGTGTGGTGGCTCAATGCATCCATAATGGATCCACCCTCGAATTTGACCTTGTATTGAGAGCCTTAACCTTTTTGTGAGTGCGATGTATTGCACAAATTTTTTTTTTGGTGTGATATGTTGCACTCTATAATATTTTTTATGGATGTTTGTAGATGCCATTTATCCTCCAAAAATATTTCCATGGTTGCGACAACCAACCAAATTGTGTCAGTGTCCTACACAAAGATTTTAAGATTGTGAAAACTAATTAACATATGCCACATGTCCTCCGCAAAGTTTTAAAGTTCTATGACAATGTGCCACATGTCCATAGGGAAAGCTTTGCATAAATCATGACAACCTACACTACAAGGAAAAGACCCTCTAGCGGAGGTTATAAAGGAGTTTTTTAGTGTTATAAAATTGGCCAAAATTGTCAAAAAACCATATGCTACCACATATGTTTCTGGTAACAGAGGTTTTGGCGGAGCTTTTAACGGAAATTCAACACAACTAAAAAAAATGGGTGGCTGGAGGTTATTACGGATGTTTTTTCATCGGTACGCTTATCAGGTTTTAACGCACCAGTGCGTATGGGAAGACAGCACACCGGGGCGGTCGAAGGAGAATGCACCGGGTCGTTAAGGAAAATAACAGCACCGGGCCTGGTGTTGGTGATACAACGCACGGGGCCGTTCTAATTGGTCTTGGGATTTGAGCGGTGCCCATAGGTCATATCAACGCGCCGGTGCGTATTATTATATAAACGCCCTGGTGCATTGTATCAGACAAATGCACCAAGGTTTACAATTGGTATCGGTATACATGCGGTGCAAATATGTCATACAAATGCACCGACGCTTATCGACACATAAACGCCCCGATGCGTACTATCACACAAATGCACCAAGATTTGTAATTGGTATCGGTATTCATGCGGTGCCTATTGGTCATCCAAATGCACCAGTGCATATAGACATAAAAAACGCCCTAGTGCATAGTATCACACAGACGCACCGCAATTTATAATTGGTATCGGTATTCGTGCGGTGCTCATAGGCGGTAAAACGACACCGGAGCGCCGTACCGCACAAACGCCTCGATATTTTTAACTGGTTTTGGTATTTGTGCGGTCCCGATAGGTAGTAAAAATGCACTAGTGCGCTTAATAATACAAGCGCACCTATTTTCATTTTGTATTTTTTAGAAACATCGACCTGTGGCAGTGCAATTATCGTGATTGTTTTAAATTCATTATTTTTTTTTCATAAAGAAAAAATTCGTAATTTTATTTTTGAGAAAACAAAATTACATGTTGTATGAGCTGGTATATGTCCAAATACATTCAAGTTGCCGCAAATAAAAAAGAAAAAGAGATACAATTAGGCTTTTCTCCCCTTCTTCTTTTCAACCTTACGCCAAGCACCAAGTGTTGGCGCGGTCTCGATAAGGACAAGCTGATTTTCTTCCGTTGGTGCTCCATTATCCTTATCTGAGTCTGATGTGTCTGATGTATGTGTTCTTTTATATCCCCCACTGTTTAGTGTTCCAGGTACCATATCCTGCTGAGTCTTTGTGGTGGTGTCGAGAGGATCTTGCATTTCCTGTTCTTGTGTGCCCTAGGAAGTATCTGTTTGTTGATTCTCATGAGGTATTGGTTCCTCCTCTTCTTCCTGTAGTTCTGGCTCTTCAGAGGGAAATTGCCAACCTTTAGCCGCTTTGCCTGTTTTCTTCTTTTTCCTGTTATCCCTTTTGGCTGCCGGGCATGAGTTTTGTAGGTGTCCTGTGCACCTACATATCCGACATCTGAAGGCTGTGTTCTCATAATCTAAATGCTGTGTCCATCTCTGTTGTTTGTTTTTCAGCATAATGGACTCTGGGAGTCCCTTGCTCAAATCAACCTCCACACAGATTCGTGCGAAGGTGAATATGCGCTCCTCCAGGTGTTGAGTGTCTGTTTTAATGTATCTACCAAGGGTGTTTCCAATGCAGCCAAGAACATTTTCATTCCAAAAATGTAGCGGGAGATTGTAGAGCCTTACCCAGACCGACATCTTGGTCACCTCCATGGTGTTGGCATCAAAATTTGGGAACCATGGTGTAATGAAGAGTCCCGTGGAGCCCCAGAACCATGGTCCCTGGCTGATAATGGCATCTCTGGCCTCAGTAGATGAAAATTTGACAATGAAGAACCCCTTCGAACATAGGTGTATTTCACATTCCATGGTCCAGTTTGAAAAAATCCAATGGAACAGCTCCATTGGTTTTGGCCAGAAGCAGTTGAATCTGCCTATAATTGCTTGGGATTCGTAGGCCGTTCTATGCATATCAATGTCTAGACTGTCTATATTTATTTCTGGCACGCTGTCCTGCATTTCTACAATGTATGGCTTGGGGGAGCTTTCAGCAGGGGAAACATGTACTGTGGGATTGTTTTTGTCCCCCTGTAATACATTCCTGTATGAACCTTTTGAGGGTACTGTTTTGGATGCACCTTCTCCCATGGAGGCTCCATTTGCTCTGTTTTGGCCTATCATTCCACCCCTCAGTCTAAGGTTGAGGCAGATGGAAGACCCAGTAACAATGGCGTAGTCTTTAAGAGTGCAATGGTTAGCTAGAGCTTTCCCCCCAAAAATCAGTGACTGTGAATGAACTGGGTACCTCGCCACAGACTGGATTTCTTCCTTCAGATGTAGTATAGAGTCTGTTGTTCGAATCCATAGAATAACGCTGTTACCTACATGAGGCTTAATGAAAACTTGATATGGTTTCGAGCCTACCTGAGGGTCGCTGTAGCAGATATGCTGGCTGCATTTTTTCTCTATAGGCACATCATTCATGGTGTGGGCCTGTGCTAGGCTTGGAAGGTCCAAGGACTGCCACAGAGTTTGCTTAAGGTCGGTGGTCCCTTTATCTGCTGCATTGGAGAAGATGGCAGGCCTTTGCAGTTTCTGTTTTGTCTGCAACTGTGGTGGCCGTAAGGCAGTGAACTCAAAACAGCGATGACCCGAAGCCCAATAGCAACCCACCAACGAGGCCCAGGGCATGGATGAGAAGGCCGGCCCGCAAAGATAATAGTCAACTGGTATCCGCTCCCAATAGCAGAGGAAGACTGTAGTCCCAGCGTGGGCTACCATCAATAAAAATAGAGTATTGCGCCCACTGGCACCATGAGAGGTGCAGCAGAGCACATATCCCGGCGATGGTTCATCACCAAGTCCACCAAAAAACAAATGGTGATCGCTGGGACTTATTCCACGCCCCGCTATTGCATTTGATAGTCTGGTCAGGTAACAATACCCATTCCTGTTGGTTATGCAGGGTATCCATGAATCTGTCTCAGCAGAAATATAAAATCTCCCAAACGCGAATGGTTTCCCATCCCATACAAAGTCACGAGGAGCAACAAGGGTAACACAGTATCTCATTCCATGGAGGCACCGCCAATGCATCGATCTCCAACCGGCGGCAGCGGCGATGGAGGACTGTAAACCTAGATCGAAAGAAATTTCGCCCGCGCGCGCCATCTTGTCTCCTCAGCAGCGAAAAAAACTCATAAGTTCCCTGTGTACCTATGGTTGTTCCTTAAATTCATTATTCATCAAAAGTCGACACATATTATAGCAATATTCATATTAATTAAATTTTTATTAACGGATTTGAATGTGATGTTTAGATTAATTTGTTATATCATATCATAATTATTGTGGTTTTTTAAAATTCATTATTCATCAAAAGTCGACTCATATATATGTTATAACAATATTCATATGAATTAAATTTTTATTCTTTTTGCGTAGGGACAGACGATGACAATAGCAGTAATGAGGAACACAATGAATAAATTAAAACATTATTATATATATATATATATATATATATATATATATATATATATATATATATATATATATATGAATAAGACATTCTTTGTCATACAAAATGGGACAGTTATTGGTATCCCTTTATCTTTCAATTGGGACACTATGTCCATTACATTAAAGAAAATGTCTGATTTCACAGACATTTTTCCAAAAATAGTACAACGCCTTGCTTTTATATCCAAACATAGTGATCATCATTCTTCGCTTGAACTGCTATCACTGCTAGCTACTTCCATGACTTGGGTTATTTTCAAAAATGTTTTGTTCACGACGTTGATTGTTTTCTTCTTCTTCACCTTCTTCCATCTACAAACATAAAAATAAACTGTAATGAGTGTATATACATTGTTGAGAATAATGAAAATTGCAATATTAAATAATATACATCAATGTAAATCGAAAATAAATGACGTACCAATGCAACAATTGACTCATAAACTATACACATTCTTTCAAAACCATGTAACATGCCATCTTTCAAGATTTGATCTGTTGGCGCAGTGACATACTTTGTTTCCTGCAAGTTTTATACCCCATAAGAAATCATATATTTAATATAAAAGATTTATTTTTTCTATTAATTATAGATGGAACTAAGTAAAAAAAGATCGATAGATGCTTACAAATTCCACAATTAAGTTATGATATGCCAACATATACGCACAACCCATATTTAAACCAATTTCAATCAAATCCTCTGATTGTTCTTCTTTGTATGTTAGCACATGTTTGGAGACATTGAATAATGATTTTTGTAAAACAACTTAAAAATACAAAAATGAAATCTAGTTAAGTTGTTATAAGGAAGTAACAATTACTCACAAACTTAGATATCAATCATTTTCTTCCTTGTCGTCCTGTTTTATGTGCTGAATGGGTTCCATTTTCTTTTCTTTTCTGCAAGAAAATACTTGAAAATTAATATTTAATGCTAAATTGTTTATTTATTTTATCTAATGATCAAAAAATTCAATGATTACATATTACATTTGAAGCACGTTGTTGTTGAGATGGCTCCTCCCGCGATGTAATTTTGTCCATTTTTTTGATATCTCCTTGTACACCTTTTTGGACATTCCTATTGGCATATTTCTGATATCAACTCGTTCATCTTTTGAGATTTTCATAATCTTCCTGAAAATGTAACATGACAATAAAATATTTAATTTTTATATTGATATATGAAAAGTAAGTATAAGAAAAGTGATATTTATCAATAATTCTAGACAAACATATAAAGGAATATTACTTTTTCATTCCTTCTTTTTCGTTGTTGTACGTTTTTTCTATTAAAAGTCTGACATATCTCATTGACCAATTCTCTGGAAACTCTTCCTGTAGTTTATATAAAATCTGGTTCTTGGAATCATTGGATTGGTTTTTGTATTGTAAGTGGAAAGAACGTCTATACATTCGTTCCACTAGACCCCTCAAACATTTGTAAAAGTTTTTCCCCCTTTCGTTAACCTCCAACACCACTCCAGATGAGCTAAGGAGCAATTCATTTTCATTTGCATGTTCTATTGTTTTTCTTTTCTTAAAACAACATTCATTTTCTGAGTTGTTGGTCCCTCTAGAACATTAAACAGAGGTGAATTAATAGACCTTTTCACACATGTTATCTAATAATTTTAATTATATTATTAATGAAAACTAAAAAAAGAAACTCATATTAGATTGATAGTATTTTTTCATTCACCTGATTCATCCTTTTGCAAATTTTCCATCAAGCTTATATGTTCTTCTGGTCCTATATCATAAATAATCTTATCGAGCTTCGTCATTTTGTGGCTCTGCATGATACACATTAAACAATACATATTATTTAAACTTACATATAGTTCAAAAATAACTTTTTTGTAAATTTTTAGCAAAGAACTTGCTTTTTTTTCTTTTCTTGATGTGTTATCAGTATTTTTGTTACTTGATCACTTGTTAGTAATTTCTTTAACAATATCAAACCTGTATCATATCAGTCAATATTATATTTTCAAATAAACTGTCAACTTATCAATTAAAAAAAAAAATCTCAAAAAACCGATGCGCCATTCATGGTGAACGCACCGACGTCGGTGCGTGTATGTCTTTCCCATGCACCACAAAAACAATATAATACACCGTACGGTGCTCTATGTCAACAAGAAGCCCCAGTGCGTTACATGTCAATGACCGCACCGGTTAACCATCATAAAAATAATAAAAATCGTCAAGTGTTAGTTTTTTTAGCATAAATCGGTGCTATATTTTACATATGGCGCATCGTTATAAAACATTATTTTTTCATATTACTTATCTGGTGCTCTTGTAAACAACAGAGCACCAGTGCACTACCTGTGCGCTACCTTACATAGGGCGCACCGGTAAAAAATCTTTTTTTTTTTTTTTAAATCATTCCAAGGCCCACATGGATTAGGATACGACTATGCTAATCGTCCCGTTGGTTGCATGTCTTAGGTCTATATTTAACAATACAAACCCTATAAATCTAAATTTAAAAGTCCTAATTCTGAATCATAGAAAGAAGAAGAAGAAATGGGAGAAACAAAAAGAAAGTAAGGTTTGTATTTTTTGAAAGTTTTTTTTTTTTCAAAACTGAACGTTCGCGGTGCGTCATAATGAAATAGCGCATCGACTGCATATTTTTCTTATTTTTTTATGACAGTACTTTTGCGGTGTGCTGTGATAAAAGAGTGCCCCGGTGCACTCTTTTAGACAGGACGCACTGATTTATATTTATTTATTTATTTATTTTTTACGCAAGGGCCGACATGGATTGGGATCCGACTATGTAGGTCAACCCGTTCGTTGGATGTCTTAGGTTTATATTTAGCAATATAAACCCTATAAATATAAATTGAAAAGCTCTAATTCTGAAATCACAACAAGTGGGAGAAGATAGGGTAGAAACAAAAATAATGTAGGGTATGTTTGTAAAATGGTTTTTTTTTCAAAACAGCACGTTGTGCGGTGCGCCATAATGTAATAGTGCATCGGTGCCATATGTTACATATGGTGCACTGATAAAAACATAATTTGTTTTTTTTTTTTTTTTAATTTTTTATCACTGTACTTACGCGGTGCGCTTGTATAATAGAGCGCACCGGTGCGCTATGTTACGAAGGGGGTACCGACGAAAAAAAATGTCTTTTTTTTAAGCTTAATGCAAGGGCCGACATGGATTTGGATCCGATTATGTAGGTCAACCCATTCGTTGGATGTCTTAGGTTTATAGTTAGCAATATAAACCCTATAAATATAAATTGAAAAGCCCTAATTCTGAAATCACAGCAAGTGGGAGAAGATAGGGCATAAACAAAAATAATGTAGGGTATGTTTGTAAAATGGTTTTTTTTCAAAACAACACGTTGTGCGGTGCGCCATAATGTAATAGTGCACCGGTGCCATATGTTACATATGGCGCACTGATAAAAAAAAATTTGTTTTTTTAATTTTTCATCACTGTAATTGAGCGGTGCACTTGTATAATAGAGCACACCGGTGCACAACGTTACGCAGTGCGCACCGGCGAAAAAAAATCTGTATTTTTTTTAAGATTGACACAAGGGCCAACATGGATTGGGATCTGACTATGCAAGTAATCCCATGGATTGGATTTCTTATGATTACAGAAACCCTATAAATGTAAATTTAAAAGAAAGAGGGAGAAAAAATGGCAGAAACAAAAAGAATCTAAGGTTTTGTTTCTAAAAATTGATTTTTTTGTTTTGTTTTGTTTCTGAAAACTGCAGAAAAGGTAAAAAACTGCATAAAAAAAATTTAAAAAACAATATGATTTGATTTTGTATTTTACTTCATAAAAAACTAGAGAAAAAATAAAATAAAACAATAGACTTTGATTTCTCATTTCACTGCATAAAAAAAACTGCAGAAAAAAGTACAAAAAAACAATAAACTTTACTCACGTCGTTTAAAATTCTATGGTACAGGGTTTGAATTACCAGAGGTTTGGAATTCGGATTGTCTGAATACTTCTGTTCAAACGTATTTCCCTGCTCCACAATGCTCTCGTGCGCTATTTGCTCCAGGTATGTATCCTGCAAAAATCTGCGTTGAATTGTTTTGCAGGAATAGTGAAATAATGAAAAGTGTTTAGTATTTAAAGAAATGTTTATGAAAGTGATTTTGAAAATATTTTTACGCGATTTTCAATTCACAGCTTTTTTTTTCAATTCAAAAATGAGTTGCGTTTTTTTTTTTGTTTAGGTTGTTAGTCTTATCACAGGGAAGATTTAATTGAACATGGCAGTCTTTACTCAAAAAAATAAAAGAAGCTAAAAGGTGGTTATAGAACGATGTGTAGCTGATTACATTTTTAGTTTGTGCACAAGAAGTTTATTGTTTGCTCTAATACGGGAGAAAATATCATATATTATATAAAATGGACAATTCTTCCAAAATCCAGCTCGTTCCATAATATTTCTAAAGTCATGTGGTTCTCCCTATCCATGTGGAGATGTAATATTTACTTCAGATTTGTTTTATTTTTTCACTATCTAATTGAATTTATGTATGTTTTATATCCATGTAGTCAATCATGCACAACTTAATTAAATTTATAATGTATACAAATTTCTAGGTTCGTGCAGATTCATCATCGAGTTTAGATGTACAAAATTATATTCAAAGTACTACTCCAAAACATTGAAAGTTCTTATCAGGAGTTGTATACCGCAAGATGCATTTGGTAGATGAAAATGGACATTCGCTTCACCCTGCCAATTGTAACAATATTGCATCTTCTAGCCACAATCCTGGGACAATGATGGTAATGATAATTATAATTTTTTGGTATATATATTGATTAATATGTAATTATTTCAACTTCAAACCAATTTATAATCATGCAATATTGTCAATGTGGTTACTAATTGATATCATAATATTTTGTACTAATCATGTTCAATTTTTTTTTTTTTTAATTATTAGGATTATAGTGATGATGAACGACCTACCTACCATCTTCCATTGCACCCCACGACAATGTCAAATCACGAGAAGACTGAATTAATGGAAAAAATTGGAGAGAAACGATACCAAGAATGGTTGAATCAACCACCGATTCAATTCCTGCTATGTCCAGATTCACCAATTAGGAATGACTACAACAATAGTAGTTCTTCACAAGCTGGCAATGGAGACAATAAAATAGAGGTTGGTATGGATGATTACTTAAGGGATACGACTGCCATGGAGACAATGTTGTTAGATGCATTCCAAAATTATGATCAGGTAGGGGATGATGCTCATATCACTGACACCTTTTTCGAATGCCTTAAATTTTCTTCCACCACCCCTCTCTTTGGACTCGGCGGTCATTCAAAGTCTACCCAGTTGGGGAAAATGATTTTACTGTACAACTTGAAAGTAAATTTTGGCTTGTCGAATGCATGTTTCTCGAAGCTTTTGCGGTAAGTTACCATAAAGTACTTCCCTTATATAAAAATTTGAAATATAATCAGTACACTACAATGAAAATTACAAATGTTAAATTTTATGAACGTTAATAATTTTATCAACATTAATGTACATTTATTAATATAGTTTTCCATGATCACCAACTAAAAGTTATTCAAAGATAAGGTTCTTACGAGTGATAATGTCTTGCCCGATAGTTGCGAAGAGGCAAACAAAATTGTTGAAAATGTTGGGTGTTGAGTACATATCATATCATGCATGTCCAAATGGTTGTATTCTATATAGAGGAGAATATGCAGACAAAGATATGTGTCCGAAATGTGGGCATGGCAGGTATGATATATCAAAAAAGAAGGGTAAATCACATACTGGTTCTCCTTTTAAGATATTCAGGCACATGCCTATAATCCTAAGGATTCAAAGGCTGTTTCGTTGCAAATAATTAGCTATGTTGCAGGGATGGAATGCCTCACATAGAAGTGAGTTGGGAGTTATGCGAATACCAATTGATTCAATAGCCGTGAAGCATATAGAGGATACATGGCCCGAAAAATTCAAGAATGAAGTACGAAGTCTATGACTCAGCATAGCCATGGATGGCATCAACCCATATTCCCTCCAGAACACCAACGATTCTGTTTGGCCTGTAGTAATGATCAATAAAAATATCCCCCCATGGTTTTCCATGAAGAATGAACATCTTATGTTGGCTCTCATAGTCCTTAGCAGAAGACAAGTGAATAATATGGATGTCTACTTACAACCACTGGTAGATGAATTGAAGGAATTATGGGATGGGATAAATGTATACGATATATCAAGACCCATCGTAGCAGAGAGGAGGTTTACGTTGTATGGCATATGTGCTTACACAACACATGATTATCCAGGCTTAGGAGTTTGCTCTGGTAAATTACATGTTTAATTTATTTTTTTGTTTATATATAATGTAACAATATTCTTTCACATATTAGTTATTTAATTCGTTGTAATATTATTTCTTCTGATCTTCATGATATTCTTTAATTTGCCATGCATATTAATTAATGTATACAAATATAATCTCGCAGGTCTTGTAACAAAAGGGTATTTTGGATGTAAATGTTGTGGACCATCTCTGAAAGCTAGATGGTCCAATGACCTACAAAAGCCAGTGTATGATTGCTCCAGGATATTCCTACCAGAACAACACCCTTACAGAAGAGCAGCATCCGCTTTCAATTGTAAATGAGAAAGAACCTAAAGGCCTCCAATAATGACACCAACTGAATGGCTTAGAGCATATGAGAGAGAGAAGGAGAAGGAGTTCACAGAAATGTTCGATTCAAATGAGGAGCCTAAGTTTGATGATCCAGATTTATTCAACACCTATGTTGAGAAAATGCCCATTGGGATGAAAAGGAAATCTATATTTTATGACCACCCATATTGGGAGCATCTTAAGATTTTCCACTTATTAGATCCCATGCATATATTTAAAAATGTTTCATCTTCTTTATGGAGGCACATATCATCAAAACAAAGAGACACATTGGCGGTTAGGAAAGATCTTATTACTTCAAAAACTAAAAAGAAATATTGGCCAAGAGGATTAGAAAGTACGGGATCAGAGGCAGACACTGGTCCCTCTAATTCATGGTTTTTCAAAGAAGGTGATGTCCCATGGATTTAAAAAAAAGATGATATATCTTTGGCAAAGGAAGTTATAATGGATGTGAGGGTGCCAACTTCATATGGGTCTTCACTATAGCGTTGCTTCACCATGGATGACCATTTGTCGGGGTTGAAATCGCATGACCATTTGAATCTTCTAAGAGTACGTATAATGTCAAAAGCATGATTTTATTATTTGTTATATTATTAAATTTTATCCCATGTGGTGATCATAAAACATAACTAATTTTGTATATTATTGCACGTTTTTATAACTTTGCAATGTCATTATCCTTTTTTTGTGTGTGGGTGTGTGAAACATGAATTCCCTCAATACCTAGGACGTGCCATATCTAAATTATCTACATTTGTACGTTGGATCACGTCAAAGGAGATTCATGTGGCTAGCATTCCACGGTGGCGTCAAGAGATAGTTGAGATTTTTTGTATGTTTGAGAAGGAACTGTTGACGAGTTTCATGAACTTACAGGTTCATCTTCTAATCCACCTGGTAGATGAGGTTGAATTATTTGGGGTTGTTTCTTGCCGTTGGATGTTCTTCTTAGAGAGTTACATGAAGAAATTGAAAGGTTTTGTTCAACAATGGGAAAAACCCGAGGGGCCTATGGAAGAGCGGTACATATCGTATGAGTCTTTCTACTATGCCAGTGAGTACATCAAGAAGATTGACAACAGACTAGGTGCAGTGATTTGGGGCGATGAATTGGATGAAGACAAAAGAGAAGGAGAGTTGCTCCAAACAAGTGGAAAAAAGCACTTGACAAAGAGTAAGCGACTTATAATTTTTCAAATTTACAAAAAGTAATTAATATTCATGTTGAACTTCGATATAATGTATATTTTGATCTCTAAGTACTATATAATGTTAGTTTGATTTCATAAGCGAATGTAGAAATTGAAGCAATCAATAAATTCATTCTTTACAATTTTGAAGCGACACAACCGTGGGTCGCAGTGTACAAACAAAAAAGAATGAAATGGGATAGTGACAGGAAAGAATTGAGATAGTTGAATGGTAGAAGTGTGCCTTATCCCAATCATTTAAAATAAAATATGCCAAAAATATGCCCCAACAGTTGAGTTTCTGACCAAGTGAGAGATAAATACGGTGCTACCGGTCGTTACCCGCATGCTGAAGAGGATGCGCTAAACATAGGGATTGGGTGCAGCAACTTGGTAATAATTTATATGTAAATTTGAAACTTATATTAAGACATCTACATTTCATATTTTAACTGTTGGATTATTATTTATAAGACACATGACACTTATATGATTTTTAAAATTTTTTTATAATAGGTGCATTTTTTCCCATCTATGTGGGCATATGGACACCATTTTCGCATATAAAATGTCGATGCTGGAAACATCACACAAGACTGTGGAGTGGAAATCGAGTTCGATCAATCTAGTCGATCTAGCCACCGTGATCAACAACTAGTAAGAGGGATGTTAGGTTACGTCGGAAAGGTACAAGAGATCATTGATGTGGATTTTTCTTCTTTCCAATGTGTTATTTTTAGGTGCAAGTGGTGGGACACCTTTGATCGGAATAATGTAAAGGAAGATCGCGATAGTAGGCCGATATGTATCAACTCTAGAAAGATGTGGGATGAAGCTGCTGAGCCCTATGTTTTCCCTAAACACTGCAACCAGGTGTTTTTCTACCTAGATGTGTTGGATAGGGATTGGTGGTTCATATTGACACATGACCCTATATCAAAACATATTTTTGATAACAATAGTGTTATCATGCCATGCGAACTAGAAGATAATGAGGGTGAGCATGAGAACCGAGAGTGATATGGTACAATATGTGTTATTTCATCAATGTTTATACTTTTTAAGATGATTTTTTCTAAATATTAATGTAATATGTATTTTGAATTAATTGGTAATTTGCATTGTGTTAATGTTAAAATCAATAATTCACTTGATAATTTGGTATTATGTACTTGATCTCAAAAACAATGGCGTACTGTATAAATTAATTCTTTTCTTGTATCCAAAATCATAATAAAATAATGATAATTCTAATTAAGTACAAGAATTTATTTGCATTATTTTCTAAATTTCCTTATGTTACAATAAATCATATTATTCTATATTTATTATTTTACAATTATTTAAAATTTACAAATTTAAAAATTTAAATAAATTCATTTCACATTAATACAATTAAAATTGATTCGGATTTGAATTTTGAAATCCAAATGTAATAAACACATAACCATAAATACAGAGATGCAATGGAAATAACACTTCATTTCATTAATATCAAAGAACTGAAATTTGCTTACAGACAGAATGGAAATAAAACTAGCTAGGGCACTGGTAGCTATCTCTGAGAAGTGATGTGGCGGCTACAGGCCTCTGAACTGAGTTACAATGAGGCTCGAGGGCCTATTTATTATTGAGAAACAATGGAGAACCCTGAACATCCCAAAAACCTAACCCTAGGAGATGAAGCGCCAAAACTATGGGCCCCGTTTGGGTAAATTGGTGTTTCAACTTCCCAGGGACGTAACTTTGGCATACTATCTCCGTTTGACGCACATGATATTTGCTGGAGGTACGATGCCCAAAAAATGTCATTTAGGGCCTTAAAACAACTTCGAAAGTTCAAGACCTGAAAAACTGCTAAAAATAGTAAGTTATGCCGAAACTGAAAAACTGAAAGAGACAATGGTGGGGGCCCAAGTGGAATAGGTGGGTGGCCACCAATATCCACCTGGATAAAAAATTTTACAAATATTTTACATACAATTAGAATTAGAATTAGAATTAGAATTAGAATTATTATAATTAGAATTACAATTTTACAATTTCACGTACAATAACAATTTTAGAATTTTACATATATACAATTACAATTTTACAAATTAAAAAATTACAATTACTATTACAATTTTAGAAATTTACATATATATCATTACAATTACAATTTTAGAATTTTAAATACAATTAGAAATACAAATATTACAAATTTACAATATCATGATCATTTGGTATTTATAAATTAATTAATAAACATCACGTTCATGATAAGCATCGTACAAACATAATATTTGACTAAAAAACACATTCAAAATCACTAACTGCATCATCGTGATCATGATCATCTAACAAAACACAATTCACATTATATATTAACATCATCAATACAACACAAACATCAAATATACATCTCATGATATCACATACACATCTATCTGCAAGCTGCACATTAAATGAACATATCTAACATGACCTAACAACATACACATAATGATGATCACCAACATGTAAATTAAGTACAAATGCAAAATGAACATAAAATACATGGACCATATAATATATATATAACTGAATAATGTTAAAAATATACAACTGTAATATAAATGTCATGGATCAGCCGATGATCGAGCCTCATCTCCATGATGACTGTTGGTAGATGCTACTAGAGGCTCATGCAAATCTAGCACGGCGCAAGGCCGTGAATGATCATGAGATGTCGATGGTACGCTACGCCTCGTAGATTGTCCATCATGTGCTGCGGCTCGCTCGTAACATATGATAGTCCTCGTCAGTCACGTAAAAGCTGTCGTAACTCCTACGACATGCCGCATCAGGATGTACATGTCACACAACATGCCTCTCCACATCTGTAAGAGCCTATCATCAGCCTCTATATCTCTGAAATCAGTGGGGCGGATGTTCGCCTAAAAAAAAAATGCAATGAGTTGGTCGCCCAAATCAATCCTATATCTAGCATCACTCAGATGTCGACCGCGGGCCGGCGCACCAGCAGGAGCAGGTCTCTGATCTGCACCAGCCTCCTGTTGATCCTTGGCAATATCTGGCATCATGCCCTTTGCATCCTCATTAAGATCCACAACTAGATCAGGTGGTGGTGGCGGCATCTGATCCTCCCCATCATAAGAGCCAATGTCTGCAAAATATATACAAGTACACAACAATAATTAGACAATTTAATTACACAATTTAATAAAAAAAAGTTAAGAAAAATGTTAGAATAAATTTAAATAAAACAGTAATATTACCTATATCATTTGGCGGCTTATCATCTTTGAAGAGGATGTTGGCACACCCTCGCAAATCCAACCCCGCATAAGGACAGGGGACCATAATGAAGGGATGCTCAAAAACACTGGCTAGCAACCCTAGTGCATCATTTGATATCCTCGCTGGAAACAAAGTCTCCTCCCTCTTGGGCATCCTCTGCCCCCACATATGCATACGTGCCTCAGTAATCGACCTACGAGGCTGCCGAAGAAAATAAGGCCTCGTCTCTGGAAAACTCTCAAAAAATAAACAAAAAAGCTCTGAAGCAAAAGGGAAGTTGACCCTCCCTTGTGCATGAGCACGACATCTATCTAATGCTATATAGAACTGCCGTAAAAAAATGGAAGACCACATGACAAGTCGTGGCTGTTGTAGTAAAGAATCAACATAATATAAAAGCTGGAAACTAATGTGTTTCCCGTCACTGGTGTCGTGCGAAATGGTCGAAATGATAAGTGAGAGACACTGGACCTCCTCACGACCAAACGCACCAATACGTAACTGTCCTCCGGAGACCTGAAAATTTGAAGGAGACAATATATCTGCTCTAACATATCTCTGGGAGTAAACTAACTGACTCCCTGCCACACTGCCAGCTGGAACCTTAGGGAACGAGGGAAAATCCACCCCTATCCTCGAAAGCCCTGTAATAAAATATACATCCTCCTTAGTGGGTGTGTACCACTGGCTGATACCAAATCGGAAAGCCTGTTGCTGGGCATTCCACCTTCGGATAAGATGTCTCAAAAAACCACTATTGGACTTTAGGGAAGTAACATCCTCATAGAACTTGAGGAGGCCTACCTACCTTAGGAGCCTCTGCGTCGTTGCTGTAATAGGGCGAGGGTACGCATCTCTCTCCCTCTCTCTTGCCTCCCATAGGTGAACCATGTTATATTGTTCCGCCTGTTGTTGTTGTTTTTGCTCCTCTTCTCTCCTTTCACGTCTCTAAATGATTGACATATTAATCACAATTTTTTAATTAAATGAGACATGTATTTACAAATATACATATATAAATATTTTTTGAAAAATAAATAAAACAAGAGCCAGTGCACCAAAAACACAGTCACGCACTAGTAACGGTGCGTCCCTCCACAGAGACGCACCGGCGATGGTGCACATAATGATATAAAAATCACTGGGAGCGGTGCTCCAAAAAATATTTTTAGTGCACCGTTCACTAAGTGCGGTGTCAGGAGGTCGGTGCGCTGACTTCACTATATGCCCCGAGGCTTATAGCTAAGTCAGCACACTGCCCTCCTGCCACCGTACATAGTCGTATGGTGCGGCCAGGTATCCGAGTGCACTGCTCTTTATCGTAAAATTTACAATTACACAGTGCGCCTTTGGAATCTGCCCTGGAACTGGTGCGGATACACTTAGCACTGGTTTACCAACCCGAACCATTGACAATGTCGATTTGCGGTTCCGATGCGGTGTAAAACTTACGTGCCCTGGGGTGGATAATTTGGTCAATGCACCGGGTGGCCACGATTCAACATTGTCAATGGTGCGGCCTGGTAAATGACCACACTGCACTTTTAAATTTTTTTAAAATAACACCGTGCACATCGCAGTACTGCCCCAGAACCAGTGCAGACTCCTTCAGCATCGGGTGCATTGCGGCCTGTAAATTTACAGGAAGCACCGCAAACCGGTGCGAGCCGAACGGCTCGAGCGCACCACGCGACATTTTTTTTTTTTTTTTTTTAATGGTTACTTTCAAGGTTTTTTTAAATTCTAATCCGCTAAAAGGTTTAATTATGGAAAAAAAGAAAAATACCTATACATTTACCCGTCAAGGAGGCATATTGGGTATACAATTTAAAAAAGAAAATTTGTCCACTGTTTTATAAAATTCAAGCTGGAGATTGGTGGCAATGTACAACAACATTGCGTGCAATAAGTGCAATGGGAGCACGGATGTCAGTGCGGCTCAAGCAAGGATAACTTGCACCGGTGCTTGAGAGCTCTATAGCACTGACAAAAGTGAAAAATGTAATTTTTTGGCCGTAATTTTTTTATTTATTTAACCCTTTTCCGGTGCGCCAGGTTTTTACTGGAGTACCGGTGCGTTGTCATAATGCTGCACTAGGCTCTTTCTGTTTAAGAAAGATTTTAGGAGGCACCGGGGCAGCGTAATTGTGCTGCACTGGTGCTCTACAGTAACATCACGCACCGGTAACGGTGTCGGGTGAAACAATGATTTCTGCATTTTTTTGGCCGTAATTTTTTTTTTATTTAACCCTATTCCAGTGCGCGGGGTTTTTACTGGAGTACCGGTGCGTTTCCTGTATGCCGCGCCGGGCTCTTTCTGTTTTTGCACGCTTTTAGGAGGCACCGGGGTAGCGTATTTTTAAAGCACTGGTGTTCTACAGTAATATGACGCACTGATAACAGTGTCCGGTGAACCAATGATTTCTGCGGGTTTTTGGCCGTAATTTTTTTATTTTATTTAACCCTATTCCGGTGAGCGGGATTTTTGTTGGAGTACCGATGCATTGTCTATATGCCGCACCGGGCTCTTTCTGTTTTTGCGTGCTTTTAGGAGGCACCGGGGTGGTGTAGTTTTAAAGCACTAATGCTCTACAGTATCATGATGCACCAGTAACAGTGTCCGGTGAACCAATGATTTCTGCGGTTTTTTGGCTGTAATTTTTTTTTATTTAACCCTATTCCGGTGCGCGACATTTATGCGGACCCCGATGTGTTTCCATCATTCCGCCCCTGGAATTTTATGTTCCGCTTGATTTTATGATGCACCGGGGCATGGGGATTTCACGCACCGGGGCTCTACATTAACCTGACGCACCGGTAACGGTGCCCGGTGAACCAATTATTTCTGCGGTTTTTTGGCCGTAATTTTGTTTGTTTTAAACCCTTTTCCTGTGCGCAGAATTTATGGGGATCCTGGTGCGTTTATTTCATTCTGCATCGGGATGTTTATGTTCCGCACACTTTTTATGAGGCACCGAGGTTGACGATATGACACGCACAGGCGCGGTTGCTAAATTAGCACCGGGAGGGTGTGTATGGAGCGCACTATTTCCGGTGTGCCAATGTTTTATGACGTTTTTTTGCCGTAATTTTTTTTATTTAACCATCCACCAGTGCGTGTGTTTTGTGGGTGCCCCGGTGTGTTTCATTTATTCCACACCGGGTGGTATATGTGTGGTCGACATGTAAAGCACCGGTGCTCTACAGAAATAAAATGCACCGAGCGTGTGTGTATGGAGCGCACGGTGTCCGGTGTGCCAATTTTTGTAATTCACCGGTGCGTTGTCATATTGAATACACCGGTGCGTTTTAGGTTGATAAGAGCACCAGAAGAAATACATCCGCAAAAACCTCCGCCCGCCAACCTCCTCTAGGATCCTCTGCTAGAAACGGACGTCTGGGGTATTTTTCTGTGGGGTTTCTCAAAAACATCCGCTAGAGGGTCTTTTCCTTGTAGTGATATAAGACTCATTCACATGTCCTTTCAAATATTATAGCCTCCACCATATCACATTAAAATTATTTTTGTGCAATAAAACGCATATTGCATGAAAATAATTTTCATGCAATACATAGAAAAATGCCCAATTTTTTTCAAAACTATTCCAAATTTCCTTTACCTTTTCCTAAATTTGTTTTCCATAGGTAAAGACACTTCTTTAGGACCCTTAGACTTCTTCAAAATATCATAAACATATATAAAAGCCTTAGAATAGAATTAGTTTTAGTGCATCAGAGGAGATTTAGACTCCTACCCAAAGTATCTTGAAATGGATGGTTATGCATACAAAGGATTGATGCCTTATTTATTTATCAATGCAAACTTCAAAACCAGGTATAGTAAGTTAGGTTTCCAAGATATTATGGAATTCCATCTTGAATTATTTTATCTCATTATTAAATAATTTTAATGTTGTAAATTTACTTCCTAGCCTTAGAGGAAAAATAAGCCTCTTAACTTAATAGGTTGATAAGCCTTGAATAGGAAAAAGTATTTTATGAATACACTAACAATTGCATACAATTGATGGGGACACCCTCCAACATACTTAAGTAAACTAACAACTCACATTGTAATAGACCCATGAATATAAGTATAAATTCATTATCCCCTGATCGGGGCGTTGGTCGATGGGATGTTGGAGGTTGGGGTGGGGAGCCTGCTACCCCACCACCTCCCACAACATTTAAAATCAGGGGTGGCATGGTCAACCATCCCCATGCAACACACATGCAAAATGTATACACTAATATTCATTCCTAAGACAGTCTTTACTTTGTTCAATTATTTTGAGAAGGGAGACCTTGTTCTCTTGATTTTTTGGTATGTTTGGGCTTCTCCCCTACTGTAGTTGGAAAAATTCCCTTGGGTGTCTGACAGAGCAAGGTTAGTGTGTGGCGAAAAAAATGCGAAGCTATAGTGTAGTCAATGGGCTTTGTTGATCAGGTGCTAAAAAATATGCTAAAAAACGAAAGTTATCAGAATGGTGTGAAACTTGAGAAACCGCGTAGATCTCGTCATTCTGAATCCGATGCGACTCGTTTCATGGAAAACTGACACCATATGCTCCCAGAAACATGTTCTATTCGTTTTCCCAAACAAGCAAATTTTCAAAAAGGGACGGTTGATTAGGAAAAAAATTGGGCGAGTGGCAGGCTACCATGTGGCCTCTTCGGGTCGGTTGAAAGTCAAAATTTTGGGCCTACCACTACTTAACAAGTGGTATGCTCGGATTGGTTCTGGTTTGGAGAATTTCCATTGGTTGGGATGGTGGCCAACCACATGCTACCATGTGGCCCAATCGGAGGCCACCACATGGCAGTATGGGGGCCACAATTTTTTTTTTTTAATGCCAAACTACACCTCTGCGGAATCGAACTCTGAACCTCGCATCAAATAGCGCCACGCCCTAACCACATGGGCTACACTATTGCTTGTTAAAAAAATATGGCCAAAACACTATATAAACATTTCTTTGGCAGAGGTTTGGGGTAAGGGGCCAAGGCTTAGCCCCGACCCCCCCATATTACACCATACAACCAAGGGCGTGACCTTAGCTCCGAAATTTTTTATTATTTTATTATTATTATTATTAATTTTTTTTTTGACCATAATGTAATGTGTTTAAAATCGGATTTTAGGTGCTATTATGCATTTTAATGATCTGACAATTTCACCCAAAATTCCATAAATTTGTTGCTCGGTTAGCTGAAATCAAGGCAAATTTGTAGGACGTTTCCAGATTTTGGGGAATTTGTGGTGTGGTTAGCAGCAAAACTAGGGAGGGTCATAAATTCTTCAGTTTTTGACCAATTTAGGAGAAAAAAGAGGCTAGACAGGCATTTTTGGGTGTTTTGGAGTTGATGGAACAAGTTTTGAAGCAATTTGAGCACTGTAAACGTATGTGATCACCATTTTGAGCATAATGAAAGAGGGCCAAGCCATTGGAAGTTGAACCAAGGAGACGTAGCCCAGGAGGGGTGAAATCCTTCATCATTTGCTATGTTGTGGTTATTTTTATGGTGTATTTGTCTGTTGTTTTTGTTATTTCAGAGTTTTAAATTTATGATTTAAGTGTTTTAAAATTTAACATAAATGCTCATAAAACTTAGTTTTTTAACACTTGCAACTTACAAACCCTTAAGCACATTTTAATTAAGATCTCATATAGATCAAGTTTGGTATCAAAGCTTTGGTTTTCATGTTTTTGCGAGGATTTAATTTTTTGCAAGTATATGTGATTCTTACAAGGTTGAAGCTTAAGAGAGGAGAAAGAAATCTTGTGGTTGCAAGTCCTCAAGTAAGGTCAAGGAAAAGGAGAGCAAGTTTGCCACAATATCCACCACAAATTCTTTCTCAAATTGTTGTTGAAGCTTCAAAAGTATGTCACATGAAGGAGAGCCTGAAAATATGTCAAAGGATGAAAAAGCCTTCAGGAAATAATTCTTTGATATGACAAGCATGGTGAAATTTATTTACGAGGAGCGAAGCACAAGGATGCAAGGTGAGAGCTCCAATATTCCAAAGGGAGACAAGTCTTCAAAAGGAGAATAAGGAGATGGAGACAAGCCTCCAAAAGGTAATGGGAATGGTGACAAACCACCTTTGACACCACCATTCTCCTCAGCACCATTTTCACCATCATCTTCTTCCACAACAAGCCCTTCATAAACACCTCCACTTTCTCCAAAAGGTCATGGTAAAACTCCATTTTTAAAGCTTTACATTAAGTTTGATTTTCCTATGTATGATGGAGAGGTAGATGCTGAAATATTATAAAATTGGGTATGTCAGCTTGAAGTGTATTGTAGGATACAAAGAATCAAGGATGATGACACCAAGATTAAGCTCGCTTCACTAAGATTGGAAAGTGCAACTCTTGTTTGGTGGGAAGAAAAAACTAAATAGGACATGAATAAACATGGTAAGGTCTTAACCTCTTGGAGTGATTTTGTTGTTGCCTTAAGGAGACAATTTTATCCATTAGCATACATGAAAAAGGATATAATGGATTGGAAAAAATTTAGGCAAGGTAAAGGACAAAATGTGCAAAGCTATACTCAAGAGATTAGGAGAAGAGAACTAATTTTGGGTGAAGATTTAACATCACAAAGAACTTTGCAAAAGTACATTGGAGGTTTGAATAGTTTCCTAAGACATACTATTATCATTTTTAATCCTTCAAATTTAGATGAAGCATGTGTACATGCCACACATCTAGAGGCAAGAGGGAAACATGTTTCAAAGGAGACAAGTGAGGATACATTTGAGTCTGAAGAGAAAGGAAAGGGTAAATTCAAGGGTAAAGGTAAGAATAATGCTTCCATCAAGATGGAGAAAGAAAAACTCACATGCAGACACTGTTCCAAATATGGGCATGATGAGTATCATTACTGGAAACTTCATCCAGAGATGAGACCCAACAAGCTTAAAAACAATAATAAGGAGAAGACAAATGCTACAATAACACATGATTTAGGTTCTAATTCTAGAGATGAAACAAAGATCATGGCAATTGGTTTGAAAGGTAAGGACATTACAAGTACTAGTTTTTCAAGTTGTCAAAATAGTACTCAAGATGAGAAAACTAGAATTGAAATTTTCCGTGTTAGAGTTATTTCAAAGCATACCAAGGTTGACACCCTATTTGATAGTGGTTCACAAGAAAATCTTATTTCAGAAGACTTAGTCAATAAGTTTAATTTAGAAACCATTCCTAATCCAAGACCTTATCCTTTAGGTTGGATATGTAAGAATGCAAATTTGCAGGTGATGAGGAAGTGCATACTTATATTTGAAATCACTACAAAATTTCTTGATGAAGTTGAAATTGATGTTGTTCCACTTGATATTTCGGGTATTTTTTTGGGTAGCCCATATCTTTATGATAGGAGAGAAATATTTCATTTCCATGAGAATAAGTATCACGTTTTCAAGAATGGGATTGCGTACATTGTTAGAGTGTATAGTAAGAAGATGAGTTTGTCTCTTATGCGTGTTGAGCAAATGAAGAGAATTATGAATGCTAGGAAAAAATTTTCTTTGTTAATGTTCAAGCTTGAAGATGTTGTGAATGAGGCTTTTCAAGGTGATGCATCAAATGAAAATTCTGATTTTATTAAGGTTGCTAATGGTTGTGATAAGATTTTTCAAGATTCTAACATATTTCCTCCAAAAAGAGGTCAACAAGATGTGGTAAAATTGTAGAAGCATGCATCATTGTTGAGCAGTGATGTGAACAAGATGTCAATGTAAGAGAGTGCAAAGATCAAAGAGAAAGCGTCAAAGCAATTTGATAAAGAGGGAATTGGGTTAAAAGTTTCTTCTTGTAGGTTTCACAATATATTTTCCTTGAAATGGGATGCTTCATGGCGATGGCGATCACATTTGGTTGAGAGTTGAGCCAAGCACAAGGCAAGACATTCTAAACATCGTCATGTTGACAGTATTCAAGGTGAGAAGAATTCTAACTTTATTAAGTTTCCTTTGATTGATGACCAAGGAGGGAATATGTTTGTTTCTTCAAGGACAATTTGATGTTCTTCAAATTATGGTAAATTGTAGCAAGATGGTATCTACAACAGTAAGATAGGGTCTCCAAAATCAAGGAAAAATATCAATTTTCATGAAAATATCAAATTATTGAATTCAGGAAAATTCCAGTGGATTGAGATTGGAATGGTGAGGGGTTTGTACCCTCATCCAAATGTTCAGTAATGAATGATATTTCGGGGTCCAAAGGCCTCTAGTGGGGAGGTCTGATAAAAATATGCTCGACCACATATATCTTGTCGTTTTGAATCCGGCACAACTTATTTCATGGAAAACTGACACCGTATGCTACCGAAAACACGTTCTGTTCATTTTCCCAAATATGTAATTTAAAAAAAAATGACAATTGATTAGGAAAGAATTTGGGCCAGTGGCAGGCTTCCACGTGGCCTCTTCTTGTTGTTTAAAATTCAAATTTTTGGGCCTATCACTGCCTGACAAGTGGCAAGTCCTGATTGGTTCTGGTTTGGCGAATTTCCATCGGTTGGGATGGTGGCCAACCACATGCTATCACGTGGCCCAACCAGAGGCCACCACGTGGCAACACGGGGGCCACCAAATTTTTTTTGAATGCCAAACTGCACCTCCACAGAATCAAACTCTGAACCTCGCATCAAGCAACACCACACCCTAACTGCATGGGCTACGTGGTTGCTTGTTAAAACATATGGCCAAAACACTATACAAACATTACATTGGCAAAGGTTTGGGGTAATGGGCCAGGGTGTAGCCCCAGCCCCCCCATAATACACCATACAACCAACAGAGTGGAACCAAGGGCATGATCCAACAATTTCACTCGGAATTCTGGAAATTTATTGCTCGATTAGCTGAAATCAGGGCAAATTTGTAGGACGGTTCCAGATTTTGGGGAATTTATGGTGTGGTTAGCAAAAAAACTAGGGAGGCTCATAACTTCTTCATTTTTTTACCAAATTGGGAGAATAACGAGGCTAGAAAGGCATTTTTAGGTGTTATGGAGTTGATGGAACAAGTTTTGAAGCCATTTGAGCACTGTAAATGTATGTGATCACCATTTTGAGCATATGAAAGAGGGCCAAGCCATTGGAAGCAAACAAGGAGACATAACCTTGGAGGTGTAAACTCATTCATCATTTGCCGTGTTGTGGTTATTTTTATGGTGTATTTGTCTGTTGTTTCTGCTATTTCAGAGTTTTAAATTTATGCTTCATGTGTTTAAAAATTTAACATAAAGGCTCATAAAACTCAGTTCTTAACACTTGCAATTTACAACCCCTCAAGAAAATTTTCATTAAGATCTCATGCAGATCATTTGTATTAGGCTTGGACATTGCTCTTTTGTTATGGATTTGAATTGACTTGTGCCTGCATGCAAGGAAACTTTGATCATGGGTTTGGTGGACCTCGACACAGGCTTTGGCAGTTGAAATATTATCAGGAGATAAACTTTGGGCATGCAGGGGTTGAAAATATTAGGATTCCTGCAATTTCATTGGAGTTGGATGTTTTAGGAGCTTGTGGCATTAGCCTTTCTTCAACGTGCACATATTTTCGAGTTCAGGTTTAGAGGAATGGTCAATTCAAGGTATTTGTCTACTCTTCTAGTTCAATAATTTCATTCTCTAGTTTTGTTTCTAGTTGGTGGATGTTGGTTTGCCTTGTTTTTAGCTCAATTGGGTTAGGTAGCAACCTTGCAGTGTCTCATGGCAAGAATTAGTCCCTTCTAGGAATATTTCATATGCCATACCTTTTCATTTGTTTACCTATGCTTATTGGTCTTTTCTACCTTGGATTCCTAGAAACCCCTAGTTTTTTCTTTTCCCTGGCTTTCTTAGTCTTCATCCTCTAAGTTCTTGGTTATTATCAACCCATATTTACTATATATTTCTCTTTTGGTGTAATATGCCCCAAAAATTAGTGCACAAACGTTGGGGGGATGGCAGGAGAGGACCTCAAGGCAGGTTATGTGCCCAATCTCAAGCCAAGGATGCTGCAACCATCGTCTATTCTGCCACCCCCTTGAAATTCACGAAGAAATTTGCCAACTTGAACCCCTCACCGCCAACGAACAATAATATTATCTTAAATCCAAGAGGAGGTAGGAAATTGGGTTCCTAACCCTACCCATATCAAGGGAAGACAGATCCAATACCTGAACTCCATCACCCTTCATTGGCAGATGAATTTTTTTTTGGGAAAGGTCTTGAAGGAGAAGCATGCATATGAAAATGATATCATCTCTTCTTTGAATGAAATAAAGCGGGTGCAATGATATAAATGCTCATGTATTTCTAGTCTAGATGCCCAACTAGCTCACCTTGAAACACATCTTCAGTGTGACCTAAAGCCTCTTGCTCCAATCGATAAAAGTGCTAAGTACCCATCCCCAATCATTTCTTCATAATATTGATGTCATGATATGCCTCTTCACAATTATTTTATTTCTTTTTGTAGTCCAATATATGGTAGTTTCCAATAGTTTCTAAGTATCATATGTTTTTATTCTGCATTACCTAAACTCTAGTTAATGGTTAAAAAATCTAGTTTCCTTAGAGGCGAATTAAGACCGAAATTTGCAAGAACGATGATATTTTACCTTATGTATGATAAAATTTTGAGGCAATACAATTTTAATTCAAAAGAAAAAGTATGAATTCATTAACAAAATTGTAAAGAAAACATTCGATTATCATCAAATGTACCTTAAAGAAAAGGATCTCCTACCAATTTACCACACACTCTCTTCCAAAACAAAACCACAACCTACAACACTCCACTTCTCATAACAATCATCATACAATAATAGA
Source organism: Pinus albicaulis (assembly GCA_034641835.2). Classification (NCBI taxonomy): domain Eukaryota; kingdom Viridiplantae; phylum Streptophyta; class Pinopsida; order Pinales; family Pinaceae; genus Pinus; species Pinus albicaulis. The sequence continues at coordinate 1,756,475,853 of CM076578.1, read as the reverse complement.
CTCAAATGGGTTTTGGGGAAAAAATTTAAGAGTAATACCTTGCTACCTTTATTAGCCCCTCTAACTTAAAAGATATCGACCAATGAAACTTTATCCTCGGCTTGAAGCCTTATACTTAAATGAGGACGTATCAATCCAATGTTTTAGAAAATAAATCTTGGATTCCATTGAGTAGATGCGTATACCCATGAGTAAATATATTTTGATCATAAATTTGAATGTTTTGTGAAGACTAGTATTGAATAACCATGAGTCCAAAGCATAACATACCGAACCCCCTAAGTCATCTTAAAGAGGTGGGGTTATAAATTTTCAATTTTATTTACTCAAAACATACCCCACTTGTTATGTCTCAATTGTATTCTACTAGTTGATACCTTACCAATGATATAACCCCACTTCTTAGGTATCCATCATATTTTTCTCATCAAGAGTTTCCAAATTACATCACCCATATGATCAATATTACCTTATTTGTTCACATTAATCCTACGAAAGAAGTGGAATTTGTACCATGATATAAAATTTCATCCAAATCTAAGTTTTGGGCACAACATTATGTCGTTGTGAAGATTTTCCCTTCCAAGTGCCATGTTAGCATCTCTACCATTTCCATGCATCAAACAAATGGCAGTCCCCTTGCCCGTGTATCATCATCATACATTTCTACATCAACAATATTTTAAAACACGTGGCAGTCCTCTACCTATGTGTCACCACTACACATGGCTACATCCTTACTATACATGTCAAAGACACTCCCCCTTGCTTTTGAATTTAGGATTTTTCCTGAAGTTCCCATAATAATAAATTCAAGATTTCCAAAATTTTGGATGTGTTTAGGATTTACAAAACATCCAAATGAATCAAAATATGAAATTTCATTTATTCACCATAGTCAACAAGTTGTCCCACTGGAAACTAAGATCTAGGAATTTCTAAAAGTCATGTTCAATTGAATTTTCCAAATTTCCAAATCTCCACTATCCAAAGATTTTACACTTCATGTCACCTCCATGAGACTACCACCCGACCTTCACCTCATTACCAAAGTTCCTCTAGTCTATGGCACCTCATGCCACATCATAATAATCAATGTAGGTCAAATTATTTCCTATCCAAATATATGGATTTTAATTTTTTTGGATTTGGAAAAAAATCCATTATGCCCCATTTCAAAATTATCCATATTTTTGAACTTGCAAATTCCACATCACCTACCATGGAATGCATCGCATTGGCTACCACATTGACTCTTACATACCAAGTTCATAAGATCACCATGCTATGTTAGTGTCACATCAGCATGACACATCATCCAATTAGTTTACATGCCAATTAGTATGACACAGCAACATACCACATCATCATTTTCCTACTTGTAGGGCCCAAAGTGCTCACCTAGACTCCCCTTATCCTCCTCATGGCTTGTTATGTTAGCATCTAACATTTGTATTTTTCCAAAAGTTTGTCTCTGTAACTTTTCTGGATCACCAAATCCTTAACAACCTTGATGTTCCTCCTTACAAAATTTCTCTACTTGTGGTTTCACCATATGACCCATCCTTCATTCAAGTTTTTGTTCAATTCCATGTACGAAATCTCGTGGATACTTAGATATCCAAATCTTGACAAATTTTAGATTCTTGGTCCTAACATATGAAAAACATGCTAACATTGTATGGGGCTCTTAATAGAATCTATATCCCAATAGACTCTAGATCCTTGGTCTTGTCACTTGAAAAACCTTGGAATTCATGTCTTTGTTAACTAAGGGTTCTATTGAACATGTCATCGACCACTGGGAAGACTAAGGAAAAATGTTGAAAATTTGAAGCTAGTCCAATTAACATATTTTAACCAATGGAAATGGAAAGAAGGTGCCCATCAACTAAAAATTCTATTAACTTGGTCATTAGCCGCTAAAATAACTTAAGAACCAATTCCAATAGCTTGAGGCTAGTTTAGTTAATGGACTCTATACATAATCCCCCTTCTGAGTGAACTAGCCACTCTTCTTAACCAGAATAAACATAAGGCTTATAAATCACTATAATAGCTACTAAAGGATAACATCATGGCCTATTTCCAGAAGAGGCTCAGTCCCTTAAGGAAAAAACATCAAGAGACCTCTAAAGTCTTCTTATCCCTAAAATAAGGATACCTTGCAACTTATTAGTAGTCATGTAAGAATGCGACATAGATGTTCAATCCCACAACTGGCCTAGTAAAAATCCATTCACATTCACTTAGAATCCAAACAAGCCCACATCAAGCCCTTCAATAGGATTCCACCATTCAAGAGCTCTACGATGAAATTTTTAACATTTTACATAAAATTTTTAGTGAATACATCTTTCTTTTGATTCCTCACCTTATAATCAAGGTTTTTACTCATCCATCTCGGTCTCTGTGATCAATAGGACACTCTGATAATAAACAATAGGGTTCAGAGCTTATTTCGTCTATCTAAGGCAAATGTGAATCCCTTAGTTAAGACTCACTAAGATCCTTACACAACCAACCATCCATCATGGTTGTCCAAGAGGACAAGGCGTTAACCTCCCCTATCTTTTTAGTAATAAAAAAATTCTAGAAAAAGGGTGTAGTACTACCATAGGAATTAATAAGAACTAGGACTAAAAAATATATTAGTCGCATGCTTTGATTATGCATAACACATCATGATAACATATTAAGGTCCATAGGGAAGCATATGAATATCACACAATCATCGTATCCAAATTTACCACTTCATACCATGATCATGTATCACATAAACTAGAATATCTATTCATCAAGAAAGCACTTAAATGTACATAGCTTATCAATTACATTTCTATTTCAATGAATAATATTTACATCATAGATTTAAATTCCACAAGGGAACTTATATTATGAGAATCAAATGCAACTTGCAACTAATTAAAGGTGAGCCATGATCCACCCCACCACATGCTCAATTGTTTGTGCTATCCTCACAGTTGGTCACCCCTAAGCTAGAACAAGAAGCCATGAGGGAAGTTCTCACTCAACATTATAGGGTGGAGCCATGAAGGTAATTTTCCTTCATTTAGTGAAACTCATAATTTCTCTTGAAATCCTTCTAAGCCTAGAGTATGCCTAACTATTATGGGTGTTTTCTTAGTTGTTTTTCATAATAGACACCCAAAGGGAAATTTCCTGCCAGACTTTCAATGGTGTAAGGATGAAGGCAATTCTCCTTCATCCACATAGAAATTAGTATGATGCATTTCAACTTGTTGAGATAAGGCCTATTAGCATTCACAACTTGCCACTATAGGATTTCACAACATAAAGGAAGTCCTTCACTGGCCCAAAAGTTGCTTGGTACACCCCCCTTATTAGAGTTTTTCTTGGCTATATCAGATAAGTTCCTTAATAATTTATGGCCCTATAGCTCATTTTAAATACATTGACTTCTCTCACCAAATTCAGAAGATTATAGTCTTGTACGAGTTATTGTGTCTCTGTCTCTCTCTCTACTTTTCATTCTCAAATGAAAATCTTCTAGTTAAACCCCAAACGTATCAAAATGGATACTATACCCACACCTTGGATGATATTCTCTCTCTCTCTAATTTTCGTGGTAAAATGAAAATATTCTAGATAGACCCCAAAAGTATCTAAATGGATACTATACCCATACCTTGGATGATATAGTTGGTGTGTAGCCCAACTACTTGCATAAATATAGAAGTTAACACCACATCCTTCCCACTAGATATTTTCTTGGGAAAGTTGGAAATCTTTAAATTTATGAATATTTGGTTTAGAAAATAAATTTATTCTCAAGGGTTGATTCTGTTGCTCCCTTTTTGTTAGCTTCCCTTCCCTCTCATAACTTATCATAGTTTGTATCAATGCTCCACCTCTTCATCACTTGTTATTAAAATATAACTATAATTTTTTTGGATCTTTTAACCCATTACATTTACATGCTCATATAGGCATCATTAAAATAATAATTTCAATTATAATATTTGTGGGGGTTAAAGGCTAGGGTGTTACACAAAGACTCTAAAACCTTCTCATCTGGATTTACATCATGTGGGCTTATATTTGTGGATTCAAGTTATCCAAAGACTAGTAAATTACTAAAAACATGTAACGGTTGTCACATGCTTGGCATGAGTCTCATCCTCGTATGCACATATAAGTTTAGGAACAAGAATTACAAGAAATAATTCAACTCTTACAATATTTCCACAAAGATAAGGTTGATTATGACCTTCAAACATACATTCCCCTTCAATATCATCCTCAAACCATAACCAATATTCATTCTTTTAAAGAGAATGAGGGAGTAAGAGACCTTCTCACAACTTTCCATTAATGCAACACTTCACCAACTTATAATTTGGTCACATAGCCACATATTAATCATTAGAGAAAATTTTCTCCAAAAATTGGGCATACTAAGGAAATTATAAAATAATAAGTTGTGTATGGCACATCAAAGCTATAAATGCCAAATCACATTTCCATATAAGCTAGACTAATAATGAAAGCTAAAGGTAATAATGAGAATTTTAAACCCATGAGGTTTAGATTAGTTGGTTTGTGTGAGTTTTAGTCCCTACAAGGTCATAGGTTCAAATCTCATGGGGAGGGGTTGAGGATGGAAGCCATTTTTGGGAATTAAACTTCCCAAGGGGCATCTAGGCCTTACTGAGCCTCACACAATCTAGGTGATAAGAATCCCATTGTAGGTTGATCATTATTCTTCCATCCAATAAATAGGCTAGCCCTGACCTGAGCTCAACCTAGCCACAAATAATAATAATAATAATGAGAAGTTTAAATTCTTGTTCATAAACAAAAAATGATAATACATATCTATTAATTTTATGTAATATAAAAATAGAAGGAATAATATATCATTAATATATGATAATAATAATTTATAATATAATTACAACACAATAATATATTATAAAATAATATCAAATGTATAGTATACTCATAATATAATATCAATTATTAATTATAATATAATTATACTATGACTATTTAAAAAAAAGTAAGTTCAACTATTTCCTTAAAAATTAAAGCATAATACATAGGCACACATGGTTTGGAATATTAGCTAACAAGAAAAAAACACAAAGATATACTTTCTTATTAATCCTGGAAAAACATAGAGAGAAGTCTTTATGCATGCTAGACATAGGAAAAAAAACCATATGGACCTACCTTGAAAGAGAAACTACGTAAAAGAGTTCAAAAAACAAAATTACTAGCGGTCAAGAGGCCCTACTTTAGAGGAAACCAAACTGATAATTTATAAGTTCGTAAAACAAAATGATAGATAATATATAATATTGTTTTGAAAATAAAAACACCATGAAAGATCAGAAATTGAAGAGGAGTGTTGCAAGTTTCTTCCTTACAAGAGGATTGGAGGACAACTGGAGTGTCCTTAGAGGATTCAAGAATTTCAACTTGAATTTTTCCACTATGATTTCTAAACATCCAAGTGAGCAGAGTAATTAGGAGACAATTTAACTTTTCTACCAACTCCAAATGGTCATAGATTCCCTTCCAATAATTTTCTTTAAATGATGAAGCACGGGCCACAAAATCGTTTGTTTTCCAATATTATTGTGTGGTGGAATTCTTTTCACTAGTACAACTCAAACCTATATCCATGAGAAAGTCAGCTATCCTCCTCAATTAAATGTATTAAAATTCTAACCCTATCCTCAATTGCATTCATGTGTCTATGGAGGCTATGTGAAATATTTCTAAGGTAGATCGAAACAACAATGGTTTCATCTACTTCAGCCTTGTTTTGACACATGGGGAGTTTTACCTTTATGTGTAGACCGAGGGGACATGGTGCTGAAAGGATAATAGAATAAAGCTAAATTTTTAGAATGAAGACAAAATAATAAAATCAAACAAATAATCCAAAGATTAAAGAGTAAATATGGAATGTTACCTCTGTGGTTTCCTTTAAACCAAGAGATTTTTCCATTATGAGATGGCATGATCATGTAGAAGGATTGTGATTACAATTTGATTTCCCACACATGTCCAAAGGCAACCGATTTGAATCATTATTCCTGCCACTGTAGTTTTCTTCATTTCCCTTGGTAAGCCATGAATGCATCATAATTCTCTCCTTTCCACTTTGTGCATAATTCTCTCTGAACCCCCTAAGTCATCTTAAAGAGGTGGAGTTATAAATTTTCAATTCTATTTACTCAAAACATACCCCACTTGTCATGTCTCAATTGTATTATACTAGTTGATACCTTTCCAATGGTATAACCCCACTTATTAGGTATCCATCATATTTTTCTCATCAAGAATTTCCAAATTACATCACCCATAGGATCAATTTTACCTTAGTTGTTCACATTAATCCTACGAAAGCAATGGAATTTGTACATGATATAAAATTTCATCCAAATCTAAGTTTTGGGCACAACATTATGTCATTGTGAAGATTTTCCCTTCCAAGTGCCATGTTAGCATCTCTACCATTTCCATGCATCAAACAAATGGCAGTCCCCTTGCCCGTGTGTCATCATCATACATTTCTACATCAACAATATTTTATAACACGTGGCAGTCCTGTACCTATGTGTCACCACTACACATGACTACATCCTTACTAGACATGTCAGTGACACTCCCCCTTGCATTTGAATTTAGGATTTTTCCTTAAGTTCCCATAATAATAAATTCAAGATTTCCAAAATTTGGATGTGTTTAGGATTTAAAAAACATCCAAATGAATCAAAATATGGACTTTCATTTATTCACCATAGTCAACAAGTTGTCCCTCTGGAAACTAAGATCTAGGAATTTCTAAAAGGCATGTTCAAATGAATTTTTCAAATTTCCAAATCTCCACTATCGAAATATTTTACACTTCATGCCACCTCCATGAGACTACCACCTGACCTTCACCTCAGTACCAAAGTTCCTCTAGTCTATGGCACCTCATGCCACATCATAATAATCAATGTAGGTCAAATTATTTCCTATCCAAATATACAGATTTTAATTTTTCTGGATTTGGAAAAAAATCCATTATGTCTCATTTCAAAATTATCCATATTTTTGAACTTGCAAATTCCACATAACCTACCATGGAATGCATCACATTGGCTACCACATTAACTCTTACATACCAAGTTCATCAGATCACCATGCCATGTTAGTGTCACATCAACATGCCACATCATCCAATATTGGTTTACATGCCATTTAGTGTGACAAATCAACATACCACATCATCATTTTCCTACTTGTAGGGCCCAAAGTGCTCACTTAGATTCCCCTTATCCTCCTCATGGCTTGTTATGTTGGCATCTAACATTTGTATTTTTCCAAAAGTTTGTCTCTGTAAATTTTCTTGATCTCCAAATCCCCAAAAACCTTGATGTTACTCCATACAAAGTTTCTCTACTTGTGTTTTCACCATATGACCCATCCATCATTCAAATTTTTGTTAAATTCCATGTACGAAATCTCGTCGATACTTAGATATCTAGATCTTGACAAATTTTAGATCCTTGGTCCTAACATATGAAAAACACGCTAACATCGTATGTGGATCTTAATATAATCTATATCCCAATAGACTCTAGATCCTTGGTCTTGTCACTTGAAAAACCTTGGAATTCATGTCTTTGTTAACTAAGGGTTCTATTTACCATGCCATCGACCACTAGGAAGACTAAGGAAAAATGTTGAAAATGTGAAGCTAGTCCAATTAACATATTTTAACCAATGGAAATGGAAAGAAGGCGCCCATCAACTAAAAATTCTATTAACTCGGTCATTAGCCACTAAAATAAATTAAGAACCAAATCCAATAGCTTGAGGCTAGTTTAATTAATAGACTCTATACATAATCCCCCTTTTGAGTGAACTAGCCACTCTTCTTAACCAGAATAAACATAAGGCTTATAAATCACTATAATACTTACTAAAGGATAACATCATGGCCTATTTCCAGAAGAGGCTCAGTCCCTTAAGGAAAAAACATCAGGAGACCTCTAAAGTCTTCTTATCCCTAAAATAAGGATACCTTGCAACTTATTAGTAGTCATGTAAGGATGCGACATAGATGTTCAATCCCAGAACTGGCCTAGTAAAAAGCCATTCACATTCACTTAAAATCCAAACAAGCCCACATCAAGCCCTTCAATAGGGTTCCACCATTCAAGAGCTCTACGATGAAATTTTTAAAATTTTACATCAAATTTTTAGTGAATACATCTTTCTTTTGAGTCCTCACCTTATAATCAAGGTTGTTACTCATCCATCTCGGTCTCTGTCAATAATAGGACACTTTAATCACAAAAAAATAGGGTTCAGAGCTTATTTAGTCTATCTAAGGAAAACCTAAATCCCTTAGTTAAGAATCACTAAGATCCTTACACAACCAACCATCCATCATGCTTGTCCAAGAGGATAAGGTGTTAACCTCCCTTGTCTTTTTAGTAATAAAAAAATTCTAGCAAAAGGGTGTAGTACAACCATAGGCATTAATAAGAACTAGGACTAAAAAATATATTATTCCCATGCTTTGATTATGCATAACACATCATGATAAAATATTAAGGTCCATAGGGAAGCATATGAATATCACACTATCATCGTATCCAAATTTACCACTTCATACCATGATCATGTATCACATAAACTAGAATATCTATTCATCAAGAAAGCACTTAAATGTACATAGCTTATCAATAACATTTCTATTTCAATGAATAATATTTACATCATAGATTTAAAGTCCACAAGGGAACTTATATTATGAGAATCAAATGCAACTTGCAACTAATTAAAGGTGAGCCATGATCCACCCCACCACAGGCTCAATTTTTTGTTCTATCCTCATAGTTGGTCACCCCTAAGCTAGAACAAGAAGCCATGAGGGAATTTCTCACTCAACATTATAGGGTGGAGCCATGAAGGTAATTTTCCTTCATTTAGTGAAACTCATAATTTCTCTTGAAACCCTTATAAGCCTAGAGTATGCCTAACTGTTATGGGTGTTTTCTTAGTTGTTTTGCATAATAGACAGCCAAAGGGAAATTTCCTGCCAGACTATCAATGGTGTAAGGATGAAGGCAATTCTCCTTCATCCACATAGAAATTAGTATGATGCATTTCAACTTGTTGAGTTAAGGCCTATTAGAATTCAAAAATTGCCACTATAGGATTTCACAACATAAAGGAAGTCCTTCACTGACCCAAAAGTTGCTTGGTACACCACCCTTATTAGAGTTTTTTTTGGCTACGTCAGATAAGTTCCTTAATAATTTATGGCCCTGTAGCTCATGTTAAAGACATTGAATTCTCTCACCAAATTCGGAAGATTATAGTCTCATACGAGTTATTGTATCTCTCTCTCTCTCTCTACTTTTCGTGCTCAAATGAAAAGCTTCTAATTAGACCCCAAACGTATCTAAATGGATACTATACCCACACCTTGGATGATATTCTCTCTCTCTCTCTCTCTCTCTACTTTTCATGGTAAAATGAAAAGCTTCTAGATAGACCCCAAAAGTATCTAAATGGATACTATACCCATAACTTGGATGAGATAGTTGGGGTGTAGCCAAACTACTTGCATAAATATAGAAGTTACCACCACATCCTTCCTGCTAGATATTTTCTTGGGAAAGTTGGAAATCTTTAACTTTATGAATATTTGGTTTAGCAAATATATTTATTCTTAGGGGTTGATTCTGTTACTCCCTTTTTGTTAGCTTCCCGTCCCTCTCATAACTTATCATAGTTTGTATCAATGCTCCACCTCTTCATCACTTGTTATTAAAATATAACTATAATTTTTTTGGATCTTTTAACCCATTACATTTACATGCTCATATAGGCATCATTAACATAATAATTTCAATTATAATATTTGTGGGGGTTAAAGGCTAGGGTGTTACACAAAGACTCTAAAACCTTCTCGTCTGGATTTACATCATGTGGGCTTATATTTTTGGATTCAAGTTATCCAAAGACTAGTAAATTACTAAAAGCATACAATGATTATCACATGCTTGGCATGCGTCTCATCCTCGTATGCACATATAAGTTTAGGAACAAGGATTACAAGAAATAATTAAACTCTTATAATATTTCCACAAAGAGAAGGTTGATTATGACCTTCAAACATGCATTCCCCTTCAAGATAATCCTCAAACCATAACCAATATTCATTCTTTTAAAGAGAATGAGGGAGTAAGAGACCTTCTCACAAATTTCCATTAATGCAACACTTCGCCGACTTATATTTTGGTCACATAGCCACATATTAATCATTAGAGAAAATTTTCTCCAAAAATTGGGCATACCAAGGAAATTATAAAATAATAATTTGTGTATGCCACATCAAAGCTATACATGCCAAATCACATTGCCATATAAGCTAGACTAATAATGAAAGCTGAAGGTGATAATGAGAAGTTTAAACCCATGAGGTGTATATTAGTTGGTTTGTGTGGGTTTTAGTCCCTACAAGGTCATAGGTTCAAATCTCATGGAGAGGGGTTGAGGATGGAAGCCATTTTTGGGAATTAAACTTCCCAAGGGGCATCCAGGCCTTATTGAGCCTCACAAAATCTAGGTTGTAAGCATCCCATTGTAGGTTGATCGTTCTTCTTTCATCCAATAAATGGGCTAGCCCTGACCTGAGCTCAACCTAGCCACAAATAATAATAATAATGAGAAGTTTAAATTCTTCTTTCATCCAATAAATGGGCTAGCCCTGACCTGAGCTCAACCCAGCCACAAATAATAATAATAATGAGAAGTTTAAATTATTCTTTCATCCAATAAATGGGCTAGCCCTAACTTGAGCTCAACCTAGCCACAAATAATAATAATAATTAGAAGTTTAAATTCTTTTTCATAAACAAAAAAAATATGATAATACATATCTATTAATTTTATGTAATATAAAAATAGAATGAACAATATATCATTAATATATGATAATAATAATCTATAATATAATTACAACATAGTAATATATTATAAAATAATATCAAATGTATAGTATAATCATAATATAATATCAATTATTAATTATAATATAATTATACTATGACTATTTAAAAAAAAGAAAGTAAGTTCAACTCTCTCTTTAAAAATTAAAGCATAATATATAGGCACACATGGTTTGGAATATTAGCCAACAAGAAAAAAAACACAAAGATATACTTTCTTATTAAGCCTAGAAAAACATAGAGAGATGTTTTTATGCATGCTAGACATAGGAAAAAACACCATATGGACCCACCTTGAAAGAGAAACTATGTAAAAGAGTTCAAAAAACAAAATTACTAGCGGTCAAGAGGCCCTACTTTAGAGGAAACCAAACTGATAATTTATAAGTTTGTAAACCAAAATGATAGATAATATATAATATTGTTTTGAAAATAAAAACACCATGAAAGATCAAAAATTGAAGAGGAGTGTTGCAAGTTGCTTCCTTACAAGTCGATTGGAGGACAACTGGAGTGTCCTTAGAGGATTCAAGAATTTCAACTTGAATTTTTCCACTATGATTTCTAACCATCCAAGTGACCAGAGTAATTAGGAGAAAATTTAACTTTTCTACCAACTCCAAATGGTCGTAGATTCCCTTCCAATAATTTTCTTTAAATGACGAAGCACAGGCCACAAAATCATTTGTTTTCCAATATTATTGTGTGGTGGAATTCTTTTCACTAGTACAACTCAAACCTATATCCATGAGAAAGTCAGTTATCCTCCTTCTCCGTTAAATTTATTAAAATTCTAACCCTATCCTCAATTGTATTCATGTGTCTATGGAGGCTATGTGAAATATTTCTAAGGTAGATCGAAACAACAATGGTTTCATCTACTTCAGCCTTGTTTTGACACATGGGGATTTTTACCTTTATGTGTAGACCGAGGGGACATGGTGCTGAAAGGATAATAGACTAAAGCCGAATTTTTAGAATGAAGACCAAATAAGAAAATCAAACAAATAATCCAAAGATTAAAGAGTAAATATGGAATGTTACCTCTGTGGTTTCCTTTAAACCAAGAGATTTTTCCATTATGAGATGGCATGATCATGTAGAAGGATTGTGATTACAATTTGATTTCCCACACATGTCCAAAGGCAACCGATTTGAATCATTATTCCTGCCACTGTAGTTTTCTTCATTTCCCTTGGTATGCCATGAATGCGTCATAATTCTCTCCTTTCCACTTTGTGCATAATTCTCTCCGAACCCCCTTAGTCATCTTAAAGAGGTGGGGTTATAAATTTTCAATTTTATTTACTCAAAACATACCCCACTTGTCATGTCTCAATTGTATTATACTAGTTGATACCTTTCCAATGATATAACCCCACTTCTTAGGTATCCATCATATTTTTCTCATCAATAATTTCCAAATTACATCACCCATAGGATCAATATTACCTTAGTTTTTCACATTAATCCTACGAAAGCAATGGAATTTTTACCATGATATAAAATTTCATCCAAATCTAAATTTTGGGCACAACATTATGTCATTGTGAAGATTTTCCCTTCCAAGTGCCATGTTAGCATCTCTACCATTTCCATGCATAAAAAAAATGGCAGTCCCCTTGCCCGTGTGTCATCATCATACATTTCTACATCAACAATATTTTATAACATGTGGCATTCCTGTACCTCTGTGTCACCACTACACATGACTGCATCCTTACTAGACATGTTAGTGACACTCCCCCTTGCATTTGAATTCAGGATTTTTCCTTAAGTTCCCATAATAATAAATTCAAGATTTCCAAAATTTTGGATGTGTTTAGGATTTAAAAAACATCCAAATGAATCAAAATATGGACTTTAATTTATTCACCATAGTCAACAAGTTGTCCCTCTGGAAACTAAGATCTAGGAATTTCTAAAAGCCATGTTCAACTGGTTTTTCCAAATTTCCAAATCTCCACTATCCAAATATTTTACACTTCATGTCACCTCCATGAGACTACCACCTGACCTTCACCTCAGTACCGAAGTTCCTCTAGTCTATGACACCTCATGCCATATCATAATAATCAATGTAGGTCAAATTATTTCCTATCCAAATATACATATTTTAATTTTTCTGGATTTGGAAAAAAATCCATTATGTCTCATTTCAAAATTATCCATATTTTTGAACTTTCAAATTCCACATCACCTACCATGGAATGCATCACATTGGCTACCACATTGACTCTTAGATACCAAGTTCATCAGATCACCATGCCATGTTAGTGTCACATCAAACCAATTTGAATCATTATTCCTGCCACTTTAGTTTTCTTCATTTCCCTTAGTATGCCATGAATGCGTCATAATTCTCTCCTTTCCACTTTGTGCATAATTTGTGATCCTTTCATCTAAGTAAATAATATTGAGTTAAATTCCATGAATGGGGGGACATTACAATGAATTATTTTATCTGGAAATCAAAGGGGAGGAGCATGTGCTACCCCTTTCATCTTCACAATGGCCCTCTACCACTTTACATGGGAAATGAAAATTTATTTTCTTACTAATATAAATATGGTAATTTTTTTTTTACAATTTTATAATATAATAAAATCATATTTAATAAATAATATATTATTAATATAGTAAGATAGAATATAATGAATTAAGGTGTATAATATAATGATTATTAATGAATGTGAGGTTAACAAATTGCATGGGAATTTCCACAAAGGGTGTAACAAAGTAGACCCTTCCCTCCCTCAGTAACACTGTGAAAGCTCACATATGTAGGCACCACAACATGCAAGCTCTTTGGTGCATTGCATGTTCGCAGATCGCCTTGGCGGTTCAAATTGGATTCATGCCTAGATTAAATTTTCAGTCAACATAATGGGTTAGTATTGTGTTGCACAAAAAAAGTTTATGGCGGAAGGTGGTAGCTCTCTGCACTCCTCCAGGCATGATTAAACATACCAGATTTTGGGGTACTCTCGCTTCATCCTTCTAAGAGATGGAAATTATGGGAATTCCTCACCTAATTTTTGATGGTACTCTATGTAATTAGCAATGCAACTCATGTAAATGTTCCCATATTCCATATATTAGTTAGCACCTACTATGAATTAGCGAAGAATATCCTGTTGAATTTGGAAATATTTAGTATACCAAGGCCTGAATAAGGCTGCAACATGATTATATCAAACTTTTTGGGGATTGTATCTCTATTTTGTGGTTTCCCTTTGGCTTACCTAAGTGTCTACAATATTAGCCTAGTCATGGGTATATTGGAACTCAAGGTAAGCATTCTCAAAATCAATATTTGTTACTTTTTCATCTCTCTATGCATAAATTGGTTAAGATATGCATTCTATGGGTTTTGGATTTGCTTCTCCTTCATGAATTCACCAATCTGGGTATGCCTCCTTTGCCCCATTTATTCTATGTGATTTCCCCTTCGTTGCCTTATCCTTTCCTCTTTAATTATGTTCTTCCTCCCTTATCGTCTGTGTTTTTCGACCCATACTCTGTCTCACTTCCTCTCAAGTTCACTATCATTGTCACCTTCAGGCTCCTCTTGCTCAATCTGCTTAGGTTCAAGGTTATTTCCCCCTCCCCCTGACTCATACTGCCTCTCTATCACCTCCTTATTTCCCTTTTACCCTAGAAAATCATGCCACGAGGAAGTATTTTTGCTTCCCGACGAGGGAGAGGCAGGGGTCACTCCACTGCTTCCATGTCAGATGCTAGTGATATTGCTACAACCACTCAGCTTCATGTTCAAGAACAAGCTATGGAATCCATGGCCCACTATGAGGACCTTATCCCAGAACTAGTATGCTAAGAAATTGAACAAATCGAATGCAAAACTTCATTGTGAGGCAATGCACTCCAGGCTATCATGTCAATGTTGAGACCAAATATTGGATTCCAAACTTATGCACCTCCACCCGCTTACACTTCTTAGGATACATGCATGCTATCAACATATATTGGCACACTAAGATTCTCATGGGTCACATTCTCATTGATATTAACAATGCCTAGTAGGAAAATAATATCAGAATATCAGAATTGGAGGAGAAATTAAATGGAACTGATCATAAGCTTAATATTCTCATCAAAAAATCCACAAAAAATTCTCTCTCGTTTGATGGGAACAGTTCTTAGAAAAATCCTAAACCAGATAACTTAGCTCAATAATAATCATGCATTTCCAATTTGTTGATTATAATTTTTTTAATGGTTCTTATTTAGTCAGGCCATGGCATGCCAAAACATGGCCATATCAGTCTATGTATAAATATTTTTGTTTATTAAACATTATAATTAGAAGAGGTCTTTCTAAACTCAAGACTTTAAATCTAAGCCTCTAGTCTAGTTTTTCATTAGTTACTAGAAACTGGCATTTTTTTTAACTATATAACTTTTTGATGTGATAATATCAATGCCTTAAAAATAAAAAAAGACAAATTACATGAAAAAAGGTTAGTCGTGTTACAAACATGAGTGTGGAGTGTGACACACTTATTTATTATAAAAATAAATTATAGGAATGTATATAAGTGGAAGTGGTGAATGTTTTAGGAAAATTATGTTACAAATTAATTATATACTATAATATAAATTAATTAGTAAATTATATAGTAATATAAATTAATAAATATTTTATAATTAATTATCAAATATTATATATAAAAATATAGTATTACAAATTAATAATTATATTATATAATATTATATGATAATAACAATATATTTTTAATAAATGATGAAAGTATATTTTATTATTAATATAATAACTAAATGTAACAAGATGTCATATAATAAATAATATAAAATATTCCATATTGAGTATATTAAAGATGTTGAACATATCCTATACAATCTTACCCATATCTTAGTTAAGTTGAGGCATGCATATGGCTAAATATTGTTAAATAGAAACATTGTACATAATCATTCTTGAATTTTATTTGTCCAATTCAATGATTGTTGTTGACTTGATTCTTTGAAAGTTTTTTGGTAATTGAATTTCCAATTCAACAAGCATGAATTTTTTTTCAGAGCCCATTTTAGCCCTATATTTGATCTAATGAGTCTGTTAGGTCCCTAAGTCATTGATCTATATTTTCTTCTATTTCTTGGGCTGGTTTCATAACATAGTCTCATTGACTCAATCCAATTATCAAGCACTTCATCCCTAAGCAAGACATAATTTACATCTTGATGTCCATGAACAATGTGGAGGGGAAAATCAATGAAACAACCAAGGGGATGATCCCATGGTTAAGAAGACAAGAGGTTAAACATAACATAAAAATATTTGGGCATACAATGGGCTCTACCCTATATTTGAATCCCATGTAAAAAATTCACAAACAACATCAATATAACCTTAAAATAAAAAATAAAGTGATATTAGTTTTTTTTTTTTTTTTTTTTTTTTTTTTTTTCAGAAATTCCTACCACTTGCAAGCATCATATTTCTTAAATGGTCACATCATCATATATTCAACTTCATTTGCAATACAAAGTTTGTATATGATTTCAATTCAAGTGATTCTTAAACAGGTCAACCATGGGCTCAATTGCACTATATATTTCTATATTTGGCAACCCCCTGTCTAGGTTATGATACCACTTGTTGGGGCCTTTGTTTTGAACAATACAATTTTGAGTTGTGGAAGGGTAGGAGTGCAAGGAACAGGTCATAGAGAACAATCAAGAAAGGCAAGGAGTGATTGCGGTTGTGAAAAAATTGAAGATAGATGGCGGAGCATAGGCAGGTGACAACACATATGGCAGGAACATGAGACAACGAACAGGCAGCAGAACTCCCATAAACAGAGCCAATGGAGGAAAAGAGATGGGAGGCAGCAGAGCACAAGGGAACAACTGAGCAGAAAAGGGGAAAATACTGACGGTGTCAGTTGGCAAGAGTAGATAAGCAAGGAAGGAGTGACTCCGAAAGGGGATTAGAGGTAGATAGAGGGTCAGAGTCTGGGGAGAGCTCTGTGGAGCCTGTATGTACTGTGTTGTGATATACTGAACTCTGCGAAGTATGTTATGTAATGTTTTGGGCTGAATTAGTAGAAAGAGACCGATGTTGTGTTATGAGCTATGGAATAGATGACAATAGTTGATTATTGTATGTTTGGATATTTTAAAATTTTATTTTGACGTTTAGATTTTGTATGGCTGAATGATAACTTGTATCTCAATTGATAAATGATGAATGTGCTCTGTATGAAGTAATGGATGACTTGATGTTAACAATATCTATTTGGTATCAATGGTCTAGTTTCTAATTTCATTAAGGTCATGACATGCCTCGAGTGAGACTCCTTGCTCTCTTGGGCAAGGTGAAAATGTCGACGTTGTCCTAGACTACAACGGAATCTTGTTGGCTCTAAGCCTAAACCTAGGTCTTGCCCATAGACCTCCTTTTTGCAAACAA
Source organism: Pinus albicaulis (assembly GCA_034641835.2). Lineage (NCBI taxonomy): Eukaryota > Viridiplantae > Streptophyta > Pinopsida > Pinales > Pinaceae > Pinus > Pinus albicaulis. The sequence goes on along the minus strand of CM076578.1, from coordinate 1,756,458,390 downwards.
ATGGTTTCGTTGCCAGGACCTGAAAACTTATCTAGAAGCTATATCATGGTATCGAGGATCTATGAGAGAAAATTGCATAGTTGGTGGGACAATCATGTAGATCAATTCATATTGCAACAAGCAGAGCTTCAACAACAAAGGGAAAAGACTGTCAAGGATCAAGTTCTGTTTTCTGACTCGACGAGTGATTTGTATGAAATTTTCCCAAGAAAATTTCTTGAAGAGATACATAACTAGTTGCGAAGACTCCAGATCGAGTCACTTCCTATAGGATTGCATCGATCCCATTGCAGTTAGACACATACATATTTAGCAGCATTACATCAGTTAGATACAAACCTAATCCAAGCAGTAGATTTTTGGGTACAAACTACCTTGGAGGGGTACATCGTAGAGTTTGCAGCCGAGTGTTATCAATATTTTACAAAAGAAGAAGATATATTTAAATCTGGGTTTCGAGGAAAGTTGTTGTAGGAAGTTCAATTGTGGATTAAAGCTTTAATGGTGGAAGAGGGCCTAACGATGTTCCAAAGTCTCGAGATGGAGACTTAAACCTCCAGTATTGGGGGAAGGAGCAGAGGGAAAGATGCTATGAACAAGGGAAAAGGGGGAATAGGGATATGGACACCGTAACGTCCAGTAGGTTGAGAGAGGTGAGAGCACATTAGAGGGCGCAGATCACTGAGAAGTGGCAGGAAAGGGTGATACGAGAGTTTTATAAGAAAGAAAGGAATCAACAGAGTAAGGAAGAGGCACCGTAGATGATAGAAGAAAGAGAAGGTCAGGTGGGACCCAAAGGAATGGACGGGTGCATTAAATAAGTTAGGAAAATTCATAAGAGCCCAGCCCAAAGAGAGAAGGGAAAGAAGTTCGGTGAATAGGGGATGCATGCCCCGAGGAGGAGTCTGATGTGGATCTACATGTTGCGATGGAGCAACTATTCAGAGAGAGGCCGACAACCATAACGCAAGGTAATCCTATTCCCTAAGTTTCAAGTATCACTAGTCCGAACCTTCCCCTAATACTTTACCATCCACCTGATAAGTTCTTGATAAAGTTACGAGAGTTTGGCAAGTCGTGTAGTATTCAGTCCACAGTATAGATAACAACTACAAGCAGTACTAGCAACAGGATCTCTCAGCCAGGAAGTAAAGGTTTCATATTAGTACCACCAACGCAAGTAAATATGGCAGGATCGTTTACCTGATACCCGGAATTTTCGAGAAAATGTAGCGATGATGTGGAGCAACATTGGTATCCATGTGAAGAATTTTGGAGAGCTCGATAGACGCTAGATGCATTCAAATTAATTGAATTTTAAACTAAATTAAGAGAAATATCCTTACACTGGTTCATCAAATGGTCAGAGGTACACTAGAACCTAACGATAGATGATGTTAAGAGAGAATTCGTCCAAGAATTCAAGCTACCTCAGATGAATCAACAGGGATTGTCTGAACTATGGGAAATTAAACAGAGGGAAGGAGAAACAGCTTAGGATATGATGAGAAGGTTTAAAGACGCAATTGGAAAAATAAGCTACCCAATTGATCCAAACCACCAGCGGAACTGGTTCATTAAAGCATTCCTACCTTTGACAAGGACACCTTTAACCCAAAAAAAGATTGATACCCTTCAAGATGCACTAGAGAAGGAAATGAAGATAGAAGCAATGGTTGGATACCCACAAGAGTTTAGAGGGGGAGTAGTTGCGCAATATCCATCCATCCTGGGACTGCAACATCAAATAGCCAGTTTTACAGAGAAACAAAAATATATTCAGCTGATGCGACCCACATGACCCAATGTATGGTGTACACATTGCTTGATGGAAGGACATGTAGTTACAGGATGCCCGAGGTTGCAGGGAGCCAATGTTGGGACTTTGGCAGCTAGAGCACAGGGGGCCCTACCAGTCAGAGGAGTTGCATAGGTAAACACTCAAGGGTTATACCAACTGCAACCCCATTTCCTAGGATTTCCTAATCAATAGAATCAGATAGCAGCAAAATGCTGCAAAATATGCAAAGGTATTGGTCATGCTCCACGATTGTGTCCAATTCTGCAAAAGTATTCAAATGTTCCAAGCAACATTTATTGAGAGTTTTTTGCCTCCACAACTCATCATACAGAACAATGTAGAGCCTTGGATTCATTGGAATATCGATTGGATATATCATCCTATAGAGTAAATGAGACTCCAAGAGGAAGAGAAGGGGGAGGAATGGGAGGTAGCAGAATTGGAGGAAGAGGACCTGTAAGATGTTATAATTGTGATCATGAAGTTCATGTCATGAGTGTCCACTACTAAGGTGAACATGGTGTTCCAAATGCAAAGTGAATGCACATGCTACTAAGGACTACCTGGAGCTGATCCATAGATGGGAAGAAATAACTAGGCAACGAGGAGCCAACCTAGTCAATGCAGAGACAAGGATAGTAGAGACGCAACCTCTGCCGAGTGTAGCTATAATAACCCGAGGAGGGAAGAAACCAGCGGAGGATGCATGAGAAAAAGATTCGATAAAGTTAGTCAAACTTGCATCCCCAAAGAAAATTTTCAACCTAGACCGACAGAAGCAATACTTTAAAGATGCGATGGAAAAATTATCAAAGCTAGGGAGTCATAAGAGTATGGAGCTGCTGCAACCATCCAAGAAAGGAGAAAATATGATTACCAGAATGACACTTATAGAATAATGTTTCTGATTGTTCCTGAAGATTGTGAATAATGGACAGATGTTGGAGCAGCTGAAGCAAGACCTAGAGATGGTAGTCCAAGGAAGAGTAGGGCATGAGGACTCATGTAACACTGACTCATATGAAAAATATATAAGAAGGGTAAAAATAAATAAGAGGAGAACGAGAAAAGAGTTCCGTATAAATTCTCAAGTTGCGGGATTCCAGATAAGGGACACAATGTTAGATCTCGGATTAGACGTCAACATTCTGCCTAGAAAGACATGGGAAGCACTGGGAAAGCCAAAGCTGTCATACTCACCCATGCAACTAAGAATGGAAAATCAATACTGCATTTTACTAATAGGGAGGTTGGAAGAAGTTGAAGTTGATGTTGCAGGAGTAAAAAATTATACGGATTTTGAAGTAATAGATATTATGGGGGACAAGGACCCCTATCCAGCCTTACTGGGAATATATTGGGCCTTTGAAAACTATGCAATTATTGATTTGAAGAAGGAGCTTATGATATTTGAGGATGGTGAAGTCAGAGTGGTCCAACCACTAGATCCATATCAGGGACCTCGGTACACAGAAACTGTCAAAAACATAAAAGACACAAAACTTTTAGATCAAATCTACCAAATGACAGTAGGAAAAAGAGAAGATTACATTAATCCTACAACAGGAGGAACAATAAGTTGGAGGAGTGTTCAAAGTTTTGATGTGGGATTGGAAGTGGCATGGGATGACTGGTAGCAAGGAGGATACAAAATCAACACCAGAAGATGTGCCACTGTTCGAGGAGTGAACTGGATTGGCACAGAGGTAAGGGGTTACCCAACTATTACAAATATGCAAATTGTGAATACATTCATTAACAAAGTTGAGGACAAGGTTCCAAAAGAACATATAGTTCCTCTCATGGATGTAGCATTACAATCCACTTCAGCAATATGGTGGGCAACCCATCGCAAATCTCTCGGTAGGGGGGAGGATGTAGTTAAAAAATTAAGAACAATATTTCAGGCGGCTTCATGATCACAACAAGAGGAAAAGTATCGAGGAGACTCAGATCCCTTAGTACACCTAAAAATATATGAATGTAAGTGGAGAAAAGAGGAATATTCAAAATATTTATGGGTACATAACTTCATACATTCAGTGGACATTATTCCACAAGATTGGTACCTGACAGAGGAAAAGAAGAGACAAACAGGCACCTGGGAAACAGTGGCGGAAATATTTACTCAAAGTTTTTCTTTCAAAGGAGATACAGAACAAGTTACGACGACCCTACAAGCAATTGAAAAATATCGTTTTTCCCAGAGCTTGAGGAAACTGTAGATATGTTCATGTCAGATAAAAAAGTAAAAGAATCAGTAGCATGCAAAAGGATATACCGGGAGGTAGATGATGATGATTTAGAAAACCTTCGACGTTAATCTTTTTAAGAAAAGGAAGGAGAACGAGAAATACAAGAGGAACCTACTACTGAAGGATTACACCTGTTACCCCTGAAGACAAGGAAACAAAACATTGGGAGGTAAGAAAAGCCGAAGATCACATCTATATGAGATTATTGGGATACATAAACCACACAAGAAGTTTTTTATCTGCTACAAGAATACGGAGATCTATTCCCATCTTCGGTAGCAGAACTAAAAGTAATTAAAGGAGATCTGGGGGATATGTGCATAGTACTGAAACCTGATGCCAGGCAAGTAAAACATAGACCTTACCGCCTACATCCAAGAGTAAAAGAAAAGGTTAAAGCAGAAATAGACAAAATGTTGAATGTAGGCTTGATATTTCCAGTTGAGGAAGCAGAATGGGTCAGCCCAATAGTAATACAGAGTGTTAGGGTCCTATAACAATAGGATTCATAATTTTGAATTGACTTTGATTAGTCTTGTAAATATGTACATACTTTGCTTTCTGCAAGTTGTTTTCCCATATTAGAAAATTAAAAAATTTAAAGAGGGTAAAGGTCCTAAAAGAACAATCAAAGGACAAAAAGAAGCAAATATCAAGAAATAATATTAAATATGAACCCCACTAAAATGGAACATGAAAGTGTTTCACGTTAAAATTCCACTACTATTAGTTTACTTTTGCAAATAAGATTGTGTGCAACTTGTCCTAAATGCCACAATCCATGAGAGTCAAATAACTTAATCTTGAAATTTTCATGCTTTAAATTTCATGTTGTTAGATAGAGAATAAAGATCTAGCCAAATAGTCTAATCTTGGCAGACCACTAGTTAGGTAGAGAAATAATAAGGAGCTCAACAGTTTAATCTGAGCCCTTGGAAGAAATAAGGATAGAATTAGTTAGTTTGCTGTTTTAAAAGAAAAATGAATAAGGGTTTGCAAGCTCAAATGCATCCATGTAAATGAAGAAAAAATGTTAAGGTAGTTGATGGGTAGGAAGAAAGCAGTTTCACAAGGCATGGATAAACATCATTTGGCACATTACTAATTTCCCTTTCCACAATGTGTTCCAGTACTAAATCCTTCAGTCATAAAGACTCAGAGCATTTCTCTGACTTTTGGTGGGACCGAACCCACGTCTTAATGACTGATTGGCACCAAGTTATTGGATTCCACCTCATTGAAACCCTTCCCCTTCATAAAAAACATTTTTCCCTTAACATCACTCATTTTATCCTACTAAAACCCCTTTTCCTAAGTTAAAACAGATTTTACTTAAGAAAAGTAAAAACCCCTTAAATTCCCCTTTATTCCAAAATGCCCCAAAAACCCAAAAATAGTTTTATCCTAAGTATAAATGCTAAAATGATTATGTATTGGGAATCACAATGAAGAAATATACCCCCGACATCATATTTTACACTATGCTTAGTGTATTTTTTCATTCCTGAAGATTCATTTCATTATTAACATGCTAACCTAATGTATTAACTCCTTAATATATACCTTTAGCCTGTATTTATATAATTCCCGCATATATTACATATCCCAACCCATATTTTAATTTTAACCCATAGTTGTAATTCCTCACGTGTTATATAAATCCCTCATCCCATAGGTTAAAAATGTTAATACATTAGCCTCTACCAATAATATACCCCGACTATGTATTAAAACTTTAACTTTAATACATAAATCAACCCCCGCACCATTGAAATCCCGGGCCCTACGCCTTTTTGACCAGCAACTCCATCACATTATCCGCTTTGTCTGATCTCCATGAGTCAGATCTAACATCGGATATTCATTATCGCACATCCAAAAGCATAATGGATAACCAACCCCTAACCTCGCAAAACACGTTGTTTTCAAAATTTCTCTCCCTACTACGTGGCCAATTTCTATTGGATCGCATCAATCCTTCCAATTCCACTTACCATATTTGCTCGATGCAAAAACAACCATTTCGTTGTGTGATAAGCCACTAGTTTACCCCATGCACAGTGCGTTAAATAACTAGTCCACTGCGACAAGCTACCATTCCATTTTGCGCTAAAGGAGATAAGCCAATATAAAAACCCCTGATGCCACTGTGCTAAAAATTATCTGCACCTTGCACTATGCGGTAAATCCTATATAATGAATCTACTGTGTCATCTAAAACCCACTGTTCTGTCCATAACTTATTCTGTTTAAACTGCGAATTTGCAACAGAAAGACCTGAAAGATCATTGCTGCCCGAATCCAAAGCCCCCTGTTGTGGCTAGAACTCATTTCACTGAATTTCCAGTTCCCTAAAGCCACTACTTTCTTCCCTTAAAGCCTCTATTTCATTAACTATTGTTTTGTTTTGCAGGTTATTAGCAAAAGGATAATTTGGAAGAACAATTGATACTAGTTCAAACTGTTTATTCCAAAAAACTCACAAGGAAATGAATTAAAATGATTTTCCTTAAACGAAATATTCCAAGAAACAGAACAGAAAGGAGTCATTTACGCAGAGAGAGATAAATTTTCACAGTGAATGGTAAAAGTGAAATAAGAATTTACAGTGACAGTGAAAATAGAATAGTCAAAGAGCATCAGAGTTAAAGTGTATCAGATAAAATTTAGAGTGAAAGTCAAATCAGAGAAAACAAAGCAGTCAAGGTAAAACAATAAAAGTAAACACAGAGGCAGTAATGGTTAAACTAAGATGAAAAAATTTTTACTAGCAACAAAGAAGTTTATCCGAAGTAAAAGTCAAACAAGTTAAAAGAACAATAAGGTTAAAAGACGAAAACAGAGCAGGAATGGACATTTTCCACAAATTTCTTGTTTAAGTCATAGTTTTGCAGAAACTATTGTGGCCAATACAAGATAAATTTTGAAAACGGGAGGAGGTTTATGTTCCTAAGACTCAAAGCTACAAAAATTTATCTCACTTTATGCACAGGTATTACAGAATGAGAGATACATGCACATCTTCACAGCCTATTTTTCGGACTGTGCAAAGTTCTGTATTACACATATTTTTGAAGAGCTTATTGTGAACAACTGGAGTGGAATTTTAGGAAACTGAGAGAGGTTTATTGCAATGACATATTTATCTACAATAACCTCTTTCAAGTTTTACATATCTATCTCGGATTGAGATATACAAAGGTATCACTGGACCCCAATGTTGTAGAATTTCTGGAGCAAAATGCACAAAGGAAGGAGATAGTTAGTGACTTAGAAGCCTCATCATCAACCAAGAGTTGCTATAAAATTTGAATTTCTCTTCTTTGTCACCATCAATCCATAAATATAGTGCCAAATAGATTCATTAGTTTTGAGTGTCCTTTATTTAAGTTCTATTTATGTAATACAGTTTGAGATATTTGTAAACCAATCTTGGTATTTTTTCAAGATATTCTAGTTTAGAATTTGTATAAATACTTCATAATTTGAAGTATTGAGTGTGGATTAATTGTTGAAGATTTCTATAGCTGTTATATTCTAAACTTGAGGGTTTTTTGTACGAAGTTCAAGTCAAAAGACTGGATCTCAAGCAATAAAGCGTCATATTTCAGGATTCATGTGTTAGGCCACTGAAGTGAAGTATTTCTTATGTTATTTGTCAATTTTATTATGTTTTCCATCCATTCATGAACGTGTTCTAAATTTTAATGTGAAATCAGGAATTTTTATATCATAATTTGTTAAAAGCACTATGTTATTGACTGATTTTCATTTAAATGTTTTCTGCTGATATCCAGAATAGGGAACCCTTAATTTCTCCCTGATTTCGATTGACCTCTACCTCTTTACTCCTTATTCGCATTAAAGAACCCTTAATTTCTCTTTATCCCGATTAAAACCATTTCATCATCAGCCTTTGAAGATCTGAAGTGACTCTGCTATCTTGCCCTGTGAAAATTTGCCTTTAGACCTTGATCCTGATCTCTTTGCTTGACACATTGACTCCATCTGCCCAATGGAAAACAAATTTATAGCTATCCATCTCATTAAGTGATTTTCCCACCAAACCAAATCAAAATCCCAAAATCAATTTGCCCCATATAACTAGCCTAAAATCAAATATAAAACAAAGTTAAACCTTATAGAGAGAGCCCTCTCTGAGCATTAAGAAGGCTAGATCCTAAAGCTTAAAATTAGGTTTGTGGTTACCTTGGTGAGCTATTTATTTAACCTTGAGAAATTACTGAGTGATAACATATTGGCGACCATACTAGGGAGACTAATGTTTTCTTCAGAAATATTTTACAGGTTCAGATCTGATCTATGATGGTGGACAATGATCAGACACACAAAGGTTAAAATCATCCACATGGTGACTCCAAATCAATTTCACAATCAAGACTCCACTAGAGGAATGAACTTGAAAGAACAATATGGAAAGATCAGGCTTTTAACTTAGATTACAATCCAAGACATCATGTTCTTTCTCATTAAGAAAGTTTTTCAATGTATATTGTATTTTAGAGAAGACCTTAGATTAGTTTTTAATTATTTTCCTTTAAAGATTATAAATACTAATTCTCCTAATCCCTTCGAGCAGCTTTCTTCTGAATCTTATGATGATCATTTTCCGATTAATAAGCCTCAAATAATCAAGACTGATCTTACAATCCCTGTGCATATTCCTGTACCTTGTAAATTTCCTGATAGATATAAGCCCCTCATTTTACCTCCTATACTCCATGATTTCCCTGATAACTATTAAAAATTTCTTCCCAGGTTTGATGGAGAAAATAATAACATCACTGCCCAAAAACATATTCAAGGTTTTGAAAATTATCTGGATTTATTTGAGATTGATGAAGATGATGTTAAGATCAGACTTTTTTCTCTTTCTCTGTAGAATATAATAAAGAGTTGGTTCAAGAATCTGCCTAATGCAAGCATCTCAAATTTCCAGCAGTTTTTCAAAATTTTTCTTGACAGATGGATAATTAAAGTCAATATTTTTGTGATCATAGAAGAATATAATCAATTAAAAAGATAACCAAGTGAAAAAATTCAACAATTTTCTGATAGATTTAATCAAGTTTATTATTCAATACCAGAAAATATTAGACCTCGTCATGATTCAGATCTCTTGCATTATCCAAGTGTCTTTGATCCAGAAATATAATTTCAATTAAGAGAAAGAGATTCAGAAACACTTGTATAGATGCAAAACATTGTAGTTGATGTAGAAGTTAATCTGCAAATCAGAAAGAAAAATTTGAAAGCAGAAGAAGAGAAGAAAAACATTGTAGAGGTAAAACTCATCCTTTTGGTAAGAAAACTAGATGAAATCATACAAAATATCACTATGAAAGATGAATTTGCTGTTCAAAATCACCATGAAGAAATAGAAGACGTTGATAGCCATGAACAAATTCCTACTAATTCCAATTATCATAGATCAGAAAATGGATTTACAAATCAATATGTGGAAGAGGAATCTATCGATTTAATGTGTATGTTTAATGATATTCCTTCATTTAATGATGTGCCCAACTATGATAAGTATGATGACAATTATGTTCTCCAAATTCAAGATAACTTTACAGAGCAATCAAAAGATAGTTTGGAGGATGAAGAAATGCAGTTTCAGCATATGGAATGCAAATATCAGCTAATGCAAATCATCTATGAGAGTGAGGAAGAAAAAGCACAAAATTTGGAAATAAGTGAAGGTTTTTTACCTCTTTGTTTTGCTTCATTTCATTTTATTAGAAAAAACTTTAAAGCCATCAATAATAATCAGTCTTTAGGTATTGTGATTGAAAACAAATAAGATAATGAAACTCATGATCATGATTTTTTCAGTTTTGAATCATTTCAGATTTTAAAGGAAATGTGGTATAACATCTTTAAAGAAAAGGATGAGCAACTTGTTGAAGTTTATGAAGTCCCATGGAATCCTATATGCCATAGGTTACAACAATTTTCCCAAGTTTTTCATGATCCAATATCAGATATGTTGGAGATTGAATGCATTCAAAGCCTACCTCCATTAACTAACTATGAGTTTTAGAATCAAGATGATAAAGGTTTCAGCAGTCAAACATTACAATCAGTAGGAATATCATCACAAATATTATATGAAAGTTTACAGGGAAATAAATATGAAAATAAAATTTCAGTTTCATGGCATGGAGGCCATCCAGAACAGATGTAAAGTTGTTTATACTAGTTAAACAAGAGTGTATATATCTTGGAATATCCTTTTGAAAAGTTTCTAGAGTCAAAAAAGGAAATCAAGTATTTCCTTATCCTCTCATTTTTTGACATGTTTCTAATAGGTTGCATAACTACAGTTTTGATAATCAACGAGAAAATGCAACAAAATCTATCAAAGTACATAATGCTTGAATGGTTGCATTGGCTGTTTCATTTTACCTAACCAGGAGTTGAATAGCTGATTAGAGTAAGTAGGTAGGATTTCAGCTTATTTCAGTTTTCAGTTTTCATCTAATTTTGAAATAATTCATTAAGATTTGAAGACAAGGAAAAGGCCCTAAGACCTTGATGATTTAATAGTTTGGTTTGAAGGTTGCAACGCCTTTTAGTCTCATATCAGATTTCAGTTTGCAAAAAAATATATAAATTCACTTCAATAGTTTTCAGTCACAACATATGCATGTTTGGGATTGGCCCAATGGATCAGACTACTAGTTGACAGTGTTCTTGAAATCTCACAACGAGATGCCATCCCCATGTGAAGCCGCTGTTAGGGTCCTATAACAATAGGATTCATAATTTTGAATTGAATTTGATTAGTCTTGTAAATATGTATATACATTGCTTTCTGTAAATTTTTTTCCCATATTAGAAAATTAAAAAATGTAAAGAGGGTAAAAGTCCTAAAAGAACAATCAAAGGACAAAAAGAAACAAATATCAAGAAAGAATATTAAATATACACCCCACTAAAATGGATCATGAAAGTGTTGCACGTTCAAATGCCACTACTATTAGTTTACTTTTGAAAATAATATTGTGTGCAGCTTGTCCTAAATGCCACAATATATGAGAGTCAAATAGCTTAATCTTGAATTTTTCATGCTTTTAATTTCATGTTGTTAGATAGAGAATAAAGGTCTAGCCAAACAGTCTAATCTTGGAAGATCACTAGTTAGGTAGAGAAATAATAAGGAGCTCAACAGTTTAATCTGAGCCCTTGTAAGAAATAATGATAGAATTAGTTAGTTTGATGTTTTAAAAGAAAAATGAATAAGGGTTTGCAAGCTCAAATGCACCCATGTAAATGAAGAAAAAATGTTAAGGTAGTTGATGAGTAGGAAGAAAGCAGTTTCACAAGGCATGGATAAACAATATTTGGCACATACTAATTTCCCTCCCCACAATGTGTTCTAGTACTAAATTCTTTAGTCATAAAGACTCAAAGCATTTCTTTGACTTTTGGTGGGACCAGACCCACGTCTTAATGACTGATTGGCACCAAGGTATTGGATTCCACCTCATTGAAACCCTTCCCCTTCATAAAAAACCCTTTTCCCTTAACATCACTCATTTTATCCTACTAAAACCCCATTTCCTAAGTTAAAACACATTTTACTTAAGAATAGTAAAAACCCCTTAAATTCCCCTTTATTCCAAAATACCCATAAAACCCAAAAATAGTTTTATCCTAAGTATAAATGCTAAAATGATTATGTATCGGGAATCACAATGAAGAAATATACCTCCGACATCATATTTTACACTATGCTTAGTGTATTTTTTCATTCCCACAGATTCATTTCATTATTAACATGCTAACCTAATGTATTAACTCCTTAATATATACCTTTAGCCTGTATTTATATAATTCCCGCATATATTACATATCCCAACCCATATTTTAATTTTAACCCATAGTTGTAATTCCTCACGTGTTATATAAATCCCTCATCCCATAGGTTAAAAATGTTAATATATTAACCTTCACTAGTAATATACCTTGACTATGTATTAAAACTTTAACTTTAATACATAAATTAACCCCCGCACCATTGAAATCCCGGGCCCCACGCCTTTTTGACTAGCAACTCCATCGCATTATCCGCTCCATCTGATATCCATGAGTCAGATCTAATGGCAGATATTCATTATCACACATCCAAAAGCGCAATGGATAACCAACTCCAAACCTTGCGAAAAATGTTGTTTTCAAAGTTTCTCTCCCCGCTACGTGGCCTATTTCTATTAGATTGCATCAATCCTTCCAATTCCACTTACCATCTTTGCTCGATGTGTTAAATAACTAGTCCACTACGACAAGCTATCATTCCATTTTGCGCTAAAGGACATAGCCAATATAAAAACCCCCGATGCCACTGTGTTAAAACTTATCTGTACCTTGCACTATACGTAAATCCAATATAATGAATCTACTATGTCATCTAAACCCCACTATTTTTTCCATAACTTATTCTGTTTAAATTGCGAATTTGCAACAGAAAGACCTGAAAGATCATTGTCACCCAAATCAAAAGTTCCCTGCTGTGGCTATAACTCATTTCACTGAATTTCCAGTTCCCTAAAGCCACTATTTACTTCCCTTCAAGCCTCTATTTCATTAACTGTTTTTTTATTTTGCAGGTTATTAGTAGAAGGAGAATTTGGAAAAACAGTTGATACTAGTTCAAACTGTTTATTCCAAAAAACTCACAAGGAAATGAATTAAAATTATTTTCCATAAACGAAATATTCCAAGCAACAGAACAGAAAGAAGTCATTTACGCAGAGAGAGATAAATTTTCACAGTGAATGGTAAAAGTGAAATAAGAATTCACATTGACAGTGAAAACAGAATAGTCAGAGTTAAAGTGTATCAGATAAAACTCAGAGTGAAAGTCAAATAAGAGAAAACATAGCAGTCAATGTAAAATAGTAAAAGTAAACACGGAGGCAGTAATGGTTAAACTAATATGAAAACACTTTTACTAGCAACAATGAAGTTTATCTGTTGGAGCAGGGTATCCCACACTGATGAAAGCTGATCCAATTTTGTATTATTTTGATTATATTGAGTCTAGCGCAGGGGTGATAGGGTGGATAAAAGCCCCAATACATTGTAAGCAGGTAAATAGGTAAAACCAAGAGTCCGCAAACCATGGTAAGTCTAGGCTAAATTGGTATAAATAGTAAGTCTTTTTGAGTAGATACGTAGAAGATGAATAAAAGTGAATGCTAAGTGTAGATTGTTAGTTCTGGGTTCGGGTATTTGGGTTAGACTCCTGCTAGCTGTGTGCACAAAGATCCTTTGTCTTGCTGTGTGCGGACCCTGCTGGCTGTGTGCGTAGGTAGGATTGGGGGTTATGTAATAATCTGCTGATAATATATGAGAAGTATTGCTAGTATTTGGTTTTGGATCTATCTGTTATATGAATCTATGCTCTGTGTTAAATCTGTGATAAGATACGAATGATTTGTGTTATCTACTGTGTTTATTTATAATATATGTTATCTGGTCTGCTACGTGTACCGTAATTTATATCTTTGCTGGTTGAATGCACGTGGATGCGGACCTAAGATCTAGATCTGTAATACTGTATGCACCGGTTATCTATTTAAACCTGTGAACTATCTCTGTTCCATAGATCTGTGCGCTGTGCGTGGATTGGCTTACCTGCTCTCTTTCTGGGTGCGGAAACCTGGTTCTAGCACCCTCCCATACTGCTTCGGGTGAGACTTTGACCTGCACAAGCAGGTCACTACCGAAAGGGCCAGTAGTATAAGGGTTTGTTGGAAAACCTTAACATGTGAACCTAGGTTAGGACCCCTAAAGCCAACAAATGGTTCTGTTGCCGGGACCAGGAGCATTTTGAAAGAGCAGTCAGGTAACGCCAGAATGCCAAAAGAAGGTAGATATGGCTGTGAATTTAAAACTACCTACCTTCAAGGGTGCGGGTGATGAGGATATGGATAGGTTCTGGTTTGTTGCTGAATTAGTATGGACGTCGCAAAACATCACAAGTGATTCGGTGAAGCAGGCCCAACTATCTCTAGCTTTCGAAGGAAGAGCTCTAGATTGGTATATGAGATACATTGGACAACATGCAAATGCAACTATTGATGAGATCAAAATGGAACTGAGGCATCAGTTCAAAAGACCTAAATCCTATTCATAGATAGTCAATGAAATAAAAGACATCAAGCAAGAACCATCTGAATCTGTATGGGAAGTAGACCAGAGGTTAAAGAAAGCAATCAGGGAAGGCGGATTCCAGTATGATGACCGGTAACACACAGAATGGTTCATCGCTATGCTGCTACCTCACTTACGGGTACCTATGGGACAACAATCTATCGAAACACAGGAGAAAGCATTGGAAGTAGCTATGAAGCTAGAAGCTGCCCCTAGGGATGATACACAGCTGGGGGTACAACAGATACAAGTTCAGTTGGAAACAATGCATATGGAGATCCAGAATTTGCGCAAGGAGCGAGGGCCAGAACCCAGCCCCGAAAAATGGTGCATCCGATGCCGGGTAAATAGTCACACCAAGGATAATTGTCCATTACTTACTGCGTATGTACAGACTGGAGCACCCAGTCCCTTGTGACCTAGGGAGGCCACGGGATCCAGTGGGTCAATGTTATGGTGTGATGATTACTGCATTTCTGGGCTACATGACACTAGCCACTGCCCTCACAAGACCACATACGGCCTGGAAGTTAACCAATAGTGGTGCCGGTTTTGAAGATCAGTTGGCCATGATGAGCAGACCTGCCACACATACAAATCTGACTGAACAAGGAAGCATATTCCAGGTTCGGTCCGATCCAGCTTCACCCAGATCTCTCGTAGGAAGGGGGGGGGTTCCCCTGCACAAGGTAGGGGCCGCGGAGGCAGTGCTGGTCGAGGATGAGGTCATCTGATCTGCTACAACTGTGGGGAAGTAGGCCATTTTGCACGAGACTGTTTAGACCCAACTTGGCAGACCTGTCGGTATTATAGATAGTGAGATCACTTGATTGAGGAGTGTTCGATTCTAGTAGCAAGGGTTTAGAAGAAGCAGCAAAACCCTACGCAAAATGTGCAGAGGATGAAAACATAACCCCATGAGACAGGATCAGTCTAAGAAGGGTCAATAAAAGAAGTTGCGACAGAGGAGGAACATCCCCCAAAAGAACTCAACCCCGTGATCAGGATGGGTGGTGATCATGGCAGAAGAGGAGCGTATGACACTGAACGAAGGGAGGAGGTCAAACCATTATTGCAAGCGTGTATGAAACTACTGCGCAACCAACAAGCCATGGAAAGTCTTCAGGAGCTGATCGATGGGTGCGCAAAGAAGACCCCTTCTAGCACGCAAATACACAATGTGCACCAGCTATATAGATAGAAGAAATGAATGGGACGGGAAATGCGGCTGACAGCGCAGATCAGAGACTTTGAAATAGATCAAATTATCCTTGATCTAGGGTCAGATGCGAACGTAATCCCTAAGCAGACTTGGCAGCGGATGGTTGAGCCTAAGCTCGAATGGTCCATTGTATAGCTACACATGGCTAATCAACAGAAGATAGTATCGTTGGGAAGATTATCAAAAGTAGTGGTGGACATTGCTGGAGTCAGGGTACGAGCTGATTTTGAAGTTATCCAAACAGTAGAAGATACAAACCTCTACCCAGCCCTTCTGGGCTTGGATTGGGAAATCGACATGAGAGGTATCATCAACTTAAAAAAACGAAATATGATTGAGAATAACAGAATACGCATCATCATCCCATTAGACCCTACCGAGGGGGCAGGTATACAGAAACAGTCCATGGGAGCGAAGAACTAGATAAACTCTACAGATTATCCACACAGGATGGTGAACGAATCAATCCTGCGACCAGGGGTACCACTGCTACAAATCAAGATAATGAGGACCCTTCTGATCCAGACGAGGAGCTGGAACATTGGCAACACCGACTATAGAATGCCTCCACGTTACGAGGCCAGAAATATCAAGTGCATGTCAGCCGAGGTAAGAGATCTGCCCCGGTTTGATGGTTCAGGATATGTGGAGGACTTCCTGCAAGCCTTTGAAGCTATGGTTCTGAGGGAATGTAGGTTGGGAGCCCTTAAAAGGACACTACAGGGCGTGCCATCCCAGTGGTGGGGACTACATGGGAAAACCTTCCAGGTATGGGAAGAATGTCGAACTATGTTGATCTTACGATTTGCAATGCCAACTTATTAGGATGACACAAGTATGGCATACAGATCCTTGACCTTAGAACCCCAAGGGAATAAGCCTATGTTGGGGGAGGACGCACCATCGCTCAAGATGATTAAGTCAGTTGAAGTGACAAACATAGTGGGGTTGCAAAAACTAACCGTTAGCATTATAATGTCTGGTAAAAATAAGAATTTACCATCGGAGGCAACGGTCACCCGACAATTAATAGCGCAAATCGGGGAAATTCCTAAGCCTTACGTAGAGTTTACCCAGCCGTTGGATAACTAAAGATGCTAAAAAACCACTGGGACAGACTAGGGCACAATTTTATCTCATTTGCATAACTTCTATCCCGTAGTCATAAACTATCAGAGTATTTGGATCTACACTGCGTCAATCATGTCTGCCCGAAACCCACCTGCAAGTAGCCAACCAAAAGCTGAGTTTGTCTTCTAGGCAAGAGCAACAACTACCAGCCCCTCAGAATATTCAGTACCCATGGAGGAAGCAAGTGACGAAGTCATGGAGATTGAGTCTGAGGAAGAAGATGTACCCATACCCAGTTACCAGAAAAGGCAAAGAACTATCCCAAAGCTCAGAAAAGCCTCCAAAGACTACAAAATGGGCCGCGGGAAAGCTGAGGACATCGTCAAGAACACCCAAGTCATCTCATGCCCCGCTTGGGCCAGAAGAGGTCCTCCCAGCTAATCCAATCAACTGGTTACCCCCATTTATCCGGCCACGAAGGACATCAACCCAGATGCCACAAAATTTAGATGGTCTGATAACTTACTTACAAACACAACTGACCCCTATGGGGGTCCCGGTCATTAGTGATCCTTGTGGAAAGCTCCATGAGGTTAAATGTGATGATCATGACTTGAAAAATTACGTAGCGTTCCCTGATCTAGCTCTCGCATTGTATTTCGAGACAATCCATGCACCTAACGGAGTCACATTCATCCCTCAGCAATGGGTATCTAGATTGGCCAAATCTGGGATCCTGAACCTATTACGAATGCCCCACTTTGGCCATTACAACGTCACAGACCAGTTAGCTCGGCAGTTTCTCACCCTGATTCATGATGACTGTTTATGTATTCGTGAAAGAGTCCCCATTGATGTTGCATTAATCCACATAATAACTGGTCTCCCCATGCAAGGACCACACCCCATGGAGAAAGTGGGTAAGAAATATGAGGGGGAAATTACGACCGAAGTACGGCAGGCATGCCATGTCAAGAGAAATAAGAGGGGTTTTATCATTGATTCCATCAGTGATCCAGCTACACGAATGGGTACCCAGATATTAGCCTGCAAATTAATGGGAAAATTCTAGGTTGCAATGGTCCCTTCGTATGTCATACGGGTGGTAGGTCAGTGTGCCAAAGGGGGCTGCTTCAATTGGGCACAACATTTGCGGGACGGATTTCTATCCAATGTTCGTGAATCACAAGAACAAGGAAAAGCCTTTTGCTACTCCTGGTTGCTGTTTCTTATCACCCTCGTCGCATGGGAAGCACCTAAGGAATTAGTCATCCCCCCGCTCAATCTGGGCATGTGTGAAGGAGCCCGGTACGCTCACTTATGGGATTCCAAAGATGCACAACGATTGGAGGATAACCAAGTCTTCTGGGTTATTTTCCAGGGTAATGTAGCAGTAGCCATCAATTCGTGCCCACGACTATATCCTATAATATACGACAGATACAAGGGTATCACCAAGTTCCAGGTCACAATGCACCATATTCAAATTTGTAGTCTTAAGAATAAAACCTGGACGACTCTTCCTTATATGGTAACAGAGTGGGAGATTGATGAGGTGATTGCACGATGGCCACCTGCATGGAAGATCGGCTTTAAAACCCTTGCGAAGAGTATTGCGGATAGCAGCACCGCTGTTACAGGCCCAAGCGGGCAGACAAGAACGGATGCTGGCACAGCAGTCCCACTGACCATTCCTTCCACACAGCCTCCCAACAAGGATACTACAGCTCCTAACTAGGCTGCGCCGCAGGATATCAGTGCCGGGGGTACCAAGCGGATAGGAGAGCTGGTACAAGGAACTCAGAAGAAGCAATGGCCCCAGCGACTACAGAGAGATGAAACAGTCACCTTGACTGACGAATACCTTGAGCAGATTGCAGATGCCGTTACATTGGCCACAAAATAGAAATGAGTAGCTTTAGCAGAGCAACACAAAAATGCAGTTGACACCATTCAAGCGAAACTGCGCACTCTACAATTAAAAACCGATACTTTGCAGACAAGCATCAGCCAACGAAGAAACCATCCTCCTCTGAGCAAACCAGCCATAGTTACAGAGGAAAGGCATCTCTGTGTGATCCCCAGTGATGCTCTTATCCTGGATCCATCAGACTCGGCAATGCATTTCCCAGTAGGATCAGGCATACAACTAAATCTCGCCCAGCTGCCGCACGAATCAGTAAGGGATATCCACACGATGGTTTGCCATGAAATTTACCATCGAGACCAACTAGTACATCAAAAACTATGTACGGCCGAGCAGACGATAGCCCAACAAAACACTGACGTGCTTCTCGCGGTCTCCCAACAAGCCGAACTAGACACATCGATACACCAGGTGTATACGGACATAGCAGCCGACGTATCACCCTATGCCACCCTACGAGCTAAAATCGAAGCACCGGTGACCGCATTGAAGGCTTCCTGAACAGAGCTGCAGGTCTTCAAGACACAGATGGAGTAGTAAATCCGCGATGTTCAGGCCAAGTTGCAACCTGAGATGCCTCCGGAGGTAAGGGCTCAACGGGCTACATTACTCACGACTACCACACACACCATTACGAGAAAAATTTCTCAAGGTACACAGTTACTGGAGACAACCTTGTAGCTTTGGACGAAGGGTCAACATGATCCAAGCCTGCGACAAGTTAATCAGGAGCTCCGTCAGAAGGAATAAGAATGTGAACAGATCGGGGCTACCATCACCACTCTGATCCCAGCATAGCGCATCGCCTGTCTAAAGACCAGCAAGGTCCTCCAAGCTGATATTGATGAACTTCGGCACAAGAAGGATGCCATCGGGAAGAGATTGAAGCCATGGTCTATCGAGGCCCTTCAACTCTCTCAGAACGCAGAGACTGCGGTAAAACGACTCAATCATACATTGGAGAGTGTCACCGCTGCAACAGAAGGTCCAATATTGCAAAAGTTAGTAGATATTGCGCAGAATGCTGCGGCGCAGAGCCTAGAAGTCTTGGCCCCACTGGTTGTAGCTATTGAGGCATTACGCTCGTAGGTGGAGGCTCCACCAATGCAGTGACTTGGGACGAGTCACAAGATTGTGTTGGGGGAGTGTTGGAGCAGGGTCTCCCACACTGATGAAAGCTAGTCCAATTTTGTATTATTTTGATTATATTTAGCCCAGCGCCGGGGTGATAGGGCAGATAAAAGCCCCAATACATTGTAAGCAGGTAAACAGGTAAAACTAGGAGTCCGCAAACCATGGTTTGCAGACCACTATAAGTCTAGGATAAATTGGTATAAATAGTAAGTCTTTTTGAGTAGATATGTAGAATATGAATATAAGTGAATGCTAAGTGCGGATTGTTAGTTTTGGGTTTCGGGTATTTGGGCCGGACTCCTGCTGGCTGTGTGTGTGGAGATCCTTTGTCCTGTTGTGTGCGGACCCTGCTGGCTGTGTGCACAGGTGGGATTGGGGGTTATGTAAGAATCTGCTGATAATATATGAGAAGTATTGCTGGTATTTGGTTCTGGATCTATCTGTTATATGAATCTGCACTCTGTGTTAAATCTGTGATAAGGTACGAATGATCTGTGTTATCTACTGTGTTTATTTATAATATATGCTATCTGGTCTGCTACGCGTACCGTAATTTATATCTTTGCTGGTCGAACGCACGTGGATGTGGACCTAAGATCTAGATCTGTAATACTGTATACACCAGTTATCTATTTAAACCTGCAAACTAGATCTGTTCCATAGATCTGTGCGCTGTGCGTGGATTGGCTTACCTTCTCTCTTTCTGGGTGCAGAAACCTGGTTCTAGCACCCTCCCATACTGCTTCGGGTAAGACCTTGACCTGCGCAAGCAGGTCACTGCCGAAAGGGCCAGTAGTATAGGGTTTGTTGGAAAACCTTAACATGTGAACCTGGGTCAGGACCCCTAAAGCCAACATGATCCAAAGTAAAATTCAAAACTGTTAAAAGAACAATAAGGTTAAAAGATGAAAACAGAGCAGGAAGGGACATTTTCCAGAAATTTCCTGTTTAAGTCATAGTTTTTCAGAAACTATTGTGGCCAATAAAATATTAATTTTGAAAAACTGGAGGAGGTTTATGTTCCTAAGATTCCAACCTACAAAAACCTATCTCACTTTATGCACAGGTATTACATAATGAGTGATACATGTGTTAGACTCCTATACCAATAGGTGTCATATTTCATGATTGACTTGATGGGCTATGTAATATGTTCATAACTTTTTCTTGTTTCAAAGGTTTTCCATATTCTCAAAGAAATAAAAAAAATTAAAAAATGTAAAGAGGGTATACCCTAAAAGAACAATCAAAGGGCGAAAAGAATAAAATTGGCCAAAAAAGTAAAAGAAAATGAACCCCACCAAAAGAAAGGCCAAGGAAAGTGTGCAAGTCTAAATGCCACTACTTTTTTCTCTTGTGTAATAAAAAAATTGTGTGCAACTTGTATCCTATGCCAAAATTTATGGACAGTCAAATTGTTTAAGCTTGGTTAGTTCATCTTTCAATTTCATGTTTTAGAAATAGAGAATAAAATCTGACCAAACTATTTAATCTTGGTAGATAAGTAGATAGGTAGAGTAAATAAAAGGAGCTCAACAGTTTAATCTAAGCCCTTGGATGTAATAAGGGTAGAATCAGATAGATTTCCACATGTAAAAGAAAAAGTGTGATAAGGGTTTGCCAGTCAAAATGCACCCTAATAAAGAAGAAAAAATGATAGGTTAAAGTAGGCAGGGTAGGTAGATGATGTTGCAGAATTACATGTGATGGATAATGACTCTAAATGTGTTAATCCTTACTTTCATCACAAATGCAAGGCAGACATTACACTGGAATAAATTCCGGCAAAACAAAGTCAAATGATTAACTTCCCTTTTCATTTTTTCCCTAAAAACTTCACTAATTTCCGCTAAGTATTAAGGCATTTGAAAATTAAAGGGGCTCAAGGCATTTCCTTGACTTTTGGAGGGACCGGACCCTCGGCCCAATAATTGAAAAATCCTAAGTACTTAAAAATCATTCATCATGACATTCACTCTAAAAAATTTTTCCTAAGTAAAATCTCATTTTACTTAGGAAAATTATGCAATATTTCACAAAAACCCTATTCATGTAAGCATAAGTTAAAAACATTAACCTAATGTGTACACTTAGCGCTTCACTCTTTTTCATATTAATTTCTAATTTATTATTTAAATCCCTACTGAAAATTCACCATTTGCCTGTATTATTTTAATTCCCAAATTAATATCCCACCCGTTGGTTGAAAAATAACCATATTAATGGGTTAATTAAGTCAAATGTCTGACTAATCGTCAAACCCGACCCTCCGCCATAGGAAAAGATTAATTAACCCGCCAAGTTAATTAATAACTTAATCCGCCAATCGAAATACCCCCGATATGATTAGTTCATAATAAATCACGTCGGGCCCACTCTATTAATTCCCTCTCATCTCCCTTCCCCGATAACCGTTTGATCTATCGATCTGAGATCTACGGTTAATATCCATATCGCTAGCCATCCTCGTCCGAACGATAACGCGCGATGGCCAGGCGGTTTTCTGAATAGTGCCTCGCCACGCGTCGTTCATCGTATGGAATCACTCACGCTCAACCTAAAACTACTCATCCTCAAAAGCGGTGCGATAGAAACCGCTTACCTCCTGCCTCCCTCGACGAAGCCTCCGTACTTGCTAACTTCATCCATTAAAAACCTGCCAACCTTTGATTTTGTGAATAAAAAAAACATACCCGTGCCATTTTCGAGCTAGTTGCCATTTTAAGAGCCATTTCCTCTAAAATTCATCCTCAGAGAATCTCCACGACTTTTTCCAACTGAATGCAACTGAATTGAAGACTGTTAAAGACCAAAAAACCCTATCTTCGACTGTGAACCTTTTAAAAGCCAATTTCCTCAATTTTCACAATAGAGATTAAAATCAAGGATCAAACAACTAAAACCTCTGAATTACCTTGATATTCCCTGTTTCAATCAAACCAATTCAAAAAACCTAATTGAGCAAAAAATGCCAAAAATAAAGCCATCCTTTGCCTACATTACTCAGTTTCATCTCTGTTAAAGTGAATAACTCCTGCAAACAATCTAATCTTGTAGTAGTTCCCCAAAATGCCTAAAAAATAGAGTTAAACCTTCACAGATTGATCTCATTCCACAGGTCTTTCAAAAAACTACAATCACCTCCCTGCAAACCTGGATTTCATTAACAAATTGTTTGATTTTGCAGGTTACTATCAGAATATGGATTTGGATCAACAGTTTCAATATTAGTTGACAAAATTGTTCGCTCCAAATTCTCAGATTTTAACTCAATATCTTCATTCAACAAACAGTTTGTATACGAAGTCATAGAGAGATTAGAATGATGAAATGTGCACAGTGAATGGTAAAATTGAAATGAGAATTTACAGGGATAGTAAAATCATAACAGTTAAAGAGTATCAGTGGTTAAAGTGTATCAGGTAAAAGTCAGAGTGAAAGTTAAAATGAAGTTACAGAGCAGTCAAAGGTAAACAGTAAAAGTAAATACAGAGGCAGTAAAATGGTAAAAATAAATGAAAATACTTTCACCAAGATTGAATTTTTTCTAAAGTGAAAGTAAAACAGTCAAAATAACAAAAAGTGAAAAGATGAAAAACACAACAAGAAGGAACATTTTTGCAGAAATTTCATGTTTTAGTCATTGTTTTACAAAAACTATTGTGATCAATAAAAGATGAATTTTGAAAAAATGAAGGAGGTTTATGTTCTTAAGAGGACCATCTACAAAAGCCTCTGTCACTTTTCTAACAACTATTATGGTTTTGGAAATATTAAACAATGTTGGAAAGCACTTTTTGCACAAAATTCCAGTCAAGTCATCATTTTGCAGAGAATATTGTGGCCAATCCGAAATACATCATACAAAACTGAAGGAGGTTTTTGTTCCTAAGTGACCCATCTACAAAAAATTATCTCACATTTTTCACAGTGATTTCCGAACCAGAGATACATGCACATCTTTACAGGCTATTTTTCAGACTCTGTAAAACTCTATTTTACACATATTTTTACAGAGCCTATTGTGCACAGCTGGAGAGGAATTTTAGGAAACTGAAAGATTTTTATCTCACCAACATATTAATACACAATAAACTCTTTCAATTTTTACATATATATTACGGATTGAGAAATACAAAGATATCATTGGAGCCCAAGTTTGCAGAATTGTTGGAGCAGAATGCACAAAGAAGTAAGCAGTTAGTGACTTG
Organism: Pinus albicaulis; assembly: GCA_034641835.2. NCBI lineage: Eukaryota > Viridiplantae > Streptophyta > Pinopsida > Pinales > Pinaceae > Pinus > Pinus albicaulis. The sequence goes on along the minus strand of CM076578.1, from coordinate 1,756,434,584 downwards.
GATGCCTCATCATCAACTAAGAGTTGGATCAAATTCAAATTCTACTCTTTTTAATCACCTATCCATACAAAATAGTGTCAAATAGATGCATTATTTTGAGTGTACTTTACTTAAGTTCTATTTATGTAAAATAGTTGGAGAGATTTGTGAACTAATCTTGATATTTTAGTTTAGAATTTGTATAAATACTTCACTCTTGGAAGTATTTTGGGTGGATTCTTATACTTTTCTGTAACATTGACTTTTTTGGAATAAAGTGTTATTGGAGAAATTTCTTTGTGGCTAGCTGGATGATGAATTGAGACGAAAGACTTTTTACAGGATTCATGTGTCAGACTACGGATCAATAAGTCTTCTTTCTCTTGTGTTTTAAAGTCTTTATATCTGTTTATTATATCAATGTGTTTCATTTCTGAATAATTAATGAAAAGAATTAAATCAGAAAGTGCTTAAGTGTAATCTGGTTTTAATCATTGTTATTCTAAATGTTTTCTTCTAAACTAGTTTTAAACAATGAATTCTTAATTGCTCATGTTTTACTAGTTTAAGCATTTTGATTATTTAATGAAGAATACTTAAATGCTCTTTATTGATAATCACTCAATTTCCCTCTTTGAATGTGTTGAAAGATTCTTAGTTGCCTTTCATCCATTTTAATTCCATCTCATTTGCTTTAAAGATCTAAAATTGTTCTCTGTTTGATTATCTTGCCCTGTAAAACCATCTTTTGTTTAGAAACTTAATCCAATGAAGCCATCTTTTTGACTCCATAGCCCAATGGCCTGAACTACTCAATCTTTCCCTCAGCTATCGAATTCCACCATCCAAATTCAAACAAAACTCCTGGACTTATAACTAGCCTAATATCTTCTAAAAAAAAGCTAAATTTTATAAAGAGAGCCCTCTCTGGGTACAGATTGGCTAGATTCTGTACCTAAAAGATTGATTTGTGGTTACCTTGGACCCCTTTCCTCTTCCCTACAACTTCAAGGAAAATCTGAGTGATAACAACATGCACATCTTCACAGCCTATTTTTCGGACTGTGAAAAGTTATGTTTTACACATCATTTTTCAAAGCTTATTGTGAACAACTGGAGTGGAATTTTAGGAAAATGAGAGAGGTTTATCTCAAAAAAATATCTATCTACAATAACCTCTTTCAAGTTTTACATATATATCTTGGATTGAGATATAAAAAGGTATCACTGGACCCCAATGTTGCAGAATTTCTGGAGGAAAATGCGCAAAGGAAGGAGATAGTTAGTGACTTGGAAGCCTCATCATCAAACAAGAGTTGCTATAAAATTCGAATTTATCTTCTTTGTCACCATAAATACATAAATATAGTGCCAAATAGATTCATTAGTTTTGAGTTTCCTTTATTTAAGTTCTATTTATGTAATACAATTTGAGATATTTGTAAACCAATCTTGATATTTTTTCAAGATATTCTAGTTTAGAATTTGTATAAATACTTCATCATTTGAAGTATTGAGTGTGTATTAATTGCTGAATATTTCTATAGCTATTATATTCTGAACCTAAGGGTTTTTTGTACCAAGTTCAAGTCAGAAGACTGGATCTCAAGCAATAAAGCATGATATTTCAGGATTCATGTGTTGGGCCACTGAAGTTAAGTATTTTCTTATGTTATTTGTCAATTTTCTTATGTTTTCCATCCATTCATGAATGTGTTCTAAATTTTGATGTGAAATCAGGAATTTTTATATCAAAATTTGTTAAAAGCACTCTGTTATTGACTGATTTTCATTTAAATTTTTTCTGTTGATATCCAGACTAGGGAACCCTTAATTGCTCCCTGATTTCAATTGACCTCTACCTTTTCACTCCTTATCCGGATTAAAGAACCCTTAATTTCTCTTTATCCCGATTACAACCATTTCATCATCAGCCTTTGAAGATATGAAATGACTCTGCTATCTTTCCCTATGAAAATTTACCTTTAGATCTTGATCCTGATCTGTCTGCTTGAAAAATTGACTCCATCTGCCCAATGGAAAACAGATTTATAGCTATCCATCTCATTAAGTTATTTTCCCACCAAACCAAATCAAAATCCCAAAACTAATTTTCCCCATATAACTAGCCTAAAATCATATATAAAACAAGGTTAAATCTTATAGAGAGATCCCTCTCTGAGCATTAGGAAGGCTAGATCCTAAAGCTTAAAAGTAGGTTTGTGGTTACCTCGGTGAGTTCTTTCTTTAACCTTGAGAAATTACTGAGTGATAACACATAGTAAAAAGGAAAAAGAAAAAATTGGAGTATGTGTAGACTACAGAAGTGTAAATAATGCATGTATCCATGACCCTTTCCCAACACCATTTAGTGACGAAGTTATAGATAACATGGCGGGAAATGAAGCATACTAATTCATAGACGGTTTCTCGGGATATCATCAGGTACAAATAGTAGAAGAGGATAAAATAAAAATCACTTTCACAATAGAATGGGGATCATATTCCTATCACGTCATGCCTTTTGGGTTAAAGAATGCACCAGCTATATTTTCAAGGATAGTGATAAAAGCCTTCGGAGATTATATTCATAAGTTTCTAGAAGTATACATGGATGATTGGACGGTGTATAGTTTACTGAAAAACCATGCAATTATTTTTAAGGATAATGTTTGATAGGTGCAAAAAGCTTCAAATCTCATTGAATCTCAAAAAGTGCATTTTTGTAGTACCATTTGGAACACTACTGGGACATGTTGTCTGTAAGCAGGGCATATGTCTGGACCCCACAAAGGTGGCGATAATTGTGAATATGGATGTCCTAGAAAATGTTAAGCAGTTAATATCCCTACTTGGACACACAAGATACTACAGGAGGTTTATCCACAACTATGCTAAGATCACAACATCATTGGAAA